>OV702288.1:475423119-476023119 GCA_916181665.1 Avena sativa
TCTCTTTAGAGACCATACATGGATCCACCAGTGTCATTGCATGTGTGTTCTTTTTACTAACAACATCCAGAGTCATTGAAATGTGTGTTCTTTTCACATACCACATATGGATCCACCAGTGTTATTACATGTGTGTTCTTTTCACAATCCACCTATGGATCCACCAGTGTCATTGCATATGTGCTCTTTTTACTAACAATAACCAGAGTCATTGCATGTGTGTTCTCTTTAGAGACCACACATGGATCCACCAGTGTCATTGCATGTGTGTTCTTTTTACTAACAAAAACTAGAGTCATTGAAATGTGTGTTCTCTTCAGAGACTACACATGGATCCACCAGTGTCATTGCATGTGTGTTCTTTTTACTAACAACAACCAGAGTCATTGCATGTGTGTTATTTTCACATACCACATATGGATCCACCAGTGTCATTGCATGTATGCTCTCTTCACAAACCACCTATGGATCCACCAGTGTCATTGCATGTGTGTTCTTTTTACTAACAACAACTAGAGTCATTTCATGTGTGTTCTTTTCACATACCACATATGGATCCACCAGCGTAATTGAAATGTGTGTTCTCTTTAGAGACCACACATGGATCCACCAGTGCCATTGCATGTGTGTTCTTTTTACTAACAACATCCAGAGTCATTGAAATGTGTGTTCTTTTCACATACCACATATGGATCCACCAGTGTTATTACATGTGTGTCCTTTTCACAATCCACCTATGGATCCAACAGTGTCATTGCATATGTGCTCTTCTTACTAACATTAACCAGAGTCATTGCATGTGTGTTCTCTTTAGAGACCACACATGGATCCACTAGTGTCATTGCATGTGTGTTCTTTTTACTAACAAAAACTAGAGTCATTGAAATGTGTGTTCTCTTTAGAGACCACACATGGATCCACCAGTGTCATTGCATGTGTGTTCTTTTTACTAACAACAACCAGAGTCATTGCATGTGTGTTATTTTCACATACCACATATGGATCCACCAGTGTCATTGCATGTGTGTTATTTTCACACACCACATATTGATCCACCAGTGTCATTGCATGTGTGTTCTTTTTACTAACAACAACTAGAGTCATTTCATGTGTGTTCTTTTCACATACCACATATGGATCCACCAGCGTCATTGAAATGTGTGTTCTCTTTAGAGACCACACGTGGATCCACCAGTGCCATTGCATGTGTGTTTTTTTACTAACAACAACCAGAGTCATTGAAATGTGTGTTCTTTTCACATACCACATATGGATCCACCAGTGTCATTGCATGTGTGTTCTTTTCACAATCCACCTATGGATCCACCAGTGTCAATGCATGTGTGCTCTTTTTACTAACAACAACCTGAGTCATTGCATGTGTGTTCTCTTCAGAGACCACACATGGATCCACCAGTGTCATTGCATGTGTGTTCTTTTTACTAACAACATCCAGAGTCATCGAAATGTGTGTTCTTTTCATATACCACATATGGATCCACAAGTGTTATTACATGTGTGTTCTTTTCACAATCCACCTATGGATCCACCAGTGTCATTGCATATGTGCTCTTCTTACTAACAATAACCAGAGTCATTGCATGTGTGTTCTCTTTAGAGACCACACATGGATCCACCAGTGTCATTGCATGTGTGTTCTTTTTACTAACAAAAACTAGAGTCATTGAAATGTGTGTTCTCTTCAGACACCACACATGGATCCACCAGTGTCATTGCATGTGTGTTCTTTTTACTAACAACAACCAGAGTCATTGCATGTGTGTTATTTTCACATACCACATATGGATCCACCAGTGTCATTGCATGTATGCTCTCTTCACAATCCACCTATGGATCCACCAGTGTCATTGCATGTGTGTTCTTTTTACTAACAACAACTAGAGCCATTTCATGTGTGTTCTTTTCACATACCACATATGTTGAAATGTGTGTTCTCTTTAGAGACCACACATGGATCCACCAGTGCCATTGCATATGTGTTATTTTTACTAACAACAACCAGAGTCATTGAAATGTGTGTTCTTTTCACATACCACATATGGATCCACTAGTGTCATTGCATGTGTGTTCTTTTCACAATCCACCTATGGATCCACCAGTGTCAATGCATGTGTGCTCTTTTTACTAACAACAACCTGAGTCATTGCATGTGTGTTCTCTTTAGAGACCACACATGGATCCACCAGTGTCATTGCATGTGTGTTCTTTTTACTAACAATATCCAGAGTCATTGAAATGTGTGTTCTTTTCACATACCAGATATGGATCCACCAGTGTTATTACATGTGTGTTCTTTTCACAATTCACCTATGGATCCACCCGTGTCATTGCATATGTGCTCTTCTTACTAACATTAACCAGAGTCATTGCATGTGTGTTCTCTTTAGAGACCACACATGGATCCACCAGTGTCATTGCATGTGTGTTCTTTTTACTAACAAAAACTAGAGTCATTGAAATGTGTGTTCTCTTCAGAGACCACACATGGATCCACCAGTGTCATTGCATGTGTGTTCTTTTTACTAACAACAACCAGAGTCATTGCATGTGTGTTATTTTCACATACCACATATGGATCCACCAGTGTCATTGCATGTATGCTCTCTTCACAATCCACCTATGGATCCACCAGTGTCATTGCATGTGTGTTCTTTTTACTAACAACAACTAGAGTCATTTCATGTGTGTTCTTTTCACATACCACATATGGATCCACCAGTGTCATTGAAATGTGTGTTCTCTTTAGAGACCACACATGGATCCACCAGTGCCATTGCATGTGTGTTCTTTTTAGTAACAACAACCAGAGTCATTGAAATGTGTGTTCTTTTCACATACCACATATGGATCCACCAGTGTCATTGCATGTGTGTTCTTTTCACAATCCACCTATGGATCCACCAGTGTCAATGCATGTGTGCTCTTTTTACTAACAACAACCTGAGTCATTGCATGTGTGTTCTCTTCAGAGAGCACACATGGATCCACCAGTGTCATTGCATGTGTGTTCTTTTTACTAACAATATCCAGAGTCATTGAAATGTGTGTTCTTTTCACATACCACATATGGATCCACCAGTGTTATTACATGTGTGTTCTTTTCACAATCCACCTATGGATCCACCAGTGTCATTGAATATGTGCTCTTCTTAGTAACATTAACCAGAGTCATTGCATGTGTGTTCTCTTTAGAGACCACACATGGATCCACCAGTGTCATTGCATGTGTGTTCTTTTTACTAACAAAAACTAGAGTCATTGAAATGTGTGTTCTCTTCAGAGACCACACATGGATCCACCAGTGTCATTGCATGTGTGTTCTTTTTACTAACAACAACCAGAGTCATTGCATGTGTGTTATTTTCACATACCACATATGGATCCACCAGTGTCATTGCATGTATGCTCTCTTCACAATTCACCTATGCATCCACCAGTGTCATTGCATGTGTGTTCTTTTTACTAACAACAACTAGAGTCATTTCATGTGTGTTCTTTTCACATACCACATATGGATCCACCAGCGTCATTGAAATGTGTGTTCTCTTTAGAGACCACACATGGATCCACCAGTGCCATTGCATGTGTGTTCTTTTTACTAACAACAACCAGAGTCATTGAAATGTGTGTTCTTTTCACATACCACATATGGATCCACCAGCGTCATTGAAATGTGTGTTCTCTTTAGAGACCACACATGGATCCACCAGTGCCATTGCATGTGTGTTTTTTTACTAACAACAACCAGAGTCATTGAAATGTGTGTTCTTTTCACATACCACATATGGATCCACCAGTGTCATTGCATGTGTGTTCTTTTCACAATCCACCTATGGATCCACCAGTGTCAATGCATGTGTGCTCTTTTTACTAACAACAACCTGAGTCATTGCATGTGTGTTCTCTTCAGAGACCACACATGGATCCACCAGTGTCATTGCATGTGTGTTCTTTTTACTAACAACATCCAGAGTCATTGAAATGTGTGTTCTTTTCACATACCACATATGGATCCACAAGTGTTATTACATGTGTGTTCTTTTCACAATCCACCTATGGATCCACCAGTGTCATTGCATATGTGCTCTTCTTACTACCAATAACCAGAGTCATTGCATGTGTGTTCTCTTTAGAGACCACACATGGATCCACCAGTGTCATTGCATGTGTGTTCTTTTTACTAACAAAAACTAGAGTCATTGAAATGTGTGTTCTCTTCAGACACCACACATGGATCCACCAGTGTCATTGCATGTGTGTTCTTTTTACTAACAACAACCAGAGTCATTGCATGTGTGTTATTTTCACATACCACATATGGATCCACCAGTGTCATTGCATGTATGCTCTCTTCACAATCCACCTATGGATCCACCAGTGTCATTGCATGTGTGTTCTTTTTACTAACAACAACTAGAGTCATTTCATGTGTGTTCTTTTCACATACCACATATGGATCCACCAGCGTCATTGAAATGTGTGTTCTCTTTAGAGACCACACATGGATCCACCAGTGCCATTGCATGTGTGTTCTTTTTACTAACAACAACCAGAGTCATTGAAATGTGTGTTCTTTTCACATACCACATATGGATCCACCAGTGTCATTGCATGTGTGTTCTTTTCACAATCCACCTATGGATCCACCAGTGTCAATGCATGTGTGCTCTTTTTACTAACAACAACCTGAGTCATTGCATGTGTGTTCTCTTCGGAGACCACACATGGATCCACCAGTGTCATTGCATGTGTGTTCTTTTTACTAACAACATCCAGAGTCATTGAAATGTGTGTTCTTTTCACATACCACATATGGATCCACAAGTGTTATTACATGTGTGTTCTTTTCACAATCCACCTATGGATCCACCAGTGTCATTGCATATGTGCTCTGTTTACTAACAATAACCAGAGTCATTGCATGTGTGTTCTCTTTAGAGACCACACATGGATCCACCAGTGTCATTGCATGTGTGTTCTTTTTACTAACAAAAACTAGAGTCATTGAAATGTGTGTTCTCTTCAGAGACCACACATGGATCCACCAGTGTCATTGCATGTGTGTTCTTTTTACTAACAACAACCAGAGTCATTGCATGTGTGTTATTTTCACATACCACATATGGATCCACCATTGTCATTGCATGTATGCTCTCTTCACAATCCACCTATGGATCCACAAGTGTCATTGCATGTGTGTTCTTTTTACTAACAACAACTAGAGTCATTTCATGTGTGTTCTTTTCACATACCACATATGGATCCACCAGCGTCATTTAAATGTGTGTTCTCTTTAGAGACCACACATGGATCCACCAGTGCCATTGCATGTGTGTTCTTTTTACTAACAACAACCAGAGTCATTGAAATGTGTGTTCTTTTCACATACCACATATGGATCCACCAGTGTCATTGCATGTGTGTTCTTTTTACAATCCACCTATGGATCCACCAGTGTCAATGCATGTGTGCTCTTTTTACTAACAACAACCTGAGTCATTGCATGTGTGTTCTCTTCGGAGACCACACATGGATCCACCAGTGTCATTGCATGTGTGTTCTTTTTACTAACAACATCCAGAGTCATTGAAATGTGTGTTCTTTTCACATACCACATATGGATCCACAAGTGTTATTACATGTGTGTTCTTTTCACAATCCACCTATGGATCCACCAGTGTCATTGCATATGTGCTCTTATTACTAACAATAACCAGAGTCATTGCATTTCTGTTCTCTTTAGAGACCACACATGGATCCACTAGTGTCATTGCATGTGTGTTCTTTTTACTAACAAAAACTAGAGTCATTGAAATGTGTGTTCTCTTTAGAGACCACACATGGATCCACCAGTGTCATTGCATGTGTGTTCTTTTTACTAACAACAACCAGAGTCATTGCATGTGTGTTATTTTCACATACCACATATGGATCCACCAGTGTCATTGCATGTATGCTCTCTTCACAATCCACCTATGGATCCACCAGTGTCATTGCATGTGTGTTCTTTTTACTAACAACAACTAGAGTCATTTCATGTGTGTTCTTTTCACATACCACATATGGATCCACGAGCGTCATTGAAATGTGTGTTCTCTTTAGAGACCACACATGGATCCACCAGTGCCATTGCATGTGTGTTCTTTTTTCTAACAACAACCAGAGTCATTGAAATGTGTGTTCTTTTCACATACCACATATGGATCCACCAGTGTCATTGCATGTGTGTTCTTTTCACAATCCACCTATGGATCCACCAGTGTCAATGCATGTGTGCTCTTTTTACTAACAACAACCAGAGTCATTGCATGTGTGTTCTCTTCGGAGACCACACATGGATCCACCAGTGTCATTGCATGTGTGTTCTTTTTACTAACAACATCCAGAGTCATTGAAATGTGTGTTCTTTTCACATACCACATATGGATCCACAAGTGTTATTACATGTGTGTTCTTTTCACAATCCACCTATGGATCCACCAGTGTCATTGCATATGTGCTCTTTTTACTAACAATAACCAGAGTCATTGCATTTGTGTTCTCTTTAGAGACCACACATGGATCCACTAGTGTCATTGCATGTGTGTTCTTTTTACTAACAAAAACTAGAGTCATTGAAATGTGTGTTCTCTTTAGAGACCACACAAGGATCCACCAGTGTCATTGCATGTGTGTTCTTTTTACTAACAACAACCAGAGTCATTGCATGTGTGTTATTTTCAAATACCACATATGGATCCACCAGTGTCATTGCATGTATGCTCTCTTCACAATCCACCTATGGATCCACCAGTGTCATTGCATGTGTGTTCTTTTTACTAACAACAACTAGAGTCATTTCATGTGTGTTCTTTTCACATACCACATATGGATCCACCAGCGTCATTGAAATGTGTGTTCTCTTTAGAGACCACACATGGATCCACTAGTGTCATTGCATGTGTGTTCTTTTTACTAACAAAAACTAGAGTCATTGAAATGTGTGTTCTCTTTAGAGACCACACATGGATCCACCAGTGTCATTGCATGTGTGTTCTTTTTACTAACAACAACCAGAGTCATTGCATGTGTGTTATTTTCACATACCACATATGGATCCACCAGTGTCATTGCATGTATGCTCTCTTCACAATCCACCTATGGATCCACCAGTGTCATTGCATGTGTGTTCTTTTTACTAACAACAACTAGAGTCATTTCATGTGTGTTCTTTTCACATACCACATATGGATCCACCAGCGTCATTGAAATGTGTGTTCTCTTTAGAGACCACACATGGATCCACCAGTGCCATTGCATGTGTGTTCTTTTTACTAACAACAACCAGAGTCATTGAAATGTGTGTTCTTTTCACATACCACATATGGATCCACCAGTGTCATTGCATGTGTGTTCTTTTCACAATCCACCTATGGATCCACCAGTGTCAATGCATGTGTGCTCTTTTTACTAACAACAACCTAAGTCATTGCATGTGTGTTCTCTTCGGAGACCACACATGGATCCACCAGTGTCATTGCATGTGTGTTCTTTTTACTAACAACATCCAGAGTCATTGAAATGTGTGTTCTTTTCACATACCACATATGGATCCACAAGTGTTATTACATGTGTGTTCTTTTCACAATCCACCTATGGATCCACCAGTGTCATTGCATATGTGCTCTTTTTACTAACAATAACCAGAGTCATTGCATTTGTGTTCTCTTTAGAGACCACACATGGATCCACTAGTGTCATTGCATGTGTGTTCTTTTTACTAACAAAAACTAGAGTCATTGAAATGTGTGTTCTCTTTAGAGACCACACATGGATCCACCAGTGTCATTGCATGTGTGTTCTTTTTACTAACAACAACCAGAGTCATTGCATGTGTGTTATTTTCACATACCACATATGGATCCACCAGTGTCATTGCATGTATGCTCTCTTCACAATCCACCTATGGATCCACCAGTGTCATTTCATGTGTGTTCTTTTTACTAACAACAACTAGAGTCATTTCATGTGTGTTCTTTTCACATACCACATATGGATCCACCAGCGTCATTGAAATGTGTGTTCTCTTTAGAGACCACACATGGATCCACCAGTGCCATTGCATGTGTGTTTTTTTACTAACAACAACCAGAGTCATTGAAATGTGTGTTCTTTTCACATACCACATATGGATCCACCAGTGTCATTCCATGTGTGTTCTTTTCACAATCCACCTATGGATCCACCAGTGTCAATGCATGTGTGCTCTTTTTACTAACAACAACCTGAGTCATTGCATGTGTGTTCTCTTCAGAGACCACACATGGATCCACCAGTGTCATTGCATGTGTGTTCTTTTTACTAACAACATCCAGAGTCATTGAAATGTGTGTTCTTTTCACATACCACATATGGATCCACCAGTGTTATTACATGTGTGTTCTTTTCACAATCCACCTATGGATCCACCAGTGTCATTGCATATGTGCTCTGTTTACTAACAATAACCAGAGTCATTGCATGTGTGTTCTCTTTAGAGACCACACATGGATCCACCAGTGTCATTGCATGTGTGTTCTTTTTACTAACAAAAACAAGAGTCATTGAAATGTGTGTTCTCTTCAGAGACCACACATGGATCCACCAGTGTCATTGCATGTGTGTTCTTTTTACTAACAACAACCAGAGTCATTGCATGTGTGTTATTTTCACATACCACATATGGATCCACCAGTGTCATTGCATGTATGCTCTCTTCACAATCCACCTATGGATCCACCAGTGTCATTGCATGTGTGTTCTTTTTACTAACAACAACTAGAGTCATTTCATGTGTGTTCTTTTCACATACCACATATGGATCCACCAGCGTCATTGAAATGTGTGTTCTCTTTAGAGACCACACATGGATCCAACAGTGCCATTGCATGTGTGTTCTTTTTACTAACAACAACCAGAGTCATTAAAATGTGTGTTCTTTTCACATACCACATATGGATCCACCAGTGTCATTGCATGTGTGTTCTTTTTACAATCCACCTATGGATCCACCAGTGTCAATGCATGTGTGCTCTTTTTACTAACAACAACCTGAGTCATTGCATGTGTGCTCTTTTTACTAACAACAACCTGAGTCATTGCATGTGTGTTCTCTTCGGAGACCACACATGGATCCACCAGTGTCATTGCATGTGTGTTCTTTTTACTAACAACATCCAGAGTCATTGAAATGTGTGTTCTTTTCACATACCACATATGGATCCACAAGTGTTATTACATGTGTGTTCTTTTCACAATCCACCTATGGATCCACCAGTGTCATTGCATATGTGCTCTTCTTACTAACATTAACCAGAGTCATTGCATGTGTGTTCTCTTTAGAGACCACACATGGATCCACCAGTGTCATTGCATGTGTGTTCTTTTTACTAACAAAAACTAGAGTCATTGAAATGTGTGTTCTCTTCAGAGACCACACATGGATCCACCAGTGTCATTGCATGTGTGTTATTTTTACTAACAACAACCAGAGTCATTGCATGTGTGTTATTTTCACATACCACATATGGATCCACCAGTGTCATTGCATGTATGCTCTCTTCACAATCCACCTATGGATCCACCAGTGTCATTGCATGTGTGTTCTTTTTACTAACAACAACTAGAGTCATTTCATGTGTGTTCTTTTCACATACCACATATGGATCCACCAGCGTCATTAAAATGTGTGTTCTCTTTAGAGACCACACATGGATCCACCAGTGCCATTGCATGTGTGTTTTTTTACTAACAACAACCAGAGTCATTGAAATGTGTGTTCTTTTCACATACCACATATGGATCCACCAGTGTCATTCCATGTGTGTTCTTTTCACAATCCACCTATGGATCCACCAGTGTCAATGCATGTGTGCTCTTTTTACTAACAACAACCTGAGTCATTGCATGTGTGTTCTCTTCAGAGACCACACATGGATCCACCAGTGTCATTGCATGTGTGTTCTTTTTACTAACAACATCCAGAGTCATTGAAATGTGTGTTCTTTTCACATACCACATATGGATCCACAAGTGTTATTACATGTGTGTTCTTTTCACAATCCACCTATGGATCCACCAGTGTCATTGCATATGTGCTCTTCTTACTAACAATAACCAGAGTCATTGCATGTGTGTTCTCTTTAGAGACCACACATGGATCCACCAGTGTCATTGCATATGTGTTCTTTTTACTAACAAAAACTAGAGTCATTGAAATGTGTGTTCTCTTCAGACACCACACATGGATCCACCAGTGTCATTGCATGTGTGTTCTTTTTACTAACAACAACCAGAGTCATTGCATGTGTGTTATTTTCACATACCACATATGGATCCACCAGTGTCATTGCATGTATGCTCTCTTCACAATCCACCTATGGATCCACCAGTGTCATTGCATGTGTGTTCTTTTTACTAACAACAACTAGAGTCATTTCATGTGTGTTCTTTTCACATACCACATATGGATCCACCAGCGTCATTGAAATGTGTGTTCTCTTTAGAGACCACACATGGATCCACCAGTGCCATCGCATGTGTGTTCTTTTTACTAACAACAACCAGAGTCATTGAAATGTGTGTTCTTTTCACATACCACATATGGATCCACCAGTGTCATTGCATGTGTGTTCTTTTCACAATCCACCTATGGATCCACCAGTGTCAATGCATGTGTGCTCTTTTTACTAACAACAACCTGAGTCATTGCATGTGTGTTCTCTTCAGAGACCACACATGGATCCACCAGTGTCGTTGCATGTGTGTTCTTTTTACTAACAACATCCAGAGTCATTGAAATGTGTGTTCTTTTCACATACCACATATGGATCCACAAGTGTTATTACATGTGTGTTCTTTTCACAATCCACCTATGGATCCACCAGTGTCATTGCATATGTGCTCTTTTTACTAACAATAACCAGAGTCATTGCATGTGTGTTCTCTTTAGAGACCACACATGGATCCACCAGTGTCATTGCATGTGTGTTCTTTTTACTAACAAAAACTAGAGTCATTGAAATGTGTGTTCTTTTTAGAGACCACACATGGATCCACCAGTGTCATTGCATGTGTGTTCTTTTTACTAACAACAACCAGAGTCATTGCATGTGTGTTATTTTCACATACCACATATGGATCCACCAGTGTCATTGCATGTATGCTCTCTTCACAATCCACCTATGGATCCACCAGTGTCATTGCATGTGTGTTCTTTTTACTAACAACAACTAGAGTCATTTCATGTGTGTTCTTTTCACATACCACATATGTTGAAATGTGTGTTCTCTTTAGAGACCACACATGGATCCACCAGTGCCATTGCATGTGTGTTCTTTTTACTAACAACAACCAGAGTCATTGAAATGTGTGTTCTTTTCACATACCACATATGGATCCACCAGTGTCATTGCATGTGTGTTCTTTTCACAATCCACCTATGGATCCACCAGTGTCAATGCATGTGTGCTCTTTTTACTAACAACAACATGAGTCATTGCATGTGTGTTCTCTTTAGAGACCACACATGGATCCACCAGTGTCATTGCATGTGTGTTCTTTTTACTAACAACATCCAGAGTCATTGAAATGTGTGTTCTTTTCACATACCACATATGGATCCACCAGTGTTATTACATGTGTGTTCTTTTCACAATCCACCTATGGATCCACCAGTGTCATTGCATATGTGCTCTTTTTACTAACAATAACCAGAGTCATTGCATGTGTGTTCTCTTTAGAGACCACACATGGATCCACCAGTGTCATTGCATGTGTGTTCTTTTTACTAACAAAAACTAGAGTCATTGAAATGTGTGTTCTCTTCAGAGACTACACATGGATCCACCAGTGTCATTGCATGTGTGTTCTTTTTACTAACAACAACCAGAGTCATTGCATGTGTGTTATTTTCACATACCACATATGGATCCACCAGTGTCATTGCATGTATGCTCTCTTCACAATCCACCTATGGATCCACCAGTGTCATTGCATGTGTGTTCTTTTTACTAACAACAACTAGAGTCATTTCATGTGTGTTCTTTTCACATACCACATATGGATCCACCAGCGTAATTGAAATGTGTGTTCTCTTTAGAGACCACACATGGATCCACCAGTGCCATTGCATGTGTGTTCTTTTTACTAACAACATCCAGAGTCATTGAAATGTGTGTTCTTTTCACATACCACATATGGATCCACCAGTGTTATTACATGTGTGTTCTTTTCACAATCCACCTATGGATCCAACAGTGTCATTGCATATGTGCTCTTCTTACTAACATTAACCAGAGTCATTGCATGTGTGTTCTCTTTAGAGACCACACATGGATCCACTAGTGTCATTGCATGTGTGTTCTTTTTACTAACAAAAACTAGAGTCATTGAAATGTGTGTTCTCTTTAGAGACCACACATGGATCCACCAGTGTCATTGCATGTGTGTTCTTTTTACTAACAACAACCAGAGTCATTGCATGTGTGTTATTTTCACATACCACATATGGATCCACCAGTGTCATTGCATGTGTGTTATTTTCACACACCACATATTGATCCACCAGTGTCATTGCATGTGTGTTCTTTTTACTAACAACAACTAGAGTCATTTCATGTGTGTTCTTTTCACATACCACATATGGATCCACCAGCGTCATTGAAATGTGTGTTCTCTTTAGAGACCACACATGGATCCACCAGTGCCATTGCATGTGTGTTTTTTTACTAACAACAACCAGAGTCATTGAAATGTGTGTTCTTTTCACATACCACATATGGATCCACCAGTGTCATTGCATGTGTGTTCTTTTCACAATCCACCTATGGATCCACCAGTGTCAATGCATGTGTGCTCTTTTTACTAACAACAACCTGAGTCATTGCATGTGTGTTCTCTTCAGAGACCACACATGGATCCACCAGTGTCATTGCATGTGTGTTCTTTTTACTAACAACATCCAGAGTCATCGAAATGTGTGTTATTTTCATATACCACATATGGATCCACAAGTGTTATTACATGTGTGTTCTTTTCACAATCCACCTATGGATCCACCAGTGTCATTGCATATGTGCTCTTCTTACTAACAATAACCAGAGTCATTGCATGTGTGTTCTCTTTAGAGACCACACATGGATCCACCAGTGTCATTGCATGTGTGTTCTTTTTACTAACAAAAACTAGAGTCATTGAAATGTGTGTTCTCTTCAGACACCACACATGGATCCACCAGTGTCATTGCATGTGTGTTCTTTTTACTAACAACAACCAGAGTCATTGCATGTGTGTTATTTTCACATACCACATATGGATCCACCAGTGTCATTGCATGTATGCTCTCTTCACAATCCACCTATGGATCCACCAGTGTCATTGCATGTGTGTTCTTTTTACTAACAACAACTAGAGTCATTTCATGTGTGTTCTTTTCACATACCACATATGGATCCACCAGCGTCATTGAAATGTGTGTTCTCTTTAGAGACCACACATGGATCCACCAGTGCCATCGCATGTGTGTTCTTTTTACTACCAACAACCAGAGTCATTGAAATGTGTGTTCTTTTCACATACCACATATGGATCCACCAGTGTCATTGCATGTGTGTTCTTTTCACAATCCACCTATGGATCCACCAGTGTCAATGCATGTGCGCTCTTTTTACTAACAACAACCTGAGTCATTGCATGTGTGTTTTCTTCAGAGATCACACATGGATCCACCAGTGTCATTGCATGTGTGTTCTTTTTACTAACAACAATCAGAGTCATTGAAATGTGTGTTCTTTTCACATACCACATATGGATCCACAAGTGTTATTACATGTGTGTTCTTTTCACAATCCACCTATGGATCCACCAGTGTCATTGCATATGTGCTCTTTTTACTAACAATAACCAGAGTCATTGCATGTGTGTTCTCTTTAGAGACCACACATGGATCCACCAGTGTCATTGCATGTGTGTTCTTTTTACTAACAAAAACTAGAGTCATTGAAATGTGTGTTCTCTTCAGAGACCACACATGGATCCACCAGTGTCATTGCATGTGTGTTCTTTTTACTAACAACAACCAGAGTCATTGCATGTGTGTTATTTTCACATACCACATATGGATCCACCAGTGTCATTGCATGTATGCTCTCTTCACAATCCACCTATGGATCCACCAGTGTCATTGCATGTGTGTTCTTTTTCCTAACAAAACTAGAGCCATTTCATGTGTGTTCTTTTCACATACCACATATGTTGAAATGTGTGTTCTCTTTAGAGACCACACATGGATCCACCAGTGCCATTGCATATGTGTTCTTTTTACTAACAACAACCAGAGCCATTGAAATGTGTGTTCTTTTCACATACCACATATGGATCCACCAGCGTCATTGAAATGTGTGTTCTCTTTAGAGACCACACATGGATCCACCAGTGCCATTGCATGTGTGTTTTTTTACTAACAACAACCAGAGTCATTGAAATGTGTGTTCTTTTCACATACCACATATGGATCCACCAGTGTCATTCCATGTGTGTTCTTTTCACAATCCACCTATGGATCCACCAGTGTCAATGCATGTGTGCTCTTTTTACTAACAACAACCTGAGTCATTGCATGTGTGTTCTCTTCAGAGACCACACATGGATCCACCAGTGTCATTGCATGTGTGTTCTTTTTACTAACAACATCCAGAGTCATTGAAATGTGTGTTCTTTTCACATACCACATATGGATCCACAAGTGTTATTACATGTGTGTTCTTTTCACAATCCACCTATGGATCCACCAGTGTCATTGCATATGTGCTCTTCTTACTAACAATAACCAGAGTCATTGCATGTGTGTTCTCTTTAGAGACCACACATGGATCCACCAGTGTCATTGCATGTGTGTTCTTTTTACTAACAAAAACTAGAGTCATTGAAATGTGTGTTCTCTTCAGACACCACACATGGATCCACCAGTGTCATTGCATGTGTGTTCTTTTTACTAACAACAACCAGAGTCATTGCATGTGTGTTATTTTCACATACCACATATGGATCCACCAGTGTCATTGCATGTATGCTCTCTTCACAATCCACCTATGGATCCACCAGTGTCATTGCATGTGTGTTCTTTTTACTAACAACAACTAGAGTCATTTCATGTGTGTTCTTTTCACATACCACATATGGATCCACCAGCGTCATTGAAATGTGTGTTCTCTTTAGAGACCACACATGGATCCACCAGTGCCATCGCATGTGTGTTCTTTTTACTAACAACAACCAGAGTCATTGAAATGTGTGTTCTTTTCACATACCACATATGGATCCACCAGTGTCATTGCATGTGTGTTCTTTTCACAATCCACCTATGGATCCACCAGTGTCAATGCATGTGTGCTCTTTTTACTAACAACAACCTGAGTCATTGCATGTGTGTTCTCTTCAGAGACCACACATGGATCCACCAGTGTCGTTGCATGTGTGTTCTTTTTACTAACAACATCCAGAGTCATTGAAATGTGTGTTCTTTTCACATACCACATATGGATCCACAAGTGTTATTACATGTGTGTTCTTTTCACAATCCACCTATGGATCCACCAGTGTCATTGCATATGTGCTCTTTTTACTAACAATAACCAGAGTCATTGCATGTGTGTTCTCTTTAGAGACCACACATGGATCCACCAGTGTCATTGCATGTGTGTTCTTTTTACTAACAAAAACTAGAGTCATTGAAATGTGTGTTCTTTTTAGAGACCACACATGGATCCACCAGTGTCATTGCATGTGTGTTCTTTTTACTAACAACAACCAGAGTCATTGCATGTGTGTTATTTTCACATACCACATATGGATCCACCAGTGTCATTGCATGTATGCTCTCTTCACAATCCACCTATGGATCCACCAGTGTCATTGCATGTGTGTTCTTTTTACTAACAACAACTAGAGTCATTTGATGTGTGTTCTTTTCACATACCACATATGTTGAAATGTGTGTTCTCTTTAGAGACCACACATGGATCCACCAGTGCCATTGCATGTGTGTTCTTTTTACTAACAACAACCAGAGTCATTGAAATGTGTGTTCTTTTCACATACCACATATGGATCCACCAGTGTCATTGCATGTGTGTTCTTTTCACAATCCACCTATGGATCCACCAGTGTCAATGCATGTGTGCTCTTTTTACTAACAACAACATGAGTCATTGCATGTGTGTTCTCTTTAGAGACCACACATGGATCCACCAGTGTCATTGCATGTGTGTTCTTTTTACTAACAACATCCAGAGTCATTGAAATGTGTGTTCTTTTCACATACCACATATGGATCCACCAGTGTTATTACATGTGTGTTCTTTTCACAATCCACCTATGGATCCACCAGTGTCATTGCATATGTGCTCTTTTTACTAACAATAACCAGAGTCATTGCATGTGTGTTCTCTTTAGAGACCACACATGGATCCACCAGTGTCATTGCATGTGTGTTCTTTTTACTAACAAAAACTAGAGTCATTGAAATGTGTGTTCTCTTCAGAGACTACACATGGATCCACCAGTGTCATTGCATGTGTGTTCTTTTTACTAACAACAACCAGAGTCATTGCATGTGTGTTATTTTCACATACCACATATGGATCCACCACTGTCATTGCATGTATGCTCTCTTCACAATCCACCTATGGATCCACTAGTGTCATTGCATGTGTGTTCTTTTTACTAACAACAACTAGAGTCATTTCATGTGTGTTCTTTTCACATACCACATATGGATCCACCAGCGTAATTGAAATGTGTGTTCTCTTTAGAGACCACACATGGATCCACCAGTGCCATTGCATGTGTGTTCTTTTTACTAACAACATCCAGAGTCATTGAAATGTGTGTTCTTTTCACATACCACATATGGATCCACCAGTGTTATTACATGTGTGTTCTTTTCACAATCCACCTATGGATCCAACAGTGTCATTGCATATGTGCTCTTCTTACTAACATTAACCAGAGTCATTGCATGTGTGTTCTCTTTAGAGACCACACATGGATCCACTAGTGTCATTGCATGTGTGTTCTTTTTACTAACAAAAACTAGAGTCATTGAAATGTGTGTTCTCTTTAGAGACCACACATGGATCCACCAGTGTCATTGCATGTGTGTTCTTTTTACTAACAACAACCAGAGTCATTGCATGTGTGTTATTTTCACATACCACATATGGATCCACCAGTGTCATTGCATGTGTGTTATTTTCACACACCACATATTGATCCACCAGTGTCATTGCATGTGTGTTCTTTTTACTAACAACAACTAGAGTCATTTCATGTGTGTTCTTTTCACATACCACATATGGATCCACCAGCGTCATTGAAATGTGTGTTCTCTTTAGAGACCACACATGGATCCACCAGTGCCATTGCATGTGTGTTTTTTTACTAACAACAACCAGAGTCATTGAAATGTGTGTTCTTTTCACATACCACATATGGATCCACCAGTGTCATTGCATGTGTGTTCTTTTCACAATCCACCTATGGATCCACCAGTGTCAATGCATGTGTGCTCTTTTTACTAACAACAACCTGAGTCATTGCATGTGTGTTCTCTTCAGAGACCACACATGGATCCACCAGTGTCATTGCATGTGTGTTCTTTTTACTAACAACATCCAGAGTCATCGAAATGTGTGTTCTTTTCATATACCACATATGGATCCACAAGTGTTATTACATGTGTGTTCTTTTCACAATCCACCTATGGATCCACCAGTGTCATTGCATATGTGCTCTTCTTACTAACAATAACCAGAGTCATTGCATGTGTGTTCTCTTTAGAGACCACACATGGATCCACCAGTGTCATTGCATGTGTGTTCTTTTTACTAACAAAAACTAGAGTCATTGAAATGTGTGTTCTCTTCAAACACCACACATGGATCCACCAGTGTCATTGCATGTGTGTTCTTTTTACTAACAACAACCAGAGTCATTGCATGTGTGTTATTTTCACATACCACATATGGATCCACCAGTGTCATTGCATGTATGCTCTCTTCACAATCCACCTATGGATCCACCAGTGTCATTGCATGTGTGTTCTTTTTACTAACAACAACTAGAGTCATTTCATGTGTGTTCTTTTCACATACCACATATGGATCCACCAGCGTCATTGAAATGTGTATTCTCTTTAGAGACCACACATGGATCCACCAGTGCCATCGCATGTGTGTTCTTTTTACTAACAACAACCAGAGTCATTGAAATGTGTGTTCTTTTCACATACCACATATGGATCCACCAGTGTCATTGCATGTGTGTTCTTTTCACAATCCACCTATGGATCCACCAGTGTCAATGCATGTGCGCTCTTTTTACTAACAACAACCTGAGTCATTGCATGTGTGTTTTCTTCAGAGATCACACATGGATCCACCAGTGTCATTGCATGTGTGTTCTTTTTACTAACAACAATCAGAGTCATTGAAATGTGTGTTCTTTTCACATACCACATATGGATCCACAAGTGTTATTACATGTGTGTTCTTTTCACAATCCACCTATGGATCCACCAGTGTCATTGCATATGTGCTCTTTTTACTAACAATAACCAGAGTCATTGCATGTGTGTTCTCTTTAGAGACCACACATGGATCCACCAGTGTCATTGCATGTGTGTTCTTTTTACTAACAAAAACTAGAGTCATTGAAATGTGTGTTCTCTTCAGAGACCACACATGGATCCACCAGTGTCATTGCATGTGTGTTCTTTTTACTAACAACAACCAGAGTCATTGCATGTGTGTTATTTTCACATACCACATATGGATCCACCAGTGTCATTGCATGTATGCTCTCTTCACAATCCACCTATGGATCCACCAGTGTCATTGCATGTGTGTTCTTTTTCCTAACAAAACTAGAGCCATTTCATGTGTGTTCTTTTCACATACCACATATGTTGAAATGTGTGTTCTCTTTAGAGACCACACATGGATCCACCAGTGCCATTGCATATGTGTTCTTTTTACTAACAACAACCAGAGCCATTGAAATGTGTGTTCTTTTCACATACCACATATGGATCCACTAGTGTCATTGCATGTGTGTTCTTTTCACAATCCACCTATGGATCCACCAGTGTCAATGCATGTGTGCTCTTTTTACTAACAACAACCTGAGTCATTGCATGTGTGTTCTCTTTAGAGACCACACATGGATCCACCAGTGTCATTGCATGTGTGTTCTTTTTACTAACAACATCCAGAGTCATTGAAATGTGTGTTCTTTTCACATACCACATATGGATCCACCAGTGTTATTACATGTGTGTTCTTTTCACAATCCACCTATGGATCCACCGGTGTCATTGCATATGTGCTCTTTTTACTAACAATAACCAAAGTCATTGCATGTGTGTTCTCTTTAGAGACCACACATGGATCCACCAGTGTCATTGCATGTGTGTTCTTTTTACTAACAAAAACTAGAGTCATTGAAATGTGTGTTCTCTTCAGAGACTACACATGGATCCACCAGTGTCATTGCATGTGTGTTCTTTTTACTAACAACAACCAGAGTCATTGCATGTGTGTTATTTTCACATACCACATATGGATCCACCAGTGTCATTGCATGTATGCTCTCTTCACAATCCACCTATGGATCCACCAGTGTCATTGCATGTGTGTTCTTTTTACTAAGAACAACTAGAGTCATTTCATGTGTGTTCTTTTCACATACCACATATGGATCCACCACCGTCATTGCAATGTGTGTTCTCTTTAGAGACCACACATGGATCCACCAGTGCCATTGCATGTGTGTTCTTTTTACTAACAACAACCAGAGTCATTGAAATGTGTGTTCTTTTCACATACCACATATGGATCCACCAGTGTCATTGCATGTGTGTTCTTTTCACAATCCACCTATGGATCCACCAGTGTCAATGCATGTGCGCTCTTTTTACTAACAACAACCTGAGTCATTGCATGTGTGTTTTCTTCAGAGATCACACATGGATCCACCAGTGTCATTGCATGTGTGTTCTTTTTACTAACAACAATCAGAGTCATTGAAATGTGTGTTCTTTTCACATACCACATATGGATCCACAAGTGTTATTACATGTGTGTTCTTTTCACAATCCACCTATGGATCCACCACTGTCATTGCATATGTGCTCTTTTTACTAACAATAACCAGAGTCATTGCATGTGTGTTCTCTTTAGAGACCACACATGGATCCACCAGTGTCATTGCATGTGTGTTCTTTTTACTAACAAAAACTAGAGTCATTGAAATGTGTGTTCTCTTCAGAGACCACACATGGATCCACCAGTGTCATTGCATGTGTGTTCTTTTTACTAACAACAACCAGAGTCATTGCATGTGTGTTATTTTCACATACCACATATGGATCCACCAGTGTCATTGCATGTATGCTCTCTTCACAATCCACCTATGGATCCACCAGTGTCATTGCATGTGTGTTCTTTTTCCTAAAAAAACTAGAGCCATTTCATGTGTGTTCTTTTCACATACCACATATGTTGAAATGTGTGTTCTCTTTAGAGACCACACATGGATCCACCAGTGCCATTGCATATGTGTTCTTTTTACTAACAACAACCAGAGCCATTGAAATGTGTGTTCTTTTCACATACCACATATGGATCCACTAGTGTCATTGCATGTGTGTTCTTTTCACAATCCACCTATGGATCCACCAGTGTCAATGCATGTGTGCTCTTTTTACTAACAACAACCTGAGTCATTGCATGTGTGTTCTCTTTAGAGACCACACATGGATCCACCAGTGTCATTGCATGTGTGTTCTTTTTACTAACAACATCCAGAGTCATTGAAATGTGTGTTCTTTTCACATACCACATATGGATCCACCAGTGTTATTACATGTGTGTTCTTTTCACAATCCACCTATGGATCCACCGGTGTCATTGCATATGTGCTCTTTTTACTAACAATAACCAAAGTCATTGCATGTGTGTTCTCTTTAGAGACCACACATGGATCCACCAGTGTCATTGCATGTGTGTTCTTTTTACTAACAAAAACTAGAGTCATTGAAATGTGTGTTCTCTTCAGAGACTACACATGGATCCACCAGTGTCATTGCATGTGTGTTCTTTTTACTAACAACAACCAGAGTCATTGCATGTGTGTTATTTTCACATACCACATATGGATCCACCAGTGTCATTGCATGTATGCTCTCTTCACAATCCACCTATGGATCCACCAGTGTCATTGCATGTGTGTTCTTTTTACTAACAACAACTAGAGTCATTTCATGTGTGTTCTTTTCACATACCACATATGGATCCACCACCGTCATTGCAATGTGTGTTCTCTTTAGAGACCACACATGGATCCACCAGTGCCATTGCATGTGTGTTCTTTTTACTAACAACAACCAGAGTCATTGAAATGTGTGTTCTTTTCACATACCACATATGGATCCACCAGTGTCATTGCATGTGTGTTCTTTTCACAATCCACCTATGGATCCACCAGTGTCAATGCATGTGTGCTCTTTTTACTAACAACAACCTGAGTCATTGCATGTGTGTTCTCTTCAGAGACCACACATGGATCCACCAGTGTCATTGCATGTGTGTTCTTTTTACTAACAATATCCAGAGTCATTGAAATGTGTGTTCTTTTCACATACCACATATGGATCCACCAGTGTTATTACATGTGTGTTCTTTTCACAATCCACCTATGGATCCACCAGTGTCATTGCATATGTGCTCTTCTTACTAACATTAACCAGAGTCATTGCATGTGTGTTCTCTTTAGAGACCACACATGGATCCACCAGTGTCATTGCATGTGTGTTCTTTTTACTAACAAAAACTAGTCATTGAAATGTGTGTTCTCTTCAGAGACCACACATGGATCCACCAGTGTCATTGCATGTGTGTTCTTTTTACTAACAACAACCAGAGTCATTGCATGTGTGTTATTTTCACATACCACATATGGATCCACCAGTGTCAATGCATGTATGCTCTCTTCACAATCCACCTATGGATCCACCAGTGTCATTGCATGTGTGTTCTTTTTACTAACAACAACTAGAGTCATTTCATGTGTGTTCTTTTCACATACCACATATGGATCCACCAGCGTCATTGAAATGTGTGTTCTCTTTAGAGACCACACATGGATCCACCAGTGCCATCGCATGTGTGTTCTTTTTACTAACAACAACCAGAGTCATTGAAATGTGTGTTCTTTTCACATACCACATATGGATCCACTAGTGTCATTGCATGTGTGTTCTTTTCACAATCCACCTATGGATCCACCAGTGTCAATGCATGTGTGCTCTTTTTACTAACAACAACCTGAGTCATTGCATTTGTGTTCTCTTCAGAGACCACACATGGATCCACCAGTGCCATTGCATATGTGTTCTTTTTACTAACAACAACCAGAGTCATTGAAATGTGTGTTCTTTTCACATACCACATATGGATCCACTAGTGTAATTGCATGTGTGTTCTTTTCACAATCCACCTATGGATCCACCAGTGTCAATGCATGTGTGCTCTTTTTACTAACAACAACCTGAGTCATTGCATGTGTGTTCTCTTTAGAGACCACACATGGATCCACCAGTGTCATTGCATGTGTGTTCTTTTTACTAACAATATCCAGAGTCATTGAAATGTGTGTTCTTTTCACATACCAGATATGGATCCACTAGTGTTATTACATGTGTGTTCTTTTCACAATCCACCTATGGATCCACCCGTGTCATTGCATATGTGCTCTTCTTACTAACATTAACCAGAGTCATTGCATGTGTGTTCTCTTTAGAGACCACACATGGATCCACCAGTGTCATTGCATGTGTGTTCTTTTTACTAACAACAACCAGAGTCATTGAAATGTGTGTTCTCTTCAGAGACCACACATGGATCCACCAGTGTCATTGCATGTGTGTTCTTTTTACTAACAACAACCAGAGTCATTGCATGTGTGTTATTTTCACATACCACATATGGATCCACCAGTGTCATTGCATGTATGCTCTCTTCACAATCCACCTATGCATCCACCAGTGTCATTGCATGTGTGTTCTTTTTACTAACAACAACTAGAGTCATTTCATGTGTGTTCTTTTCACATACCACATATGGATCCACCAGCGTCATTGAAATGTGTGTTCTCTTTAGAGACCACACATGGATCCACCAGTGCCATTGCATGTGTGTTCTTTTTACTAACAACAACCAGAGTCATTGAAATGTGTGTTCTTTTCACATACCACATATGGATCCACCAGCGTCATTGAAATGTGTGTTCTCTTTAGAGACCACACATGGATCCACCAGTGCCATTGCATGTGTGTTTTTTTACTAACAACAACCAGAGTCATTGAAATGTGTGTTCTTTTCACATACCACATATGGATCCACCAGTGTCATTGCATGTGTGTTCTTTTCACAATCCACCTATGGATCCACAAGTGTCAATGCATGTGTGCTCTTTATACTAACAACAACCTGAGTCATTGCATGTGTGTTCTCTTCAGAGACCACACATGGATCCACCAGTGTCGTTGCATGTGTGTTCTTTTTACCAACAACATCCAGAGTCATTGAAATGTGTGTTCTTTTCACATACCAGATATGGATCCACCAGTGTTATTACATGTGTGTTCTTTTCACAATCCACCTATGGATCCACCAGTGTCATTGCATATGTGCTCTTTTTGCTAACAATAACCAGAGTCATTGCATGTGTGTTCTCTTTAGAGACCACACATGGATCCACCAGCGTCATTGCATGTGTGTTCTTTTTACTAATAAAAACTAGAGTCATTGAAATGTGTGTTCTCTTCAGAGACCACACATGGATCCACCAGTGTCATTGCATGTGTGTTCTTTTTACTAACAACAACCAGAGTCATTGCATGTGTGTTATTTTCACATACCACATATGGATCCACCAGTGTCATTGCATGTATGCTCTCTTCACAATCCACCTATGGATCCACCAGTGTCATTGCATGTGTGTTCTTTTTACTAACAACAACTAGAGCCATTTCATGTGTGTTCTTTTCACATACCACATATGTTGAAATGTGTGTTCTCTTTAGAGACCACACATGGATCCACCAGTGCCATTGCATATGTGTTCTTTTTACTAACAACAACCAGAGTCATTGAAATGTGTGTTCTTTTCACATACCACATATGGATCCACTAGTGTCATTGCATGTGTGTTCTTTTCACAATCCACCTATGGATCCACCAGTGTCAATGCATGTGTGCTCTTTTTACTAACAACAACCTGAGTCATTGCATGTGTGTTCTCTTTAGAGACCACACATGGATCCACCAGTGTCATTGCATGTGTGTTCTTTTTACTAACAATATCCAGAGTCATTGAAATGTGTGTTCTTTTCACATACCAGATATGGATCCACCAGTGTTATTACATGTGTGTTCTTTTCACAATCCACCTATGGATCCACCCGTGTCATTGCATATGTGCTCTTCTTACTAACATTAACCAGAGTCATTGCATGTGTGTTCTCTTTAGAGACCACACATGGATCCACCAGTGTCATTGCATGTGTGTTCTTTTTACTAACAACAACCAGAGTCATTGAAATGTGTGTTCTCTTCAGAGACCACACATGGATCCACCAGTGTCATTGCATGTGTGTTCTTTTTACTAACAACAACCAGAGTCATTGCATGTGTGTTATTTTCACATACCACATATGGATCCACCAGTGTCATTGCATGTATGCTCTCTTCACAATCCACCTATGCATCCACCAGTGTCATTGCATGTGTGTTCTTTTTACTAACAACAACTAGAGTCATTTCATGTGTGTTCTTTTCACATACCACATATGGATCCACCAGCGTCATTGAAATGTGTGTTCTCTTTAGAGACCACACATGGATCCACCAGTGCCATTGCATGTGTGTTCTTTTTACTAACAACAACCAGAGTCATTGAAATGTGTGTTCTTTTCACATACCACATATGGATCCACCAGCGTCATTGAAATGTGTGTTCTCTTTAGAGACCACACATGGATCCACCAGTGCCATTGCATGTGTGTTTTTTTACTAACAACAACCAGAGTCATTGAAATGTGTGTTCTTTTCACATACCACATATGGATCCACCAGTGTCATTGCATGTGTGTTCTTTTCACAATCCACCTATGGATCCACCAGTGTCAATGCATGTGTGCTCTTTATACTAACAACAACCTGAGTCATTGCATGTGTGTTCTCTTCAGAGACCACACATGGATCCACCAGTGTCGTTGCATGTGTGTTCTTTTTACCAACAACATGCAGAGTCATTGAAATGTGTGTTCTTTTCACATACCAGATATGGATCCACCAGTGTTATTACATGTGTGTTCTTTTCACAATCCACCTATGGATCCACCAGTGTCATTGCATATGTGCTCTTTTTACTAACAATAACCAGAGTCATTGCATGTGTGTTCTCTTTAGAGACCACACATGGATCCACCAGTGTCATTGCATGTGTGTTCTTTTTACTAATAAAAACTAGAGTCATTGAAATGTGTGTTCTCTTCAGAGACCACACATGGATCCACCAGTGTCATTGCATGTGTGTTCTTTTTACTAACAACAACCAGAGTCATTGCATGTGTGTTATTTTCACATACCACATATGGATCCACCAGTGTCATTGCATGTATGCTCTCTTCACAATCCACCTATGCATCCACCAGTGTCATTGCATGTGTGTTCTTTTTACTAACAACAACTAGAGTCATTTCATGTGTGTTCTTTTCACATACCACATATGGATCCACCAGCGTCATTGAAATGTGTGTTCTCTTTAGAGACCACACATGGATCCACCAGTGCCATTGCATGTGTGTTCTTTTTACTAACAACAACCAGAGTCATTGAAATGTGTGTTCTTTTCACATACCACATATGGATCCACCAGCGTCATTGAAATGTGTGTTCTCTTTAGAGACCACACATGGATCCACCAGTGCCATTGCATGTGTTTTTTTTTACTAACAACAACCAGAGTCATTGAAATGTGTGTTCTTTTCACATACCACATATGGATCCACCAGTGTCATTGCATGTGTGTTCTTTTCACAATCCACCTATGGATCCACCAGTGTCAATGCATGTGTGCTCTTTATACTAACAACAACCTGAGTCATTGCATGTGTGTTCTCTTCAGAGACCACACATGGATCCACCAGTGTCGTTGCATGTGTGTTCTTTTTACCAACAACATCCAGAGTCATTGAAATGTGTGTTCTTTTCACATACCAGATATGGATCCACCAGTGTTATTACATGTGTGTTCTTTTCACAATCCACCTATGGATCCACCAGTGTCATTGCATATGTGCTCTTTTTACTAACAATAACCAGAGTCATTGCATGTGTGTTCTCTTTAGAGACCACACATGGATCCACCAGTGTCATTGCATGTGTGTTCTTTTTACTAATAAAAACTAGAGTCATTGAAATGTGTGTTCTCTTCAGAGACCACACATGGATCCACCAGTGTCATTGCATGTGTGTTCTTTTTACTAACAACAACCAGAGTCATTGCATGTGTGTTATTTTCACATACCACATATGGATCCACCAGTGTCATTGCATGTATGCTCTCTTCACAATCCACCTATGGATCCACCAGTGTCATTGCATGTGTGTTCTTTTTACTAACAACAACTAGAGTCATTTCATGTGTGTTCTTTTCACATACCACATATGGATCCACCAGCGTCATTGAAATGTGTGTTCTCTTCAGAGACCACACATGGATCCACCAGTGCCATTGCATGTGTGTTCTTTTTACTAACAACCAGAGTCATTGAAATGTGTGTTCTTTTCACATACCACATATGGATCCACCAGCGTCATTGAAATGTGTGTTCTCTTTAGAGACCACACATGGATCCACCAGTGCCATTGCATGTGTGTTTTTTTACTAACAACAACCAGAGTCATTGAAATGTGTGTTCTTTTCACATACCACATATGGATCCACCAGTGTCATTGCATGTGTGTTCTTTTCACAATCCACCTATGGATCCACCAGTGTCAATGCATGTTTGCTCTTTTTACTAACGACAACCTGAGTCATTGCATGTGTGTTCTCTTCAGAGACCACACATGGATCCACCAGTGTCATTGCATGTGTGTTCTTTTCACAATCCACCTATGGATCCACCAGTGTCAATGCATGTGTGCTCTTTTTACTAACAACAACCTGAGTCATTGCATGTGTGTTCTCTTCAGAGACCACACATGGATCCACCAGTGTCATTGCATGTGTGTTCTTTTTACTAACAACATCCAGAGTCATTGAAATGTGTGTTCTTTTCACATACCAGATATGGATCCACCAGTGTTATTACATGTGTGTTCTTTTCACAATCCACCTAAGGATCCACCCGTGTCATTGCATATGTGCTCTTTTTACTAACAATAACCAGAGTCATTGCATGTGTGTTCTCTTTAGAGACCACACATGGATCCACCAGTGTCATTGCATGTGTGTTCTTTTTACTAATAAAAACTAGAGTCATTGAAATGTGTGTTCTCTTCAGAGACCACACATGGATCCACCAGTGTCATTGCATGTGTGTTCTTTTTACTAACAACAACCAGAGTCATTGCATGTGTGTTATTTTCACATACCACATATGGATCCACCAGTGTCATTGCATGTATGCTCTCTTCACAATCCAATTATGGATCCACCAGTGTCATTGCATGTGTGTTCTTTTTACTAACAACAACTAGAGTCATTTCATGTGTGTTCTTTTCACATACCACATATGGATCCACCAGTGTCATTGAAATGTGTGTTCTCTTTAGAGACCACACATGGATCCACCAGTGCCATTGCATGTGTGTTCTTTTTACTAACAACAACCAGAGTCATTGAAATGTGTGTTCTTTTCACATACCACATATGGATCCACCAGTGTCATTGCATGTGTGTTCTTTTCACAATCCACCTATGGATCCACCAGTGTCAATGCATGTGTGCTCTTTTTACTAACAACAACCTGAGTCATTGCATGTGTGTTCTCTTCAGAGACCACACATGGATCCACCAGTGTCATTGCATGTGTGTTCTTTTTACTAACAATATCCAGAGTCATTGAAATGTGTGTTCTTTTCACATACCACATATGGATCCACCAGTGTTATTACATGTGTGTTCTTTTCACAATCCACCTATGGATCCACCAGTGTCATTGCATATGTGCTCTTCTTACTAACATTAACCAGAGTCATTGCATGTGTGTTCTCTTTAGAGACCACACATGGATCCACCAGTGTCATTGCATGTGTGTTCTTTTTACTAACAAAAACTAGTCATTGAAATGTGTGTTCTCTTTAGAGACCACACATGGATCCACCAGTGTCATTGCATGTGTGTTCTTTTTACTAACAACAACCAGAGTCATTGCATGTGTGTTATTTTCACATACCACATATGGATCCACCAGTGTCAATGCATGTATGCTCTCTTCACAATCCACCTATGGATCCACCAGTGTCATTGCATGTGTGTTCTTTTTACTAACAACAACTAGAGTCATTTCATGTGTGTTCTTTTCACATACCACATATGGATCCACCAGCGTCATTGAAATGTGTGTTCTCTTTAGAGACCACACATGGATCCACCAGTGCCATCGCATGTGTGTTCTTTTTACTAACAACAACCAGAGTCATTGAAATGTGTGTTCTTTTCACATACCACATATGGATCCACTAGTGTCATTGCATGTGTGTTCTTTTCACAATCCACCTATGGATCCACCAGTGTCAATGCATGTGTGCTCTTTTTACTAACAACAACCTGAGTCATTGCATTTGTGTTCTCTTCAGAGACCACACATGAATCCACCAGTGTCATTGCATGTGTGTTCTTTTTACTAACAACAATCAGAGTCATTGAAATGTGTGTTCTTTTCACATACCACATATGGATCCACAAGTGTTATTACATGTGTGTTCTTTTCACAATCCACCTATGGATCCACCAGTGTCATTGCATATGTGCTCTTTTTACTAACAATAACCAGAGTCATTGCATGTGTGTTCTCTTTAGAGACCACACATGGATCCACCAGTGTCATTGCATGTGTGTTCTTTTTACTAACAAAAACTAGAGTCATTGAAATGTGTGTTCTCTTCAGAGACCACACATGGATTCACCAGTGTCATTGCATGTGTGTTCTTTTTACTAACAACAACCAGAGTCATTGCATGTGTGTTATTTTCACATACCACATATGGATCCACCAGTGTCATTGCATGTATGCTCTCTTCACAATCCACCTATGGATCCACCAGTGTCATTGCATGTGTGTTCTTTTTACTAACAACAACTAGAGCCATTTCATGTGTGTTCTTTTCACATACCACATATGTTGAAATGTGTGTTCTCTTTAGAGACCACACATGGATCCACCAGTGCCATTGCATATGTGTTCTTTTTACTAACAACCAGAGTCATTGAAATGTGTGTTCTTTTCACATACCACATATGGATCCACTAGTGTCATTGCATGTGTGTTCTTTTCACAATCCACCTATGGATCCACCAGTGTCAATGCATGTGTGCTCTTTTTACTAACAACAACCTGAGTCATTGCATGTGTGTTCTCTTTAGAGACCACACATGGATCCACCAGTGTCATTGCATGTGTGTTCTTTTTACTAACAATATCCAGAGTCATTGAAATGTGTGTTCTTTTCACATACCAGATATGGATCCACCAGTGTTATTACATGTGTGTTCTTTTCACAATCCACCTATGGATCCACCCGTGTCATTGCATATGTGCTCTTCTTACTAACATTAACCAGAGTCATTGCATGTGTGTTCTCTTTAGAGACCACACATGGATCCACCAGTGTCATTGCATGTGTGTTCTTTTTACTAACAACAACCAGAGTCATTGAAATGTGTGTTCTCTTCAGAGACCACACATGGATCCACCAGTGTCATTGCATGTGTGTTCTTTTTACTAACAACAACCAGAGTCATTGCATGTGTGTTATTTTCACATACCACATATGGATCCACCAGTGTCATTGCATGTATGCTCTCTTCACAATCCACCTATGCATCCACCAGTGTCATTGCATGTGTGTTCTTTTTACTAACAACAACTAGAGTCATTTCATGTGTGTTCTTTTCACATACCACATATGGATCCACCAGCGTCATTGAAATGTGTGTTCTCTTTAGAGACCACACATGGATCCACCAGTGCCATTGCATGTGTGTTCTTTTTACTAACAACAACCAGAGTCATTGAAATGTGTGTTCTTTTCACATACCACATATGGATCCACCAGCGTCATTGAAATGTGTGTTCTCTTTAGAGACCACACATGGATCCACCAGTGCCATTGCATGTGTGTTTTTTTACTAACAACAACCAGAGTCATTGAAATGTGTGTTCTTTTCACATACCACATATGGATCCACCAGTATCATTGCATGTGTGTTCTTTTCACAATCCACCTATGGATCCACCAGTGTCAATGCATGTGTGCTCTTTATACTAACAACAACCTGAGTCATTGCATGTGTGTTCTCTTCAGAGACCACACATGGATCCACCAGTGTCGTTGCATGTGTGTTCTTTTTACCAACAACATCCAGAGTCATTGAAATGTGTGTTCTTTTCACATACCAGATATGGATCCACCAGTGTTATTACATGTGTGTTCTTTTCACAATCCACCTATGGATCCACCAGTGTCATTGCATATGTGCTCTTTTTACTAACAATAACCAGAGTCATTGCATGTGTGTTCTCTTTAGAGACCACACATGGATCCACCAGTGTCATTGCATGTGTGTTCTTTTTACTAATAAAAACTAGAGTCATTGAAATGTGTGTTCTCTTCAGAGACCACACATGGATCCACCAGTGTCATTGCATGTGTGTTCTTTTTACTAACAACAACCAGAGTCATTGCATGTGTGTTATTTTCACATACCACATATGGATCCACCAGTGTCATTGCATGTATGCTCTCTTCACAATCCACCTATGCATCCACCAGTGTCATTGCATGTGTGTTCTTTTTACTAACAACAACTAGAGTCATTTCATGTGTGTTCTTTTCACATACCACATATGGATCCACCAGCGTCATTGAAATGTGTGTTCTCTTTAGAGACCACACATGGATCCACCAGTGCCATTGCATGTGTGTTCTTTTTACTAACAACAACCAGAGTCATTGAAATGTGTGTTCTTTTCACATACCACATATGGATCCACCAGCGTCATTGAAATGTGTGTTCTCTTTAGAGACCACACATGGATCCACCAGTGCCATTGCATGTGTTTTTTTTACTAACAACAACCAGAGTCATTGAAATGTGTGTTCTTTTCACATACCACATATGGATCCACCAGTGTCATTGCATGTGTGTTCTTTTCACAATCCACCTATGGATCCACCAGTGTCAATGCATGTGTGCTCTTTATACTAACAACAACCTGAGTCATTGCATGTGTGTTCTCTTTAGAGACCACACATGGATCCACCAATGTCGTTGCATGTGTGTTCTTTTTACCAACAACATCCAGAGTCATTGAAATGTGTGTTCTTTTCACATACCAGATATGGATCCACCAGTGTTATTACATGTGTGTTCTTTTCACAATCCACCTATGGATCCACCAGTGTCATTGCATATGTGCTCTTTTTACTAACAATAACCAGAGTCATTGCATGTGTGTTCTCTTTAGAGACCACACATGGATCCACCAGTGTCATTGCATGTGTGTTCTTTTTACTAATAAAAACTAGAGTCATTGAAATGTGTGTTCTCTTCAGAGACCACACATGGATCCACCAGTGTCATTGCATGTGTGTTCTTTTTACTAACAACAACCAGAGTCATTGCATGTGTGTTATTTTCACATACCACATATGGATCCACCAGTGTCATTGCATGTATGCTCTCTTCACAATCCACCTATGGATCCACCAGTGTCATTGCATGTGTGTTCTTTTTACTAACAACAACTAGAGTCATTTCATGTGTGTTCTTTTCACATACCACATATGGATCCACCAGCGTCATTGAAATGTGTGTTCTCTTCAGAGACCACACATGGATCCACCAGTGCCATTGCATGTGTGTTCTTTTTACTAACAACCAGAGTCATTGAAATGTGTGTTCTTTTCACATACCACATATGGATCCACCAGCGTCATTGAAATGTGTGTTCTCTTTAGAGACCACACATGGATCCACCAGTGCCATTGCATGTGTGTGTTTTTACTAACAACAACCAGAGTCATTGAAATGTGTGTTCTTTTCACATACCACATATGGATCCACCAGTGTCATTGCATGTGTGTTCTTTTCACAATCCACCTATGGATCCACCAGTGTCAATGCATGTTTGGTCTTTTTACTAACAACAACCTGAGTCATTGCATGTGTGTTCTCTTCAGAGACCACACATGGATCCACCAGTGTCATTGCATGTGTGTTCTTTTCACAATCCACCTATGGATCCACCAGTGTCAATGCATGTGTGCTCTTTTTACTAACAACAACCTGAGTCATTGCATGTGTGTTCTCTTCAGAGACCACACATGGATCCACCAGTGTCATTGCATGTGTGTTCTTTTTACTAACAACATCCAGAGTCATTGAAATGTGTGTTCTTTTCACATACCAGATATGGATCCACCAGTGTTATTACATGTGTGTTCTTTTCACAATCCACCTAAGGATCCACCCGTGTCATTGCATATGTGCTCTTTTTACTAACAATAACCAGAGTCATTGCATGTGTGTTCTCTTTAGAGACCACACATGGATCCACCAGTGTCATTGCATGTGTGTTCTTTTTACTAATAAAAACTAGAGTCATTGAAATGTGTGTTCTCTTCAGAGACCACACATGGATCCACCAGTGTCATTGCATGTGTGTTCTTTTTACTAACAACAACCAGAGTCATTGCATGTGTGTTATTTTCACATACCACATATGGATCCACCAGTGTCATTGCATGTATGCTCTCTTCACAATCCAATTATGGATCCACCAGTGTCATTGCATGTGTGTTCTTTTTACTAACAACAACTAGAGTCATTTCATGTGTGTTCTTTTCACATACCACATATGGATCCACCAGTGTCATTGAAATGTGTGTTCTCTTTAGAGACCACACATGGATCCACCAGTGCCATTGCATGTGTGTTCTTTTTACTAACAACAACCAGAGTCATTGAAATGTGTGTTCTTTTCACATACCACATATGGATCCACCAGTGTCATTGCATGTGTGTTCTTTTCACAATCCACCTATGGATCCACCAGTGTCAATGCATGTGTGCTCTTTTTACTAACAACAACCTGACTCATTGCATGTGTGTTCTCTTCAGAGACCACACATGGATCCACCAGTGTCATTGGATGTGTGTTCTTTTTACTAACAACATCCAGAGTCATTGAAATGTGTGTTTTTTTCACATACCACATATGGATCCACCAGTGTTATTACATGTGTGTTCTTTTCACAATCCACCTATGGATCCACCAGTGTCATTGCATATGTGCTCTTTTTACTAACAATAACCAGAGTCATTGCATGTGTGTTCTCTTTAGAGACCACACATGGATCCACCAGTGTCATTGCATGTGTGTTCTTTTTACTAACAAAAACAAGAGTCATTGAAATGTGTGTTCTCTTCAGAGACCACACATGGATCCACCAGTGTCATTGCATGTGTGTTCTTTTTACTAACAACAACTAGAGTCAGTGCATGTGTGTTATTTTCACATACCACATATGGATCCACCAGTGTCATTGCATGTATGCTCTCTTCACAATCAACCTATGGATCCACCAGTGTCATTGCATGTGTGTTCTTTTTACTAACAACAACTAGAGTCATTTCATGTGTGTTCTTTTCACATACCACATATGGATCCACCAGTGTCATTGAAATGTGTGTTCTCTTTAGAGACCACACATGGATCCACCAGTGCCATTGCATGTGTGTTCTTTTTACTAACAACAACCAGAGTCATTGAAATGTGTGTTCTTTTCACATACCACATATGGATCCACCAGTGTCATTGCATGTGTGTTCTTTTCACAATCCACCTATGGATCCACCAGTGTCAATGCATGTGTGCTCTTTTTACTAACAACAACCTGACTCATTGCATGTGTGTTCTCTTCAGAGACCACACATGGATCCACCAGTGTCATTGCATGTGTGTTCTTTTTACTAACAACATCCAGAGTCATTGAAATGTGTGTTTTTTTCACATACCACATATGGATCCACCAGTGTTATTACATGTGTGTTCTTTTCACAATCCACCTATGGATCCACCAGTGTCATTGCATATGTGCTCTTTTTACTAACAATAACCAGAGTCATTGCATGTGTGTTCTCTTTAGAGACCACACATGGATCCACCAGTGTCATTGCATGTGTGTTCTTTTTACTAACAAAAACAAGAGTCATTGAAATGTGTGTTCTCTTCAGAGACCACACATGGATCCACCAGTGTCATTGCATGTGTGTTCTTTTTACTAACAACAACTAGAGTCAATGCATGTGTGTTATTTTCACATACCACATATGGATCCACCAGTGTCATTGCATGTATGCTCTCTTCACAATCCACCTATGGATCCACCAGTGTCATTGCATGTGTGTTCTTTTTACTAACAACAACTAGAGTCATTTCATGTGTGTTCTTTTCACATACCACATATGGATCCACCAGCGTCATTGAAATGTGTGTTCTCTTTAGAGACCACACATGGATCCACTAGTGCCATTGCATGTGTGTTCTTTTTACTAACAACAACCAGAGTCATTGAAATGTGTGTTCTTTTCACATACCACATATGGATCCACCAGTGTCATTGCATGTGTGTTCTTTTCACAATCCACCTATGGATCCACCAGTGTCAATGCATGTGTGCTCTTTTTACTAACAACAACCTGAGTCATTGCATGTGTGTTCTCTTCGGAGACCACACATGGATCCACCAGTGTCATTGCATGTGTGTTCTTTTTACTAACAACATCCAGAGTCATTGAAATGTGTGTTCTTTTCACATACCACATATGGATCCACAAGTGTTATTACATGTGTGTTCTTTTCACAATCCACCTATGGATCCACCAGTGTCATTGCATATGTGCTCTTTTTACTAACAATAACCAGAGTCATTGCATGTGTGTTCTCTTTAGAGACCACACATGGATCCACTAGTGTCATTGCATGCGTGTTCTTTTTACTAACAAAAACTAGAGTCATTGAAATGTGTGTTCTCTTTAGAGACCACACATGGATCCACTAGTGTCATTGCATGTGTGTTCTTTTTACTAACAACAACCAGAGTCATTTCATGTGTGTTATTTTCACATACCACATATGGATCCACCAGTGTCATTGCATGTGTGTTCTTTTTACTAACAACAACTAGAGTCATTTCATGTGTGTTCTTTTCACATACCACATATGGATCCACTAGCGTCATTGAAATGTGTGTTCTCTTTAGAGACCACACATGGATCCACCAGTGCCATTGCATGTGTGTTTTTTTACTAACAACAACCAGAGTCATTGAAATGTGTGTTCTTTTCACATACCACATATGGATCCACCAGTGTCATTGCATGTGTGTTCTTTTCACAATCCACCTATGGATCCACCAGTGTCAATTCATGTGTGCTCTTTTTACTAACAACAACCTGAGTCATTGCATGTGTGTTCTCTTCAGAGACCACACATGGATCCACCAGTGTCATTGCATGTGTGTTCTTTTTACTAACAACATCCAGAGTCATTGAAATGTGTGTTCTTTTCACATACCACATATGGATCCACAAGTGTTATTACATGTGTGTTCTTTTCATAATCCACCTATGGATCCACCAGTGTCATTGCATATGAGCTCTTGTTACTAACAATAACCAGAGTCATTGCATGTGTGTTCTCTTTAGAGACCACACATGGATCCACCAGTGTCATTGCATGTGTGTTCTTTTAAATAACAAAAACTAGAGTCATTGAAATGTGTGTTCTCTTCAGACACCACACATGGATCTACCAATGTCATTGCATGTGTGGTCTTTTTACTAACAACAACCAGAGTCATTGCATGTGTGTTATTTTCACATACCACATATGGATCCACCAGTGTCATTGCATGTATGCTCTCTTCACAATCCCCCTATGGATCCACCAGTGTCATTGCATGTGTGTTCTTTTTACTAACAACAACTAGAGTCATTTCATGTGTGTTCTTTTCACATACCACATATGGATCCACCAGCGTCATTGAAATGTGTGTTCTCTTTAGAGACCACACATGGATCCACCAGTGCCATCGCATGTGTGTTCTTTTTACTAACAACAACCAGAGTCATTGAAATGTGTGTTCTTTTCACATACCACATATGGATCCACCAGTGTCATTCCATGTGTGTTCTTTTCACAATCCACCTATGGATCCACCAGTGTCAATGCATGTGTGCTCTTTTTACTAACAACAACCTGAGTCATTGCATGTGTGTTCTCTTCAGAGACCACACATGGATCACCAGTGTCATTGCATGTGTGTTCTTTTTACTAACAACATCCAGAGTCATTGAAATGTGTGTTCTTTTCACATACCACATATGGATCCACAAGTGTTATTACATGTGTGTTCTTTTCACAATCCACCTACGGATCCACCAGTGTCATTGCATATGTGCTCTTTTTACTAACAATAACCAGAGTCATTGCATGTGTGTTCTCTTTAGAGACCACACATGGATCCACCAGTGTCATTGCATGTGTGTTCTTTTTACTAACAAAAACTAGAGTCATTGAAATGTGTGTTCTCTTCAGAGACCACACATGGATCCACCAGTGTCATTGCATGTGTGTTCTTTTTACTAACAACAACCAGAGTCATTGCATGTGTGTTATTTTCACATACCACATATGGATCCACCAGTGTCATTGCATGTATGCTCTCTTCACAATCCACCTATGGATCCACCAGTGTCATTGCATGTGTGTTCTTTTTACTAACAACAACTAGAGTCATTTCATGTGTGTTCTTTTCACATACCACATATGTTGAAATGTGTGTTCTCTTTAGAGACCACACATGGATCCACCAGTGCCATTGCATGTGTGTTCTTTTTACTAACAACATCCAGAGTCATTGAAATGTGTGTTCTTTTCACATACCACATATGGATCCACCAGTGTTATTACATGTGTGTTCTTTTCACAATCCACCTATGGATCCACCAGTGTCAATGCATGTGTGCTCTTTTTACTAACAACAACCTGAGTCATTGCATGTGTGTTCTCTTCAGAGACCACACATGGATCCGCCAGTGTCATTGCATGTGTGTTCTTTTTACTAACAACATCCAGAGTCATTGAAATGTGTGTTCTTTTCACATACCACATATGGATCCACCAGTGTTATTACATGTGTGTTCTTTTCACAATCCACCTATGGATCCACCAGTGTCATTGCATATGTGCTCTTCTTACTAACATTAACCAGAGTCATTGCATGTGTGTTCTCTTTAGAGACCACACATGGATCCACCAGTGTCATTGCATGTGTGTTCTTTTTACTAACAAAAACTAGAGTCATTGAAATGTGTGTTCTCTTCAGAGACCACACATGGATCCACCAATGTCATTGCATGTGTGTTCTTTTTACTAACAACAACCAGAGTCATTGCATGTGTGTTATTTTCACATACCACATATGGATCCACCAGTGTCATTGCATGTATGCTCTCTTCACAATCCACCTATGGATCCACCAGTGTCATTGCATATGTGTTCTTTTTACTAACAACAACTAGAGTCATTTCATGTGTGTTCTTTTCACATACCACATATGGATCCACCAGCGTCATTGAAATGTGTGTTCTCTTTAGAGACCACACATGGATCCACCAGTGCCATTGCATGTGTGTTCTTTTTACTAACAACAACTAGAGTCATTGAAAATGTGTGTTCTTTTCACATACCACATATGGATCCACCAGTGTCATTGCATGTGTGTTCTTTTCACAATCCACCTATGGATCCACCAGTGTCAATGCATGTGTTCTCTTTTTACTAACAACAACCTGAGTCATTGCATGTGTGTTCTCTTCAGAGACCACACATGGATCCACCAGTGTCATTGCATGTGTGTTCTTTTTAATAACAACATCCAGAGTCATTGAAATGTGTGTTCTTTTCACATACCACATATGGATCCACCAGTGTCATTACATGTGTGTTCTTTTCACAATCCACCTATGGATCCACCAGTGTCATTGCATATGTGCTCTTTTTACTAACAATAACCAGAGTCATTGCATGTGTGTTCTCTTTAGAGACCACACATGGATCCACCAGTGTCATTGCATGTGTGTTCTTTTTACTATAAAAACTAGAGTCATTGAAATGTGTGTTCTCTTCAGAGACTACACATGGATCCACCAGTGTCATTTCATCTGTGTTCTTTTTACTAACAACAACTAGAGTCATTGCATGTGTGTTATTTTCACGTACCACATATGGATCCACCAGTGTCATTGCATGTATGCTCTCTTCACAATCCACCTATGGATCCACCAGTGTCATTGCATGTGTGTTCTTTTTACTAACAACAACTAGAGTCATTTCATGTGTGTTCTTTTCACATACCACATATGGATCCACCAGCGTCATTGAAATGTGTGTTCTCTTTAGAGACCACACATGGATCCACCAGTGCCATTGCATGTGTGTTCTTTTTACTAACAACAACCAGAGTCATTGAAACATGTGTTCTTTTCACATACCACATATGGATCCACCAGTGTCATTGCATGTGTGTTCTTTTCACAATCCACCTATGGATCCACCAGTGTCAATGCATGTGTGCTCTTTTTACTAACAACAACCTGAGTCATTGCATGTGTGTTCTCTTCAGAGACGACACATGGATCCACCAGTGTCATTGCATGTGTGTTCTTTTTACTAAAAACATCTAGAGTCATTGAAATGTGTGTTCTTTTCACATACCATATATGGATCCACCAATGTTATTACATCTGTGTTCTTTTCACAATCCACCTATGGATCCACCAGTGTCATTGCATATGTGCTCTTCTTACTAACATTAACCAGAGTCATTGCATGTGTGTTCTCTTTAGAGACCACACATGGATCCACCAGTGTCATTGCATGTGTGTTCTTTTTACTAACAAAAACTAGAGTCATTGAAATGTGTGTTCTCTTCAGAGACCACACATGGATCCACCAGTGTCATTGCATGTGTGTTCTTTTTACTAACAACAACCAGAGTCATTGCATGTGTGTTCTCTTCAGAGACCACACATGGATCCGCCAGTGTCATTGCATGTGTGTTATTTTTACTAACAACATCCAGAGTCATTGAAATGTGTGTTCTTTTCACATACCACATATGGATCCACCAGTGTTATTACATGTGTGTTCTTTTCACAATCCACCTATGGATCCACCAGTGTCATTGCATATGTGCTCTTCTTACTAACATTAACCAGAGTCATTGCATGTGTGTTCTCTTTAGAGACCACACATGGATCCACCAGTGTCATTGCATGTGTGTTCTTTTTACTAACAAAAACTAGAGTCATTGAAATGTGTGTTCTCTTCAGAGACCACACATGGATCCACCAGTGTCATTGCATGTGTGTTCTTTTTACTAACAACAACCAGAGTCATTGCATGTGTGTTATTTTCACATACCACATATGGATCCACCAGTGTCATTGCATGTATGCTCTCTTCACAATCCACCTATGGATCCACCAGTGTCATTGCATATGTGTTCTTTTTAGTAACAACAACTAGAGTCATTTCATGTGTGTTCTTTTCACATACCACATATGGATCCACCAGCGTCATTGAAATGTGTGTTCTGTTTAGAGACCACACATGGATCCACCAGTGCCATTGCATGTGTGTTCTTTTTACTAACAACAACTAGAGTCATTGAAAATGTGTGTTCTTTTCACATACCACATATGGATCCACCAGTGTCATTGCATGTGTGTTCTTTTCACAATCCACCTATGGATCCACCAGTGTCAATGCATGTGTGCTCTTTTTACTAACAACAACCTGAGTCATTGCATGTGTGTTCTCTTCAGAGACCACACATGGATCCACCAGTGTCATTGCATGTGTGTTCTTTTTAATAACAACATCCAGAGTCATTGAAATGTGTGTTCTTTTCACATACCACATATGGATCCACCAGTGTCATTACATGTGTGTTCTTTTCACAATCCACCTATGGATCCACCAGTGTCATTGCATATGTGCTCTTTTTACTAACAATAACCAGAGTCATTGCATGTGTGTTCTCTTTAGAGACCACACATGGATCCACCAGTGTCATTGCATGTGTGTTCTTTTTACTAACAAAAACTAGAGTCATTGAAATGTGTGTTCTCTTCAGACACCACACATGGATCCACCAGTGTCATTGCATGTGTGTTCGTTTTACTAACAACAACCAGAGTCATTGCATGTGTGTTATTTTCACGTACCACATATGGATCCACCAGTGTCATTGCATGTATGCTCTCTTCACAATCCACCTATGGATCCACCAGTGTCATTGCATGTGTGTTCTTTTTACTAACAACAACTAGAGTCATTTCATGTGTGTTCTTTTCACATACCACATATGGATCCACCAGCATCATTGAAATGTGTGTTCTCTTTAGAGACCACACATGGATCCACCAGTGCCATTGCATGTGTGTTCTTTTTACTAACAACAACCAGAGTCATTGAAATATGTGTTCTTTTCACATACCACATATGGATCCACCAGTGTCATTGCATGTGTGTTCTTTTCACAATCCACCTATGGATCCACCAGTGTTAATGCATGTGTGCTCTTTTTACTAACAACAACCTGAGTCATTGCATGTGTGTTCTCTTCAGAGACCACACATGGATCCACCAGTGTCATTGCATGTGTTTTCTTTTTACTAACAACATCTAGAGTCATTGAAATGTGTGTTCTTTTCACATACCATATATGGATCCACCAATGTTATTACATGTGTGTTCTTTTCACAATCCACCTATGGATCCACCAGTGTCATTGCATATGTGCTCTTCTTACTAACATTAACCAGAGTCATTGCATGTGTGTTCTCTTTAGAGACCACACATGGATCCACCAGTGTCATTGCATGTGTGTTCTTTTTACTAACAAAAACTAGAGTCATTGAAATGTGTGTTCTCTTCAGAGACCACACATGGATCCACCAGTGTCATTGCATGTGTGTTCTTTTTACTAACAACAACCAGAGTCATTGCATGTGTGTTATTTTCACATACCACATATGGATCCACCAGTGTCATTGCATGTATGCTCTCTTCACAATCCACCTATGGATCCACCAGTGTCATTGCATGTGTGTTCTTTTTACTAACAACAACTAGAGTCAATTCATGTGTGTTCTTTTCACATACCACATATGGATCCACCAGCGTCATTGAAATGTGTGTTCTCTTTAGAGACCACACATGGATCCACCAGTGCCATTGCATGTGTGTTCTTTTTACTAACAACCAGAGTCATTGAAATGTGTGTTCTTTTCACATACCACATATGGATCCACCAGTGTCATTGCATCTGTGTTCTTTTCACAATCCATATATGGATCCACCAGTGTCAATGCATGTGTGCTCTTTTTACTAACAACAACCTGAGTCATTGCATGTGTGTTCTCTTTAGAGACCACACATGCATCCACCAGTGTCATTGCATGTTTGTTCTTTTTACTAACAACATCCAGAGTCATTGAAATGTGTGTTCTTTTCACATACCACATATGGATCCACCAGTGTTATTACATGTGTGTTCTTTTCACAATCCACCTATGGATCCACCAGTGTCATTGCATATGTGCTCTTTTTACTAACATTAACCAGAGTCATTGCATGTGTGTTCTCTTTAGAGACCACACATGGATCCACCAGTGTCGTTGCATGTGTGTTCTTTTTACTAACAAAAACTAGAGTCATTGAAATGTGTGTTCTCTTCAGACACCACACATGGATCCACCAGTGTCATTGCATGTGTGTTCTTTTTACTAACAACAACCAGAGTCATTGCATGTGTGTTATTTTCACATACCACATATGGATCCACCAGTGTCATTGCATGTATGCTCTCTTCACAATCCACCTATGGATCCACCAGTGTCATTGTATGTGTGTTCTTTTTACTAACAACAACTAGAGTCATTTCATGTGTGTTCTTTTCACATACCACATATGGATCCACCAGCGTCATTGAAATGTGTGTTCTCTTTAGAGACCACACATGGATCCACCAGTGCCATTGCATGTGTGTTCTTTTTACTAACAACAACCAGAGTCATTGAAATGTGTGTTCTTTCACATACCACATATGGATCCACCAGTGTCATTGCATGTGTGTTCTTTTCACAATCCACCTATGGATCCACCAGTGTCAATGCATGTGTGCTCTTTTTACTAACAACAACCTGAGTCATTGCATGTGTGTTCTATTTAGAGACCACACATGGATCCACCAGTGTCATTGCATCTGTGTTCTTTTTACTAACAACATCCAGAGTCATTGAAATGTGTGTTCTTTTCACATACCACATATGGATCCACCAGTGTTATACATGTGTGTTCTTTTCAAAATCCACCTATGGATCCACCAGTGTCATTGCATGTGTGCTCTTTTTACTAACAAGAACTAGAGTCATTGCATGTGTGTTCTCTTTAGAGACCACACATGGATCCACCAGTGCCATTGCATGTGTGTTCTTTTTACTAACAAAAACTAGAGTCATTGAAATGTGTGTTCTCTTCAGAGACCACACATGGATCCACCAGTGTCATTGCATTTGTGTTCTTTTTACTAACAACAACCAGAGTCATTGCATGTGTGTTATTTTCACATACCACATATGGATCCACCAGTGTCATTGCATGTATGCTCTCTTCACAATCCACCTATGGATCCACCAGTGTCATTGCATGTGTGTTCTTTTTACTAACAACAACTAGAGTCATTTCATGTGTGTTCTTTTCACATACCACATATGGATCCACCAGCGTCATTGAAATGTGTGTTCTCTTTAGAGACCACACATGGATCCACCAGTGCCATTGCATGTGTGTTCTTTTTACTAACAACAACCAGAGTCATTGAAATGTGTGTTCTTTTCACATACCACATATGGATCCACCAGTGTCATTGCATGTGTGTTCTTTTCACAATCCACCTATGGATCCACCAGTATCATTGCATGTGTGCTCTTTTTACTAACAACAACCAAAGTCATTGCATGTGTGTTCTCTTCAGAGACCACACATGGATCCACCAGTGTCATTGCATGTGTGTTCTTTTTACTACCAAAACCTAGAGTCATTGAAATGTGTGTTCTCTTCAGAGACCACACATGGATCCACCAGTATCATTGCATGTGTGTTCTTTTTACTAACAACAACCAGAGTCATTGCATGTGTGTTATTTTCACATACCGCATATGGATCCACCAGTGTCATTGCATGTATGCTCTCTTCACAATCCACCTATGGATCCACCAGTGTCATTACATGTGTGTTCTTTTTACTAACAACTACTAGAGTCATTTCATGTTGTTCTTTTCACATACCACATATGGATCCACCAGCGTCATTGAAATGTGTGTTCTCTTCAGAGACCACACATCGATCCAACAGTGTCATTGCATGTCTGCTCTCTTTACTAACAACAACAAGAGTCATTGTATGTGTGCTCTTTTCACAATCCACATATGGATCCACCAGTGTCATTGCATGTGTGTTGTTTTCATAATCCACCTATGGATCCACCAGTGTCATTGCACGTGTGCTCTTTTCACTAATAACAACCAGAGTCATTGCACGTGTATTCTCTTCAGAGACCACACATGGATCCACCAGTGTGATTGCATGTGTGTTCTTTTTACTAACAACAACTAGAGTCATTGCATGTGTGTTCTTTTCATATACCACATATGGATCCACCAGTGTCATTGCATGTACGCTCTCTTCACAATCCACGTATGGATCCACCAGTGTCATTGCATTGTGTTCTTTTTACTAACAACAACTAGATTCATTTCATGTGTGTTCTTTTCACATACCACATATGGATCCACCAGTGTCATTGAAATGTGTGTTCTGTTTCGAGACCACACATGGATCCACCAGTGTCATTGCATGTGTGTTCTTTTTACTAACAACAACTAGAGTCATTGCATGTGTGTTCTTTTCACATACCACATATGGATCCACCAGTGTCATTGCATGTGTGTTCTTTTCACAATCCAACTATGGATCCACTAGTGTCATTGCATGTGTGTTCTTTTTACTAACAACAACCAGTCATTGAAATGTGTGTTATTTTCGAATACCACATATGGATCCACCAGTGTGATTGCATGTGTGTTCTTTACACAATCCACCTATGGATACACCAGCGTCATTGCATGTGTGCTCTTTTCACTAACAACAACCAGAGTCATTGCATGTGTGTTCTCTTTAGAGACCACACATGGATCCACCAGTGTCATTGCATGTGTGTTCTTTTTACTAACAACAACCAGAGTCATTGAAATGTGTGTTCTTTTCACATACCACATATGGATCCACCAGTGTCAATGCATGTGTGTTCTTTTCACAATCCACCTATGGATCCACTAGTGTCAATGCATGTGTGCTCTTTTTACTAACAACAACCAGAGTCATTGAAATGTGTGTTCTCTTCAGAGACCACACATGGATCCACCAGTGTCATTGCATGTGTGTTCTTTTTACTAACAACAACCAGAGTCATTGAAATGTGTGTTCTTTTCACATACCAGATATGGATCCATCAGTGTCATTGCATGTGTGCTCTCTTCACAATCCACCTATGGATCCACCAGTGTCATTGCATGTGTGTTCTTTTTACTAACAACAACCAGAGTCATTGCATGTGTGTTATTTTCACATACCACATATGGATCCACCAGTGTCATTGCATGTATGCTCTCTTCACAATCCACCTATGGATCCACCAGTGTCATTGCATGTGTGTTCTTTTTACTAACAACAACTAGAGTCATTTCATGTGTGTTCTTTTCACATACCACATATGGATCCACCAGCGTCATTGAAATGTGTGTTCTCTTTAGAGACCACACATGGATCCACCAGTGCCATTGCATGTGTGTTCTTTTTACTAACAACAACCAGAGTCATTGAAAATGTGTGTTCTTTTCACATACCACATATGGATCCACCAGTGTCATTGCATGTGTGTTCTTTTCACAATCCACCTATGGATCCACCAGTGTCAATGCATGTGTGCTCTTTTTACTAACAACAACCTGAGTCATTGCATGTGTGTTCTCTTTAGAGACCACACATGGATCCACCAGTGTCATTGCATGTGTGTTCTTTTTACTAACAACATCCAGAGTCATTGAAATGTGTGTTCTTTTCACATACCACATATGGATCCACTAGTGTTATTACATGTGTGTTCTTTTCACAATCCACCTATGGATCCACCACTGTCATTGCATATGTGCTCTTTTTACTAACATTAACCAGAGTCATTGCATGTGTGTTCTCTTTAGAGACCACACATGGATCCACCAGTGTCATTGCATGTGTGTTCTTTTTACTAACAAAAACTAGAGTCATTTCATGTGTGTTCTTTTCACATACCACATATGGATCCACCAACGTCATTGAAATGTGTGTTCTCTTTAGAGACCACACATGGATCCACCAGTGCCATCGCATGTGTGTTCTTTTTACTAACAACAACCAGAGTCATTGAAATGTGTGTTCTTTTCACATACCACATATGGATCCACCAGTGTCATTGCATGTGTGTTCTTTTCACAATCCACCTATGGATCCACCAGTGTCAATGCATGTGTGCTCTTTTTACTAACAACAACCTGAGTCATTGCATGTGTGTTCTCTTCAGAGACCACACATGGATCCACCAGTGTCATTGCATGTGTGTTCTTTTTACTAACAACATCCAGAGTCATTGAAATGTGTGTTATTTTCACATACCACATATGGATCCACCAGTGTTATTACATGTGTGTTCTTTTCACAATCCACCTATGGATCCACCAGTGTCATTGCATATGTGCTCTTTTTACTAACAAGAACTAGAGTGATTGCATGTGTGTTCTCTTTAGAGACCAGACATGGATCCACCAGTGCCATTGCATGTGTGTTCTTTTTACTAACAAAAACTAGAGTCATTGAAATGTGTCTTCTCTTCAGAGACCACACATGGATCCACCAGTGTCATTGCATTTGTGTTCTTTTTACTAACAACAACCAGAGTCATTGCATGTGTGTTATTTTCACATACCACATATGGATCCACCAGTGTCATTGCATGTATGCTCTCTTCACAATCCACCTATGGATCCACCAGTGTCATTGCATGTGTGTTCTTTTTACTAACAACAACTAGAGTCATTTCATGTGTGTTCTTTTCACATACCACATATGGATCCACCAGCGTCATTGAAATATGTGTTCTCTTTAGAGACCACACATGGATCCACCAGTGCCATTGCATGTGTGTTCTTTTTACTAACAACAACCAGAGTCATTGAAATGTGTGTTCTTTTCACATACCACATATGGATCCACCAGTGTCATTGCATGTGTGTTCTTTTCACAATCCACCTATGGATCCACCAGTATCATTGCATGTGTGCTCTTTTTACTAACAACAACCAAAGTCATTGCATGTGTGTTCTCTTCAGAGACCACACATGGATCCACCAGTGTCATTGCATGTGTGTTCTTTTTACTACCAAAAACTAGAGTCATTGAAATGTGTGTTCTCTTCAGAGACCACACATGGATCCACCAGTATCATTGCATGTGTGTTCTTTTTACTAACAACAACCAGAGTCATTGCATGTGTGTTATTTTCACATACCGCATATGGATCCACCAGTGTCATGCATGTATGCTCTCTTCACAATCCACCTATGGATCCACCTGTGTCATTACATGTGTGTTCTTTTTACTAACAACAACTAGAGTCATTTCATGTGTGTTCTTTTCACATACCACATATGGATCCACCAGTGTCATTGAAATGTGTGTTCTCTTCAGAGACCACACATGGATCCACCAGTGTCATTGCATGTGTGTTCTTTTTACTAACAACAACTAGAGTCATTGCATGTGTGTTCTTTTCACATACCACATATGGATCCACCAGTGTCATTGCATGTGTGTTCTTTTCACAATCCAACTATGGATCCACTAGTGTCATTGCATTTGTGTTCTTTTTACTAACAACAACCAGAGTCATTGAAATGTGTGTTCTTTTCACATACCACATATGGATCCACCAGTGTCATTGCATGTGTGTTCTTTTCACAATCCACCTATGGATCCACCAGTGTCAATGCATGTGTGCTCTTTTTACTAACAACAACCTGAGTCATTGCATGTGTGTTCTCTTCAGAGACCACACATGGATCCACCAGTGTCATTGCACGTGTGTTCTTGTTACTAACAACATCCAGAGTCATTGAAATGTGTGTTATTTTCACATACCACATATGGATCCACCAGTGTTATTACATGTGTGTTCTTTTCACAATCCACCTATGGATCCACCAGTGTCATTGCATATGTGCTCTTTTTACTAACAAGAACTAGAGTGATTGCATGTGTGTTCTCTTTAGAGACCAGACATGGATCCACCAGTGCCATTGCATGTGTGTTCTTTTTACTAACAAAAACTAGAGTCATTGAAATGTGTCTTCTCTTCAGAGACCACACATGGATCCACCAATGTCATTGCATTTGTGTTCTTTTTACTAACAACAACCAGAGTCATTGCATGTGTGTTATTTTCACATACCACATATGGATCCACCAGTGTCATTGCATGTATGCTCTCTTCACAATCCACCTATGGATCCACCAGTGTCATTGCATGTGTGTTCTTTTTACTAACAACAACTAGAGTCATTTCATGTGTGTTCTTTTCACATACCACATATGGATCCACCAGCGTCATTGAAATATGTGTTCTCTTTAGAGACCACACATGGATCCACCAGTGCCATTGCATGTGTGTTCTTTTTACTAACAACAATCAGAGTCATTGAAATGTGTGTTCTTTTCACATACCACATATGGATCCACCAGTGTCATTGCATGTGTGTTCTTTTCACAATCCACCTATGGATCCACCAGTATCATTGCATGTGTGCTCTTTTTACTAACAACAACCAAAGTCATTGCATGTGTGTTCTCTTCAGAGACCACACATGGATCCACCAGTGTCATTGCATGTGTGTTCTTTTTACTACCAAAAACTAGAGTCATTGAAATGTGTGTTCTCTTCAGAGACCACACATGGATCCACCAGTATCATTGCATGTGTGTTCTTTTTACTAACAACAACCAGAGTCATTGCATGTGTGTTATTTTCACATACCGCATATGGATCCACCAGTGTCATGCATGTATGCTCTCTTCACAATCCACCTATGGATCCACCTGTGTCATTACATGTGTGTTCTTTTTACTAACAACAACTAGAGTCATTTCATGTGTGTTCTTTTCACATACCACATATGGATCCACCAGTGTCATTGAAATGTGTGTTCTCTTCAGAGACCACACATGGATCCACCAGTGTCATTGCATGTGTGTTCTTTTTACTAACAACAACTAGAGTCATTGCATGTGTGTTCTTTTCACATACCACATATGGATCCACCAGTGTCATTGCATGTGTGTTCTTTTCACAATCCAACTATGGATCCACTAGTGTCATTGCATGTGTGTTCTTTTTACTAACAACAACCAGTCATTGAAATGTGTGTTATTTTCGAATACCACATATGGATCCACCAGTGTGATTGCATGTGTGTTCTTTTCACAATCCACCTATGGATACACCAGCGTCATTGCATGTGTGCTCTTTTCACTAACAACAACCAGAGTCATTGCATGTGTGTTCTCTTTAGAGACCACACATGGATCCACCAGTGTCATTGCATGTGTGTTCTTTTTACTAACAACAACCAGAGTCATTGAAATGTGTGTTCTTTTCACATACCACATATGGATCCACCAGTGTCAATGCATGTGTGTTCTTTTCACAATCCACCTATGGATCCACTAGTGTCAATGCATGTGTGCTCTTTTTACTAACAACAACCTGAGTCATTGCATGTGTGTTCTCTTCAGAGACCACACATGGATCCACCAGTGTCATTGCATGTGTGTTCTTTTTACTAACAACAACCAGAGTCATTGAAATGTGTGTTCTCTTCAGAGACCACACATGGATCCACCAGTGTCATTGCATGTGTGTTCTTTTTACTAACAACAACCAGAGTCATTGAAATGTGTGTTCTTTTCACATACCAGATATGGATCCATCAGTGTCATTGCATGTGTGCTCTCTTCACAATCCACCTATGGATCCACCAGTGCCATTGCATGTGTGTTCTTTTTACTAACAACAACCAGAGTCATTGAAATGTGTGTTCTTTTCACATACCACATATGGATCCACCAGTGTCATTGCATGTGTGTTCTTTTCACAATCCACCTATGGATCCACCAGTATCATTGCATGTGTGCTCTTTTTACTAACAACAACCAAAGTCATTGCATGTGTGTTCTCTTCAGAGACCACACATGGATCCACCAGTGTCATTGCATGTGTGTTCTTTTTACTACCAAAAACTAGAGTCATTGAAATGTGTGTTCTCTTCAGAGACCACACATGGATCCACCAGTATCATTGCATGTGTGTTCTTTTTACTAACAACAACCAGAGTCATTGCATGTGTGTTATTTTCACATACCGCATATGGATCCACCAGTGTCATTGCATGTATGCTCTCTTCACAATCCACCTATGGATCCACCAGTGTCATTACATGTGTGTTCTTTTTACTAACAACTACTAGAGTCATTTCATGTTGTTCTTTTCACATACCACATATGGATCCACCAGCGTCATTGAAATGTGTGTTCTCTTCAGAGACCACACATCGATCCAACAGTGTCATTGCATGTCTGCTCTCTTTACTAACAACAACAAGAGTCATTGTATGTGTGCTCTTTTCACAATCCACATATGGATCCACCAGTGTCATTGCATGTGTGTTGTTTTCATAATCCACCTATGGATCCACCAGTGTCATTGCACGTGTGCTCTTTTCACTAATAACAACCAGAGTCATTGCACGTGTATTCTCTTCAGAGACCACACATGGATCCACCAGTGTGATTGCATGTGTGTTCTTTTTACTAACAACAACTAGAGTCATTGCATGTGTGTTCTTTTCATATACCACATATGGATCCACCAGTGTCATTGCATGTATGCTCTCTTCACAATCCACGTATGGATCCACCAGTGTCATTGCATTGTGTTCTTTTTACTAACAACAACTAGATTCATTTCATGTGTGTTCTTTTCACATACCACATATGGATCCACCAGTGTCATTGAAATGTGTGTTCTGTTTCGAGACCACACATGGATCCACCAGTGTCATTGCATGTGTGTTCTTTTTACTAACAACAACTAGAGTCATTGCATGTGTGTTCTTTTCACATACCACATATGGATCCACCAGTGTCATTGCATGTGTGTTCTTTTCACAATCCAACTATGGATCCACTAGTGTCATTGCATGTGTGTTCTTTTTACTAACAACAACAAGTCATTGAAATGTGTGTTATTTTAAAATACCACATATGGATCCACCAGTGTGATTGCATGTGTGTTCTTTTCACAATCCACCTATGGATACACCAGCGTCATTGCATGTGTGCTCTTTTCACTAACAACAACCAGAGTCATTGCATGTGTGTTCTCTTTAGAGACCACACATGGATCCACCAGTGTCATTGCATGTGTGTTCTTTTTACTAACAACAACCAGAGTCATTGCATGTGTGTTCTCTTCAGAGACCACACATGGATCCACCAGTGTGATTGCATGTGTGTTGTTTTTACTAACAACAACTAGAGTCATTGCATGTGTGTTCTTTTCACATACCACATATGGATCCACCAGTGTCATTGCATGTGTGTTCTTTTCACAATCCAACTATGGATCCACTAGTGTCATTGCATTTGTGTTCTTTTTACTAACAACAACCAGAGTCATTGAAATGTGTGTTCTTTTCACATACCACATATGGATCCACCAGTGTCATTGCATGTGTGTTCTTTTCACAATCCACCTATGGATCCACCAGTGTCAATGCATGTGTGCTCTTTTTACTAACAACAACCTGAGTCATTGCATGTGTGTTCTCTTCAGAGACCACACATGGATCCACCAGTGTCATTGCATGTGTGTTCTTTTTACTAACAACATCCAGAGTCATTGAAATGTGTGTTATTTTCACATACCACATATGGATCCACCAGTGTTATTACATGTGTGTTCTTTTCACAATCCACCTATGGATCCACCAGTGTCATTACATATGTGCTCTTTTTACTAACAAGAACTAGAGTGATTGCATGTGTGTTCTCTTTAGAGAACAGACATGGATCCACCAGTGCCATTGCATGTGTGTTCTTTTTACTAACAAAAACTAGAGTCATTGAAATGTGTCTTCTCTTCAGAGACCACACATGGATCCACCAGTGTCATTGCATTTGTGTTCTTTTTACTAACAACAACCAGAGTCATTGCATGTGTGTTATTTTCACATACCACATATGGATCCACCAGTGTCATTGCATGTATGCTCTCTTCACAATCCACCTATGGATCCACCAGTGTCATTGCATGTGTGTTCTTTTTACTAACAACAACTAGAGTCATTTCATGTGTGTTCTTTTCACATACCACATATGGATCCACCAGCGTCATTGAAATATGTGTTCTCTTTAGAGACCACACATGGATCCACCAGTGCCATTGCATGTGTGTTCTTTTTACTAACAACAATCAGAGTCATTGAAATGTGTGTTCTTTTCACATACCACATATGGATCCACCAGTGTCATTGCATGTGTGTTCTTTTCACAATCCACCTATGGATCCACCAGTATCATTGCATGTGTGCTCTTTTTACTAACAACAACCAAAGTCATTGCATGTGTGTTCTCTTCAGAGACCACACATGGATCCACCAGTGTCATTGCATGTGTGTTCTTTTTACTACCAAAAACTAGAGTCATTGAAATGTGTGTTCTCTTCAGAGACCACACATGGATCCACCAGTATCATTGCATGTGTGTTCTTTTTACTAACAACAACCAGAGTCATTGCATGTGTGTTATTTTCACATACCGCATATGGATCCACCAGTGTCATGCATGTATGCTCTCTTCACAATCCACCTATGGATCCACCTGTGTCATTACATGTGTGTTCTTTTTACTAACAACAACTAGAGTCATTTCATGTGTGTTCTTTTCACATACCACATATGGATCCACCAGTGTCATTGAAATGTGTGTTCTCTTCAGAGACCACACATGGATCCACCAGTGTCATTGCATGTGTGTTCTTTTTACTAACAACAACTAGAGTCATTGCATGTGTGTTCTTTTCACATACCACATATGGATCCACCAGTGTCATTGCATGTGTGTTCTTTTCACAATCCAACTATGGATCCACTAGTGTCATTGCATGTGTGTTCTTTTTACTAACAACAACCAGTCATTGAAATGTGTGTTATTTTCGAATACCACATATGGATCCACCAGTGTGATTGCATGTGTGTTCTTTTCACAATCCACCTATGGATACACCAGCGTCATTGCATGTGTGCTCTTTTCACTAACAACAACCATAGTCATTGCATGTGTGTTCTCTTTAGAGACCACACATGGATCCACCAGTGTCATTGCATGTGTGTTCTTTTTACTAACAACAACCAGAGTCATTGAAATGTGTGTTCTTTTCACATACCACATATGGATCCACCAGTGTCAATGCATGTGTGTTCTTTTCACAATCCACCTATGGATCCACTAGTGTCAATGCATGTGTGCTCTTTTTACTAACAACAACCTGAGTCATTGCATGTGTGTTCTCTTCAGAGACCACACATGGATCCACCAGTGTCATTGCATGTGTGTTCTTTTTACTAACAACAACCAGAGTCATTGAAATGTGTGTTCTCTTCAGAGACCACACATGGATCCACCAGTGTCATTGCATGTGTGTTCTTTTTACTAACAACAACCAGAGTCATTGAAATGTGTGTTCTTTTCACATACCAGATATGGATCCATCAGTGTCATTGCATGTGTGCTCTCTTCACAATCCACCTATGGATCCACCAGTGTCATTGCATGTGTGTTCTTTTTACTAACAACAACCAGAGTCATTGCATGTGTGTTCTTTTCACATACCACATATGGATCCACCAGTGTCATTGCATGTATGCTCTCTTCACAATCCACCTATGGATCCACCAGTGTCATTGTATGTGTGTTCTTTTTACTAACAACAACTAGAGTCATTTCATGTGTGTTCTTTTCACATACCACATATGGATCCACCAACGTCATTGAAATGTGTGTTCTCTTTAGAGACCACACATGGATCCACCAGTGCCATTGCATGTGTGTTCTTTTTACTAACAACAACCAGAGTCATTGAAAATGTGTGTTCATTTCACATACCACATATGGATCCACCAGTGTCATTGCATGTGTGTTCTTTTCACAATCCACCTATGGATCCACCAGTGTCAATGCATGTGTGCTCTTTTTACTAACAACAACCTGAGTCATTGCATGTGTGTTCTCTTTAGAGACCACACATGGATCCACCAGTGTCATTGCATGTGTGTTCTTTTTACTAACAACATCCAGAGTCATTGAAATGTGTGTTCTTTTCACATACCACATATGGATCCACCAGTGTTATTACATGTGTGTTCTTTTCACAATCCACCTATGGATCCACCAGTGTCATTGCATATGTGCTCTTTTTACTAACATTAACCAGAGTCATTGCATGTGTGTTCTCTTTAGAGACCACACATGGATCCACCAGTGTCATTGCATGTGTGTTCTTTTTACTAACAAAAACTAGAGTCATTTCATGTGTGTTCTTTTCACATACCACATATGGATCCACCAACGTCATTGAAATGTGTGTTCTCTTTAGAGACCACACATGGATCCACCAGTGCCATCGCATGTGTGTTCTTTTTACTAACAAAAACCAGAGTCATTGAAATGTGTGTTCTTTTCACATACCACATATGGATCCACCAGTGTCATTGCATGTGTGTTCTTTTCACAATCCACCTATGGATCCACCAGTGTCAATGCATGTGTGCTCTTTTTACTAACAACAACCTGAGTCATTGCATGTGTGTTCTCTTCAGAGACCACACATGGATCCACCAGTGTCATTGCATGTGTGTTCTTTTTACTAACAACATCCAGAGTCATTGAAATGTGTGTTCTTTTCACATACCACATATGGATCCACCAGTGTTATTACATGTGTGTTATTTTCACAATCCACCTATGGATCCACCAGTGTCATTGCATATGTGCTCTTTTTACTAACAAGAACTAGAGTGATTGCATGTGTGTTCTCTTTAGAGACCAGACATGGATCCACCAGTGCCATTGCATGTGTGTTCTTTTTAATAACAAAAACTAGAGTCATTGAAATGTGTGTTCTCTTCAGAGACCACACATGGATCCACCAGTGTCATTGCATTTGTGTTCTTTTTACTAACAACAACCAGAGTCATTGCATGTGTGTTATTTTCACATACCACATATGGATCCACCAATGTCATTGCATGTATGCTCTCTTCACAATCCACCTATGGATCCACCAGTGTCATTGCATGTGTGTTCTTTTTACTAACAACAACTAGAGTCATTTCATGTGTGTTCTTTTCACATACCACATATGGATCCACCAGCGTCATTGAAATATGTGTTCTCTTTAGAGACCACACATGGATCCACCAGTGCCATTGCATGTGTGTTCTTTTAACTAACAACAACCAGAGTCATTGAAATGTGTGTTCTTTTCACATACCACATATGGATCCACCAGTGTCATTGCATGTGTGTTCTTTTCACAATCCACCTATGGATCCACCAGTATCATTGCATGTGTGCTCTTTTTACTAACAACAACCAAAGTCATTGCATGTGTGTTCTCTTCAGAGACCACACATGGATCCACCAGTGTCATTGCATGTGTGTTCTTTTTACTACCAAAAACTAGAGTCATTGAAATGTGTGTTCTCTTCAGAGACCACACATGGATCCACCAGTATCATTGCATGTGTGTTCTTTTTACTAACAACAACCAGAGTCATTGCATGTGTGTTATTTTCACATACCGCATATGGATCCACCAGTGTCATGCATGTATGCTCTCTTCACAATCCACCTATGGATCCACCAGTGTCATTACATGTGTGTTCTTTTTACTAACAACAACTAGAGTCATTTCATGTGTGTTCTTTTCACATACCACATATGGATCCACCAGTGTCATTGAAATGTGTGTTCTCTTCAGAGACCACACATCGATCCACCAGTGTCATTGCATGTCTGCTCTCTTTACTAACAACAACAAGAGTCATTGTATGTGTGCTCTTTTCACAATCCACATATGGATCCACCAGTGTCATTGCATGTGTGTTCTTTTCATAATCCACCTATGGATCCACCAGTGTCATTGCACGTGTGCTCTTTTCACTAATAACAACCAGAGTCATTGCATGTGTGTTCTCTTCAGAGACCACACATGGATCCACCAGTGTGATTGCATGTGTGTTGTTTTTACTAACAACAACTAGAGTCATTGCATGTGTGTTCTTTTCACATACCACATATGGATCCACCAGTGTCATTGCATGTGTGTTCTTTTCACAATCCAACTATGGATCCACTAGTGTCATTGCATGTGTGTTCTTTTTACTAACAACAACAAGTCATTGAAATGTGTGTTATTTTAAAATACCACATATGGATCCACCAGTGTGATTGCATGTGTGTTCTTTTCACAATCCACCTATGGATACACCAGCGTCATTGCATGTGTGCTCTTTTCACTAACAACAACCAGAGTCATTGCATGTGTGTTCTCTTTAGAGACCACACATGGATCCACCAGTGTCATTGCATGTGTGTTCTTTTTACTAACAACAACCAGAGTCATTGAAATGTGTGTTCTTTTCACATACCACATATGGATCCACCAGTGTCAATGCATGTGTGTTCTTTTCACAATCCACCTATGGATCCACTAGTGTCAATGCATGTGTGCTCTTTTTACTAACAACAACCTGAGTCATTGCATGTGTGTTCTCTTCAGAGACCACACATGGATCCACCAGTGTCATTGCATGTGTGTTCTTTTTACTAACAACAACCAGAGTCATTGAAATGTGTGTTCTCTTCAGAGACCACACATGGATCCACCAGTGTCATTGCATGTGTGTTCTTTTTACTAACAACAACCAGAGTCATTGAAATGTGTGTTCTTTTCGCATACCAGATATGGATCCATCAGTGTCATTGCATGTGTGCTCTCTTCACAATCCACCTATGGATCCACCAGTGTCATTGCATGTGTGTTATTTTTACTAACAACAACCAGAGTCATTGCATGTGTGTTATTTTCACATACCACATATGGATCCACCAGTGTCATTGCATGTATGCTCTCTTCACAATCCACCTATGGATCCACCAGTGTCATTGCATGTGTGTTCTTTTTACTAACAACAACTAGAGTCATTTCATGTGTGTTCTTTTCACATACCACATATGGATCCACCAGCGTCATTGAAATGTGTGTTCTCTTTAGAGACCACACATGGATCCACCAGTGCCATTGCATGTGTGTTCTTTTTACTAACAACAACCAAAGTCATTGAAATGTGTGTTCTTTTCACATACCACATATGGATCCACCAGTGTCATTGCATGTGTGTTCTTTTCACAATCCACCTATGGATCCACCAGTGTCAATGCATGTGTGCTCTTTTTACTAACAACAACCTGAGTCATTGCATGTGTGTTCTCTTCAGAGACCACACATGGATCCACCAGTGTCATTGCATGTGTGTTCTTTTTACTAACAACATCCAGAGTCATTGAAATGTGTGTTCTTTTCACATACCACATATGGATCCACCAGTGTTATTACATGTGTGTTATTTTCACAATCCACCTATGGATCCACCAGTGTCATTGCATATGTGCTCTTTTTACTAACAAGAACTAGAGTGATTGCATGTGTGTTCTCTTTAGAGACCAGACACGGATCCACCAGTGCCATTGCATGTGTGTTCTTTTTACTAACAAAAACTAGAGTCATTGAAATGTGTGTTCTCTTCAGAGACCACACATGGATCCACCAGTGTCATTGCATTTGTGTTCTTTTTACTAACAACAACCAGAGTCATTGCATGTGTGTTATTTTCACATACCACATATGGATCCACCAGTGTCATTGCATGTATGCTCTCTTCACAATCCACCTATGGATCCACCAGTGTCATTGCATGTGTGTTCTTTTTACTAACAACAACTAGAGTCATTTCATGTGTGTTCTTTTCACATACCACATATGGATCCACCAGCGTCATTGAAATATGTGTACTCTTTAGAGACCACACATGGATCCACCAGTGCCATTGCATGTGTGTTCTTTTTACTAACAACAACCAGAGTCATTGAAATGTGTGTTCTTTTCACATACCACATATGGATCCACCAGTGTCATTGCATGTGTGTTCTTTTCACAATCCACCTATGGATCCACCAGAATCATTGCATGTGTGCTCTTTTTACTAACAACAACCAAAGTCATTGCATGTGTGTTCTCTTCAGAGACCACACATGGATCCACCAGTGTCATTGCATGTGTGTTCTTTTTACTACCAAAAACTAGAGTCATTGAAATGTGTGTTCTCTTCAGAGACCACACATGGATCCACCAGTATCATTGCATGTGTGTTCTTTTTACTAACAACAACCAGAGTCATTGCATGTGTGTTATTTTCACATACCGCATATGGATCCACCAGTGTCATGCATGTATGCTCTCTTCACAATCCACCTATGGATCCACCAGTGTCATTACATGTGTGTTCTTTTTACTAACAACAACTAGAGTCATTTCATGTGTGTTCTTTTCACATACCACATATGGATCCACCAGTGTCATTGAAATGTGTGTTCTCTTCAGAGACCACACATGGATCCACCAGTGTCATTGCATGTGTGTTCTTTTTACTAACAACAACTAGAGTCATTGCATGTGTGTTCTTTTCACATACCACATATGGATCCACCAGTGTCATTGCATGTGTGTTCTTTTCACAATCCAACTATGGATCCACTAGTGTCATTGCATGTGTGTTCTTTTTACTAACAACAACCAGTCATTGAAATGTGTGTTATTTTCAAATACCACATATGGATCCACCAGTGTGATTGCATGTGTGTTCTTTTCACAATCCACCTATGGATACACCAGCGTCATTGCATGTGTGCTCTTTTCACTAACAACAACCAGAGTCATTGCATGTGTGTTCTCTTTAGAGACCACACATGGATCCACCAGTGTCATTGCATGTGTGTTCTTTTTACTAACAACAACCAGAGTCATTGAAATGTGTGTTCTTTTCACATACCACATATGGATCCACCAGTGTCAATGCATGTGTGTTCTTTTCACAATCCACCTATGGATCCACTAGTGTCAATGCATGTGTGCTCTTTTTACTAACAACAACCTGAGTCATTGCATATGTGTTCTCTTCAGAGACCACACATGGATCCACCAGTGTCATTGCATGTGTGTTCTTTTTACTAACAACAACCAGAGTCATTGAAATGTGTGTTCTCTTCAGAGACCACACATGGATCCACCAGTGTCATTGCATGTGTGTTCTTTTTACTAACAACAACCAGAGTCATTGAAATGTGTGTTTTTTCACATACCAGATATGGATCCATCAGTGTCATTGCATGTGTGCTCTCTTCACAATGCACCTATGGATACACCAGTGTCATTGCATGTGTGTTCTTTTTACTAACAACAACCAGAGTCATTGCATGTGTGTTATTTTCACATACCACATATGGATCCACCAGTGTCATTGCATGTATGCTCTCTTCACAATCCACCTATGGATCCACCAGTGTCATTGCATGTGTGTTCTTTTTACTAACAACAACTAGAGTCATTTCATGTGTGTTCTTTTCACATACCACATATGGATCCACCAGCGTCATTGAAATGTGTGTTCTCTTTAGAGACCACACATGGATCCACCAGTGCCATTGCATGTGTGTTCTTTTTACTAACAACAACCAGAGTCATTGAAAATGTGTGTTCTTTTCACATACCACATATGGATCCACCAGTGTCATTGCATGTGTGTTCTTTTCACAATCCACCTATGGATCCACCAGTGTCAATGCATGTGTGCTCTTTTTACTAACAACAACCTGAGTCATTGCATGTGTGTTCTCTTTAGAGACCACACATGGATCCACCAGTGTCATTGCATGTGTGTTCTTTTTACTAACAACATCCAGAGTCATTGAAATGTGTGTTCTTTTCACATACCACATATGGATCCACCAGTGTTATTACATGTGTGTTCTTTTCACAATCCACCTATGGATCCACCAGTGTCATTGCATATGTGCTCCTTTTACTAACATTAACCAGAGTCATTGCATGTGTGTTCTCTTTAGAGACCACACATGGATCCACCAGTGTCATTGCATGTGTGTTCTTTTTACTAACAAAAACTAGAGTCATTTCATGTGTGTTCTTTTCACATACCACATATGGATCCACCAACGTCATTGAAATGTGTGTTCTCTTTAGAGACCACACATGGATCCACCAGTGCCATCGCATGTGTGTTCTTTTTTACTAACAACAACCAGAGTCATTGAAATGTGTGTTCTTTTCACATACCACATATGGATCCACCAGTGTCATTGCATGTGTGTTCTTTTCACAATCCACCTATGGATCCACCAGTGTCAATGCATGTGTGCTCTTTTTACTAACAACAACCTGAGTCATTGCATGTGTGTTCTCTTCAGAGACCACACATGGATCCACCAGTGTCATTGCATGTGTGTTCTTTTTACTAACAACATCCAGAGTCATTGAAATGTGTGTTCTTTTCACATACCACATATGGATCCACCAGTGTTATTACATGTGTGTTATTTTCACAATCCACCTATGGATCCACCAGTGTCATTGCATATGTGCTCTTTTTACTAACAAGAACTAGAGTGATTGCATGTGTGTTCTCTTTAGAGACCAGACATGGATCCACCAGTGCCATTGCATGTGTGTTCTTTTTACTAACAAAAACTAGAGTCATTGAAATGTGTGTTCTCTTCAGAGACCACACATGGATCCACCAGTGTCATTGCATTTGTGTTCTTTTTACTAACAACAACCAGAGTCATTGCATGTGTGTTATTTTCACATACCACATATGGATCCACCAATGTCATTGCATGTATGCTCTCTTCACAATCCACCTATGGATCCACCAGTGTCATTGCATGTGTGTTCTTTTTACTAACAACAACTAGAGTCATTTCATGTGTGTTCTTTTCACATACCACATATGGATCCACCAGCGTCATTGAAATGTGTGTTCTCTTTAGAGACCACACATGGATCCACCAGTGCCATTGCATGTGTGTTCTTTTTACTAACAACAACCAGAGTCATTGAAATGTGTGTTCTTTTCACATACCACATATGGATCCACCAGTGTCATTGCATGTGTGTTCTTTTCACAATCCACCTATGGATCCACCAGTATCATTGCATGTGTGCTCTTTTTACTAACAACAACCAAAGTCATTGCATGTGTGTTCTCTTCAGAGACCACACATGGATCCACCAGTGTCATTGCATGTGTGTTCTTTTTACTACCAAAAACTAGAGTCATTGAAATGTGTGTTCTCTTCAGAGACCACACATGGATCCACCAGTATCATTGCATGTGTGTTCTTTTTACTAACAACAACCAGAGTCATTGCATGTGTGTTATTTTCACATACCGCATATGGATCCACCAGTGTCATGCATGTATGCTCTCTTCACAATCCACCTATGGATCCACCAGTGTCATTACATGTGTGTTCTTTTTACTAACAACAACTAGAGTCATTTCATGTGTGTTCTTTTCACATACCACATATGGATCCACCAGTGTCATTGAAATGTGTGTTCTCTTCAGAGACCACACATCGATCCACAAGTGTCATTGCATGTCTGCTCTCTTTACTAACAACAACAAGAGTCATTATATGTGTGCTCTTTTCACAATCCACATATGGATCCACCAGTGTCATTGCATGTGTGTTCTTTTCATAATCCTCCTATGGATCCACCAGTGTCATTGCACGTGTGCTCTTTTCACTAATAACAACCAGAGTCATTGCATGTGTGTTCTCTTCAGAGACCACACATGGATCCACCAGTGTGATTGCATGTGTGTTCTTTTTACTAACAACAACTAGAGTCATTGCATGTGTGTTCTTTTCACATACCACATATGGATCCACCAGTGTCATTGCATGTGTGTTCTTTTCACAATCCAACTATGGATCCACTAGTGTCATTGCATGTGTGTTCTTTTTACTAACAACAACAAGTCATTGAAATGTGTGTTATTTTAAAATACCACATATGGATCCACCAGTGTGATTGCATGTGTGTTCTTTTCACAATCCACCTATGGATACACCAGCGTCATTGCATGTGTGCTCTTTTCACTAACAACAACCAGAGTCATTGCATGTGTGTTCTCTTTAGAGACCACACATGGATCCACCAGTGTCATTGCATGTGTGTTCTTTTTACTAACAACAACCAGAGTCATTGAAATGTGTGTTCTTTTCACATACCACATATGGATCCACCAGTGTCAATGCATGTGTGTTCTTTTCACAATCCACCTATGGATCCACCAGTGTCAATGCATGTGTGCTCTTTTTAATAACAACAACCTTAGTCATTGCATGTGTGTTCTCTTAAGAGAGCACACATGGATCCACCAGTGTCATTGCATGTGTTTTCTTTTTACTAAGAACAACCAGAGTCATTGAAATGTGTGTTCTCTTCAGAGACCACACATGGATCCACCAGTGTCATTGCATGTGTGTTCTTTTTACTAACAACAACCAGAGTCATTGAAATGTGTGTTCTTTTCGCATACCAGATATGGATCCATCAGTGTCATTGCATGTGTGCTCTCTTCACAATCCACCTATGGATCCACCAGTGTGATTGCATGTGTGTTCTTTTTACTAACAACAACCAGAGTCATTGCATGTGTGTTATTTTCACATACCACATATGGATCCACCAGTGTCATTGCATGTATGCTCTCTTCACAATCCACCTTTGGATCCACCAGTGTCATTGCATGTGTGTTCTTTTTACTAACAACAACTAGAGTCATTTCATGTGTGTTCTTTTCACATACCACATATGGATCCACCAGCGTCATTGAAATGTGTGTTCTCTTTAGAGACCACACATGGATCCACCAGTGCCATTGCATGTGTGTTCTTTTTACTAACAACAACCAGAGTCATTGAAAATGTGTGTTCTTTTCACATACCACATATGGATCCACCAGTGTCATTGCATGTGTGTTCTTTTCACAATCCACCTATGGATCCACCAGTGTCAATGCATGTGTGCTCTTTTTACTAACAACAACCTGAGTCATTGCATGTGTGTTCTCTTTAGAGACCACACATGGATCCACCAGTGTCATTCGATGTGTGTTCTTTTTACTAACAACATCCAGAGTCATTGAAATGTGTGTTCTTTTCACATACCACATATGGATCCACCAGTGTTATTACATGTGTGTTCTTTTCACAATCCACCTATGGATCCACCAGTGTCATTGCATATGTGCTCTTTTTACTAACATTAACCAGAGTCATTGCATGTGTGTTCTCTTTAGAGACCACACATGGATCCACCAGTGTCATTGCATGTGTGTTCTTTTTACTAACAAAAACTAGAGTCATTTCATGTGTGTTCTTTTCACATACCACATATGGATCCACCAATGTCATTGAAATGTGTGTTCTCTTTAGAGACCACACATGGATCCACCAGTGCCATCGCATGTGTGTTCTTTTTACTAACAACAACCAGAGTCATTGAAATGTGTGTTCTTTTCACATACCACATATGGATCCACCAGTGTCATTGCATGTGTGTTCTTTTCACAATCCACCTATGGATCCACCAGTGTCAATGCATGTGTGCTCTTTTTACTAACAACAACCTGAGTCATTGCATGTGTGTTCTCTTCAGAGACCACACATGGATCCACCAGTGTCATTGCATGTGTGTTCTTTTTACTAATAACATCCAGAGTCATTGAAATGTGTGTTCTTTTCACATACCACATATGGATCCACCAGTGTTATTACATGTGTGTTCTTTTCAAAATCCACCTATGGATCCACCAGTGTCATTGCATATTTGCTCTTTTTACTAACAAGAACTAGAGTCATTGCATGTGTGTTCTCTTTAGAGACCACACATGGATCCACCAGTGCCATTGCATGTGTGTTCTTTTTACTAACAAAAACTAGAGTCATTGAAATGTGTGTTCTCTTCAGAGACCACACATGGATCCACCAGTGTCATTGCATTTGTGTTCTTTTTACTAACAACAACCAGAGTCATTGCATGTGTGTTATTTTCACATACCACATATGGATCCACCAGTGTCATTGCATGTATGCTCTCTTCACAATCCACCTATGGATCCACCAGTGTCATTGCATGTGTGTTCTTTTTACTAACAACAACTAGAGTCATTTCATGTGTGTTCTTTTCACATACCACATATGGATCCACCAGCGTCATTGAAATATGTGTTCTCTTTAGAGACCACACATGGATCCACCAGTGCCATTGCATGTGTGTTCTTTTTACTAACAACAACCAGAGTCATTGAAATGTGTGTTCTTTTCACATACCACATATGGATCCACCAGTGTCATTGCATGTGTGTTCTTTTCACAATCCACCTATGGATCCACCAGTATCATTGCATGTGTGCTCTTTTTACTAACATCAACCAAAGTCATTGCACGTGTGTTCTCTTCAGAGACCACACATGGATCCACCAGTGTCATTGCATGTGTGTTCTTTTTACTACCAAAAACTAGAGTCATTGAAATGTGTGTTCTCTTCAGAGACCACACATGGATCCACCAGTATCATTGCATCTGTGTTCTTTTTACTAACAACAACCAGAGTCATTGCATGTGTGTTATTTTGACATACCGCATATGGATCCACCAGTGTCATTGCATGTATGCTCTCTTCACAATCCACCTATGGATCCACCAGTGTCATTACATGTGTGTTCTTTCTACTAACAACAACTAGAGTCATTTCATGTGTGTTCTTTTCACATACCACATATGGATCCACCAGTGTCATTGAAATGTGTGTTCTCTTCAGAGACCACACATCGATCCACCAGTGTCATTGCATGTCTGCTCTCTTTACTAACAACAACAAGAGTCATTGTATGTTTGCTCTTTTCACAATCCACATATGGATCCACCAGTGTCATTGCATGTGTGTTCTTTTCATAATCCACCTATGGATCCACCAGTGTCATTGCACATGTGCTCTTTTCACTAATAACAACCAGAGTCATTGCATGTGTGTTCTCTTCAGAGACCACACATGGATCCACCAGTGTGATTGCATGTGTGTTCTTTTTACTAACAACAACTAGAGTCATTGCATGTGTGTTCTTTTCATATACCACATATGGATCCACCAGTGTCATTGCATGTACGCTCTCTTCACAATCCACCTATGGATCCACCAGTGTCATTGCATTGTGTTCTTTTTACTAACAACAACTAGATTCATTTCATGTGTGTTCTTTTCACATACCACATATGGATCCAACAGTGTCATTGAAATGTGTGTTCTGTTTCGAGACCACACATGGATCCACCAGTGTCATTGCATGTGTGTTCTTTTTACTAACAACAACTAGATTCATTGCATGTGTGTTCTTTTCACATACCACATATGGATCCACCAGTGTCATTGCATGTGTGTTCTTTTCACAATCCAACTATGGATCCACTAGTGTCATTGCATGTGTGTTCTTTTTACTAACAACAACCAGTCATTGAAATGTGTGTTATTTTCAAATACCACATATGGATCCACCAGTGTGATGCATGTGTGTTCTTTTCACAATCCACCTATGGATACACCAGCGTCATTGCATGTGTGCTCTTTTCACTAACAACAACCAGAGTCATTGCATGTGTGTTCTCTTTAGAGACCACACATGGATCCACCAGTGTCATTGCATGTGTGTTCTTTTTACTAACAACAACCAGAGTCATTGAAATGTGTGTTCTTTTCACATACCACATATGGATCCACCAGTGTCAATGCATGTGTGTTCTTTTCACAATCCACCTATGGATCCACCAGTGTCAATGCATGTGTGCTCTTTTTACTAACAACAACCTGAGTCATTGCATGTGTGTTCTCTTCAGAGACCACACATGGATCCACCAGTGTCATTGCATGTGTGTTCTTTTAACTAACAACAACCAGAGTCATTGAAATGTGTGTTCTCTTCAGAGACCACACATGGATCCACCAGTGTCATTGCATGTGTGTTCTTTTTACTAACAACAACCAGAGTCATTGAAATGTGTGTTCTTTTCACATACCAGATATGGATCCATCAGTGTCATTGCATGTGTGCACTCTTCACAATCCACCTATGGATCCACCAGTGTCATTGCATGTGTGTTCTTTTTACTAACAACAACCAGAGTCATTGCATGTGTGTTATTTTGACATACCACATATGGATCCACCAGTGTCATTGCATGTATGCTCTCATCACAATCCACCTATGGATCCACCAGTGTCATTGCATGTGTGTTCTTTTTACTAACAACAACTAGAGTCATTTCATGTGTGTTCTTTTCACATACCACATATGTATCCACCAGCGTCATTGAAATGTGTGTTCTCTTTAGAGACCACACATGGATCCACCAGTGCCATTGCATGTGTGTTCTTTTTACTAACAACAACCAGAGTCATTGAAAATGTGTGTTCTTTTCACATACCACATATGGATCCACCAGTGTCATTGCATGTGTGTTCTTTTCACAATCCACCTATGGATCCACCAGTGTCAATCCATGTGTGCTCTTTTTACTAACAACAACCTGAGTCATTGCATGTGTGTTCTCTTTAGAGACCACACATGGATCCACCAGTGTCATTGCATGTGTGTTCTTTTTACTAACAACATCCAGAGTCATTGAAATGTGCGTTCTTTTCACATACCACATATGGATCCACCAGTGTTATTACATGTGTGTTCTTTTCACAATCCACCTATGGATCCACCAGTGTCATTGCATATGTGCTCTTTTTACTAACATTAACCAGAGTCATTGCATGTGTGTTCTCTTTAGAGACCACACATGGATCCACCAGTGTCATTGCATGTGTGTTCTCTTTACTAACAAAAACTAGAGTCATTGAAATGTGTGTTCTCTTCAGACACCACACATGGATCCACCAGTGTCATTGCATGTGTGTTCTTTTTACTAACAACAACCAGAGTCATTGCATGTGTGTTATTTTCACATACCACATATGGATCAGCCAGTGTCATTGCATGTATGCTCTCTTCACAATCCACCTATGGATCCACTAGTGTCATTGTATGTGTGTTCTTTTTACTAACAACAACTAGAGTCATTTCATGTGTGTTCTTTTCACATACCACATATGGATCCATCAGCGTCATTGAAATGTGTGTTCTCTTTAGAGACCACACATGGATCCACCAGTGCCATTGCATGTGTGTTCTTTTTACTAACAACAACCAGAGTCATTGAAATGTGTGTTCTTTTCACATACCACATATGGATCCACCAGTGCCATTGCATGTGTGTTCTTTTCAAAATCCACCTAAGGATCCACCAGTGTCAATGCATGTGTGCTCTTTTTACTAACAACAACCTGAGTCATTGCATGTGTGTTCTCTTCAGAGACCACACATGGATCCACCAGTGTCATTGCATGTGTGTTCTTTTTACTAACAACATCCAGAGTCATTGAAATGTGTGTTCTTTTCACATACCACATATGGATCCACCAGTGTTATTGTATGTGTGTTCTTTTCACAATCCACCTATGGATCCACCAGTGTCATTGCATATGTGCTCTTTTTACTAACAATAACCAGAGTCATTGCATGTGTGTTCTCTTTAGAGACCACACATGGATCCACCAGTGTTATTGCATGTGTATTCTTTTTACTAACAAAAACTAGAGTCATTGAAATGTGTGTTCTCTTCAGAGACCACACATGGATCCACCAGTGTCATTGCATGTGTGTTCTTTTTACTAACAACATCCAGAGTCATTGAAATGTGTGTTCTTTTCACATACCACATATGGATCCACCAGTGTCATTGCATGTGTGTTCTTTTCACAATCCACCTATGGATCCACCAGTGTCATTGCATGTGTGTTCTTTTTACTAACAACAGCTAGAGTCATTTCATGTGTGTTCTTTTCACATACCACATATGGATCCACCAGCGTCATTGAAATGTGTGTTCTCTTTAGAGACCACACATGGATCCACCAGTGCCATTGCATGTGTGTTCTTTTTACTAACAACAACCAGAGTCATTGAAATGTGTGTTCTTTTCACATACCACATATGGATCCACCAGTGTCATTGCATGTGTGTTCTTTTCACAATCCACCTATGGATCCACCAGTATCATTGCATGTGTGCACTTTTTACTAACAACAACCAAAGTCATTGCATGTGTGTTCTCTTCAGAGACCACACATGGATCCACCAGTGTCATTGCATGTGTGTTCTTTTTACTACCAAAAACTAGAGTCATTGAAATGTGTGTTCTCTTCAGAGACCACACATGGATCCACCAGTATCATTGCATGTGTGTTCTTTTTACTAACAACAACCAGAGTCATTGCATGTGTGTTCTTTTCACAATCCACCTATGGATCCACCAGTGTCAATGCATGTGTGCTCTTTTTACTAACAACAACCTGAGTCATTGCATGTGTGTTCTCTTCAGAGACCACACATGGATCCACCAGTGTCATTGCATGTGTGTTCTTTTTACTAATAACATCCAGAGTCATTGAAATGTGTGTTCTTTTCACATACCACATATGGATCCACCAGTGTTATTACATGTGTGTTCTTTTCAAAATCCACCTATGGATCCACCAGTGTCATTGCATATTTGCTCTTTTTACTAACAAGAACTAGAGTCATTGCATGTGTGTTCTCTTTAGAGACCACACATGGATCCACCAGTGCCATTGCATGTGTGTTCTTTTTACTAACAAAAACTAGAGTCATTGAAATGTGTGTTCTCTTCAGAGACCACACATGGATCCACCAGTGTCATTGCATTTGTGTTCTTTTTACTAACAACAACCAGAGTCATTGCATGTGTGTTATTTTCACATACCACATATGGATCCACCAGTGTCATTGCATGTATGCTCTCTTCACAATCCACCTATGGATCCACCAGTGTCATTGCATGTGTGTTCTTTTTACTAACAACAACTAGAGTCATTTCATGTGTGTTCTTTTCACATACCACATATGGATCCACCAGCGTCATTGAAATATGTGTTCTCTTTAGAGACCACACATGGATCCACCAGTGCCATTGCATGTGTGTTCTTTTTACTAACAACAACCAGAGTCATTGAAATGTGTGTTCTTTTCACATACCACATATGGATCCACCAGTGTCATTGCATGTGTGTTCTTTTCACAATCCACCTATGGATCCACCAGTATCATTGCATGTGTGCTCTTTTTACTAACATCAACCAAAGTCATTGCACGTGTGTTCTCTTCAGAGACCACACATGGATCCACCAGTGTCATTGCATGTGTGTTCTTTTTACTACCAAAAACTAGAGTCATTGAAATGTGTGTTCTCTTCAGAGACCACACATGGATCCACCAGTATCATTGCATCTGTGTTCTTTTTACTAACAACAACCAGAGTCATTGCATGTGTGTTATTTTGACATACCGCATATGGATCCACCAGTGTCATTGCATGTATGCTCTCTTCACAATCCACCTATGGATCCACCAGTGTCATTACATGTGTGTTCTTTTTACTAACAACAACTAGAGTCATTTCATGTGTGTTCTTTTCACATACCACATATGGATCCACCAGTGTCATTGAAATGTGTGTTCTCTTCAGAGACCACACATCGATCCACCAGTGTCATTGCATGTCTGCTCTCTTTACTAACAACAACAAGAGTCATTGTATGTTTGCTCTTTTCACAATCCACATATGGATCCACCAGTGTCATTGCATGTGTGTTCTTTTCATAATCCACCTATGGATCCACCAGTGTCATTGCACATGTGCTCTTTTCACTAATAACAACCAGAGTCATTGCATGTGTGTTCTCTTCAGAGACCACACATGGATCCACCAGTGTGATTGCATGTGTGTTCTTTTTACTAACAACAACTAGAGTCATTGCATGTGTGTTCTTTTCATATACCACATATGGATCCACCAGTGTCATTGCATGTACGCTGTCTTCACAATTCACCTATGGATCCACCAGTGTCATTGCATTGTGTTCTTTTTACTAACAACAACTAGATTCATTTCATGTGTGTTCTTTTCACATACCACATATGGATCCACCAGTGTCATTGAAATGTGTGTTCTGTTTCGAGACCACACATGGATCCACCAGTGTCATTGCATGTGTGTTCTTTTTACTAACAACAACTAGATTCATTGCATGTGTGTTCTTTTCACATACCACATATGGATCCACCAGTGTCATTGCATGTGTGTTCTTTTCACAATCCAACTATGGATCCACTAGTGTCATTGCATGTGTGTTCTTTTTACTAACAACAACCAGTCATTGAAATGTGTGTTATTTTCAAATACCACATATGGATCCACCAGTGTGATGCATGTGTGTTCTTTTCACAATCCACCTATGGATACACCAGCGTCATTGCATGTGCGCTCTTTTCACTAACAACAACCAGAGTCATTGCATGTGTGTTCTCTTTAGAGACCACACATGGATCCACCAGTGTCATTGCATGTGTGTTCTTTTTACTAACAACAACCAGTCATTGAAATGTGTGTTCTTTTCACATACCACATATGGATCCACCAGTGTCAATGCATGTGTGTTCTTTTCACAATCCACCTATGGATCCACCAGTGTCAATGCATGTGTGCTCTTTTTACTAACAACAACCTGAGTCATTGCATGTGTGTTCTCTTCAGAGACCACACATGGATCCACCAGTGTCATTGCATGTGTGTTCTTTTAACTAACAACAACCAGAGTCATTGAAATGTGTGTTCTCTTCAGAGACCACACATGGATCCACCAGTGTCATTGCATGTGTGTTCTTTTTACTAACAACAACCAGAGTCATTGAAATGTGTGTTCTTTTCACATACCAGATATGGATCCATCAGTGTCATTGCATGTGTGCACTCTTCACAATCCACCTATGGATCCACCAGTGTCATTGCATGTGTGTTCTTTTTACTAACAACAACCAGAGTCATTGCATGTGTGTTATTTTGACATACCACATATGGATCCACCAGTGTCATTGCATGTATGCTCTCTTCACAATCCACCTATGGATCCACCAGTGTCATTGCATGTGTGTTCTTTTTACTAACAACAACTAGAGTCATTTCATGTGTGTTCTTTTCACATACCACATATGTATCCACCAGCGTCATTGAAATGTGTGTTCTCTTTAGAGACCACACATGGATCCACCAGTGCCATTGCATGTGTGTTCTTTTTACTAACAACAACCAGAGTCATTGAAAATGTGTGTTCTTTTCACATACCACATATGGATCCACCAGTGTCATTGCATGTGTGTTCTTTTCACAATCCACCTATGGATCCACCAGTGTCAATCCATGTGTGCTCTTTTTACTAACAACAACCTGAGTCATTGCATGTGTGTTCTCTTTAGAGACCACACATGGATCCACCAGTGTCATTGCATGTGTGTTCTTTTTACTAACAACATCCAGAGTCATTGAAATGTGCGTTCTTTTCACATACCACATATGGATTCACCAGTGTTATTACATGTGTGTTCTTTTCACAATCCACCTATGGATCCACCAGTGTCATTGCATATGTGCTCTTTTTACTAACATTAACCAGAGTCATTGCATGTGTGTTCTCTTTAGAGACCACACATGGATCCACCAGTGTCATTGCATGTGTGTTCTCTTTACTAACAAAAACTAGAGTCATTGAAATGTGTGTTCTCTTCAGACACCACACATGGATCCACCAGTGTCATTGCATGTGTGTTCTTTTTACTAACAACAACCAGAGTCATTGCATGTGTGTTATTTTCACATACCACATATGGATCCACCAGTGTCATTGCATGTATGCTCTCCTCACAATCCACCTATGGATCCACTAGTGTCATTGTATGTGTGTTCTTTTTACTAACAACAACTAGAGTCATTTCATGTGTGTTCTTTTCACATACCACATATGGATCCACCAGCGTCATTGAAATGTGTGTTCTCTTTAGAGACCACACATGGATCCACCAGTGCCATTGCATGTGTGTTCTTTTTACTAACAACAACCAGAGTCATTGAAATGTGTGTTCTTTTCACATACCACATATGGATCCACCAGTGCCATTGCATGTGTGTTCTTTTCACAATCCACCTAAGGATCCACCAGTGTCAATGCATGTGTGCTCTTTTTACTAACAACAACCTGAGTCATTGCATGTGTGTTCTCTTCAGAGACCACACATGGATCCACCAGTGTCATTGCATGTGTGTTCTTTTTACTAACAACATCCAGAGTCATTGAAATGTGTGTTCTTTTCACATACCACATATGGATCCACCAGTGTTATTGTATGTGTGTTCTTTTCACAATCCACCTATGGATCCACCAGTGTCATTGCATATGTGCTCTTTTTACTAACAATAACCAGAGTCATTGCATGTGTGTTCTCTTTAGAGACCACACATGGATCCACCAGTGTTATTGCATGTGTATTCTTTTTACTAACAAAAACTAGAGTCATTGAAATGTGTGTTCTCTTCAGAGACCACACATGGATCCACCAGTGTCATTGCATGTGTGTTCTTTTTACTAACAACATCCAGAGTCATTGAAATGTGTGTTCTTTTCACATACCACATATGGATCCACCAGTGTCATTGCATGTGTGTTCTTTTCACAATCCACCTATGGATCCACCAGTGTCATTGCATGTGTGTTCTTTTTACTAACAACAGCTAGAGTCATTTCATGTGTGTTCTTTTCACATACCACATATGGATCCACCAGCGTCATTGAAATGTGTGTTCTCTTTAGAGACCACACATGGATCCACCAGTGCCATTGCATGTGTGTTCTTTTTACTAACAACAACCAGAGTCATTGAAATGTGTGTTCTTTTCACATACCACATATGGATCCACCAGTGTCATTGCATGTGTGTTCTTTTCACAATCCACCTATGGATCCACCAGTATCATTGCATGTGTGCACTTTTTACTAACAACAACCAAAGTCATTGCATGTGTGTTCTCTTCAGAGACCACACATGGATCCACCAGTGTCATTGCATGTGTGTTCTTTTTACTACCAAAAACTAGAGTCATTGAAATGTGTGTTCTCTTCAGAGACCACACATGGATCCACCAGTATCATTGCATGTGTGTTCTTTTTACTAACAACAACCAGAGTCATTGCATGTGTGTTATTTTCACATACCACATATGGATCCACCAGTGTCATTGCTCGTATGCTCTCTTCACAATCCACCTATGGATCCACCAGTGTCATTACATGTGTGTTCTTTTTACTAACAATAACTAGAGTCATTTCATGTGTGTTCTTTTCACATACCACATATGGATCCACTAGTGTCATTGAAATGTGTGTTCTCTTTAGAGACCACACATCGATCCACCAGTGTCATTGCATGACTGCTCTCTTTATTAACAACAACAAGAGTCATTGTATGTGTGCTCTTTTCACAATCCACATATGGAACCACTAGTGTCATTGCATGTGTGTTCTTTTCACAATCCACCTATGGATCCACCAGTGTCATTGCATGTGTGCTCTTTTCACTAATAACAACCAGAGTCATTGCATGTGTGTTCTCTTCAGAGACCACACACGGATCCACCAGTGTGATTGCATGTGTGTTCTTTTTACTAACAACAACCAGAGTCATTGCATGTGTGTTCTTTTCATATACCACATATGGATCCAACAGTGTCATTGAATCCACCAGTGTGATTGCATGTATGCTCTCTTCATAATCCACCTATGGATCCACTAGTGTCATTGCATGTGTGTTATTTTTACTAACAACAACTATAGTCATTTCACGTGTGTTCTTTTCACATACCACATAAGGATCCACCAGTGTCATTGAAATGTGTGTTCTCTTTAGAGACCACACATGGATCCACCAGTGTCATTGCATGTGTGTTCTTTTTACTAACAACAACCAGAGTCATTGAAATGTGTGTTCTTTTCACATACCACAAACGGATCCACCAGTGTCATTGCATGTGTGTTCTTTTCACAATCCACCTATGGATCCACCAGTGTTATTGCATGTGTGCTCTTTTTACTAACAACAACTAGAGTCATTGCATGTGTGTTCTCTTCAGAGACCACACATGGATCCACCAGTGTCATTGCATGTGTGCTCTTTTTACTAACAAAAACTAGAGTCATTGAAATGTGTGTTCTCTTTTGAGACCACACATGGATCCACCAGTGTCATTGCTTGTGTGTTGTTTTTACTAACAACAACCAGAGTCATTGCATGTGTGTTCTTTTCACATACCATATATGAATCCACCAGTGTCATTGCATGTACGCTCTCTTCACAATCCACCTATGGATCCACCAGTGTCATTGCATTGTGTTCTTTTTACTAACAACAACTAGATTCATTTCATGTGTGTTCTTTTCACATACCACATATGGATCCACCAGTGTCATTGAAATGTGTGTTCTGTTTCGAGACCACACATGGATCCACCAGTGTCATTGCATGTGTGTTCTTTTTACTAACAATAACCAGAGTCATTGAAATGTGTGTTCTTTTCACAAACCACATATGGATCCACCAGTGTCATTGCATGTGTGTTCTTTTCACAATCCACCTATGGATCCACCAGTGTCAATGCATGTGTGCTCTTTTTACTAACAATAACCTGAGTCATTGCATGTGTGTTCTCTTCAGAGACCACACATGGATCCACCAGCGTCATTGAAATGTGTGTTCTCTTTAGATACCACACATGGATCCACCAGTGTCATTGCATGTGTGTTCTTTTTACTAACAACAACCAGAGTCATTGAAATGTGTGTTCTTTTCACATACCACATATGGATCCACCAGTGTCATTGCATGTGTGTTCTTTTCACAATCCACCTATGGATCCACCAGTATCATTGCATGTGTGCACTTTTTACTAACAACAACCAAAGTCATTGCATGTGTGTTCTCTTCAGAGACCACACATGGATCCACCAGTGTCATTGCATGTGTGTTCTTTTTACTACCAAAAACTAGAGTCATTGAAATGTGTGTTCTCTTCAGAGACCACACATGGATCCACCAGTATCATTGCATGTGTGTTCTTTTTATTAACAACAACCAGAGTCATTGCATGTGTGTTATTTTCACATACCACATATGGATCCACCAGTGTCATTGCATGTATGCTCTCTTCACAATCCACCTATGGATCCACCAGTGTCATTACATGTGTGTTCTTTTTACTAACAACAACTAGAGTCATTTCATGTGTGTTCTTTTCACATACCACATATGGATCCACTAGTGTCATTGAAATGTGTGTTCTCTTCAGAGACCACACATCGATCCACCAGTGTCATTGCATGACTGCTCTCTTTATTAACAACAACAAGAGTCATTGTATGTGTTCTCTTTTAACAATCCACATATGGAACCACCAGTGTCATTGCATGTGTGTTCTTTTCACAATCCACCTATGGATCCACCGGTGTCATTGCATGTGTGCTCTTTTCACTAATAACAACCAGAGTCATTGCATGTGTGTTCTCTTCAGAGACCACACATGGATCCACCAGTGTGATTGCATGTGTGTTCTTTTTACTAAGAACAACTAGAGTCATTGCATGTGTGTTCTTTTCATATACCACATATGGATCAAACAGTGTCATTGAATCCACCAGTGTGATTGCATGTATGCTCTCTTCATAATCCACCTATGGATCCACTAGTGTCATTGCATGTGTGTTATTTTTACTAACAGCAACTATAGTCATTTCACGTGTGTTCTTTTCACATACCACACATGGATCCACCAGTGTCATTGAAATGTGTGTTCTCTTTAGAGTCCACACATGGATCCACCAGTGTCATTGCATGTGTGTTCTTTTTACTAACAACAACCAGAGTCATTGAAATGTGTGTTCTTTTCACATACCACATATGGATCCACCAGTGTTATTGCATGTGTGTTCTTTTCACAATCCACCTATGGATCCACCAGTGTCATTGCATGTGTGCTCTTTTTACTAACAACAACCAGAGTCATTGCATATGTGTTCTTTTCAGAGACCACACATGGATCCACCAGTGTCATTGCATGTGTGTTCTTTTTACTAACAAAAACTAGAGTCATTGAAATGTGTGTTCTCTTCAGAGACCACACATGGATCCACCAGTGTCATTGCATGTGTGTTCTTTTTACTAACAACAACCAGAGTCATTGCATGTGTGTTCTTTTCACATACCACATATGGATCCACCAGTGTCATTGCATGTACGCTCTCTTCACAATCCACCTATGGATCCACCAGTGTCATTGCATTGTGTTCTTTTTACTAACAACAACTAGATTCATTTCACGTGTGTTCTTTTCACATACCACACATGGATCCACCAGTGTCATTGAAATGTGTGTTCTCTTTAGAGACCACACATGGATCCACCAGTGTCATTGCATGTGTGTTCTTTTTACTAACAACATCCAGAGTCATTGAAATGTGTGTTCTTTTCACATACCACATATGGATCCACCAGTGTTATTGTATGTGGGTTCTTTTCACAATCCACCTATGGATCCACCAGTGTCATTGCATATGTGCTCTTTTTACTAACAATAACCAGAGTCATTGCATGTGTGTTCTCTTTAGAGACCACACATGGATCCACCAGTGTTATTGCATGTGTATTCTTTTTACTAACAAAAACTAGAGTCATTGAAATGTGTGTTCTCTTCAGAGACCACACATGGATCCACCAGTGTCATTGCATGTGTGTTCTTTTTACTAACAACATCCAGAGTCATTGAAATGTGTGTTCTTTTCACATTCCACATATGGATCCACCAGTGTCATTGCATGTGTGTTCTTTTCACAATCCACCTATGGATCCACCAGTGTCATTGCATGTGTGTTCTTTTTACTAACAACAGCTAGAGTCATTTCATGTGTGTTCTTTTCACATACCACATATGGATCCACCAGCGTCATTGAAATGTGTGTTCTCTTTAGAGACCACACATGGATCCACCAGTGCCATTGCATGTGTGTTCTTTTTACTAACAACAACCAGAGTCATTGAAATGTGTGTTCTTTTCACATACCACATATGGATCCACCAGTGTCATTGCATGTGTGTTCTTTTCACAATCCACCTATGGATCCACCAGTATCATTGCATGTGTGCACTTTTTACTAACAACAACCAAAGTCATTGCATGTGTGTTCTCTTCAGAGACCACACATGGATCCACCAGTGTCATTGCATGTGTGTTCTTTTTACTACCAAAAACTAGAGTCATTGAAATGTGTGTTCTCTTCAGAGACCACACATGGATCCACCAGTATCATTGCATGTGTGTTCTTTTTACTAACAACAACCAGAGTCATTGCATGTGTGTTATTTTCACATACCACATATGGATCCACCAGTGTCATTGCTCGTATGCTCTCTTCACAATCCACCTATGGATCCACCAGTGTCATTACATGTGTGTTCTTTTTACTAACAATAACTAGAGTCATTTGATGTGTGTTCTTTTCACATACCACATATGGATCCACTAGTGTCATTGAAATGTGTGTTCTCTTTAGAGACCACACATCGATCCACCAGTGTCATTGCATGACTGCTCTCTTTATTAACAACAACAAGAGTCATTGTATGTGTGCTCTTTTCACAATCCACATATGGAACCACTAGTGTCATTGCATGTGTGTTCTTTTCACAATCCACCTATGGATCCACCAGTGTCATTGCATGTGTGCTCTTTTCACTAATAACAACCAGAGTCATTGCATGTGTGTTCTCTTCAGAGACCACACACGGATCCACCAGTGTGATTGCATGTGTGTTCTTTTTACTAACAACAACCAGAGTCATTGCATGTGTGTTCTTTTCATATACCACATATGGATCCAACAGTGTCATTGAATCCACCAGTGTGATTGCATGTATGCTCTCTTCATAATCCACCTATGGATCCACTAGTGTCATTGCATGTGTGTTATTTTTACTAACAACAACTATAGTCATTTCACGTGTGTTCTTTTCACATACCACATAAGGATCCACCAGTGTCATTGAAATGTGTGTTCTCTTTAGAGACCACACATGGATCCACCAGTGTCATTGCATGTGTGTTCTTTTTACTAACAACAACCAGAGTCATTGAAATGTGTGTTCTTTTCACATACCACAAACGGATCCACCAGTGTCATTGCATGTGTGTTCTTTTCACAATCCACCTATGGATCCACCAGTGTTATTGCATGTGTGCTCTTTTTACTAACAACAACTAGAGTCATTGCATGTGTGTTCTCTTCAGAGACCACACATGGATCCACCAGTGTCATTGCATGTGTGCTCTTTTTACTAACAAAAACTAGAGTCATTGAAATGTGTGTTCTCTTTTGATACCACACATGGATCCACCAGTGTCATTGCTTGTGTGTTGTTTTTACTAACAACAACCAGAGTCATTGCATGTGTGTTCTTTTCACATACCATATATGAATCCACCAGTGTCATTGCATGTACGCTCTCTTCACAATCCACCAATGGATCCACCAGTGTCATTGCATTGTGTTCTTTTTACTAACAACAACTAGATTCATTTCATGTGTGTTCTTTTCACATACCACATATGGATCCACCAGTGTCATTGAAATGTGTGTTCTGTTTCGAGACCACACATGGATCCACCAGTGTCATTGCATGTGTGTTCTTTTTACTAACAACAACTAGAGTCATTGCATGTGTGTTCTTTTCACATACCACATATGGATCCACCAGTGTCATTGCATGTGTGTTCTCTTCACAATCCACCTATGGATCCACTAGTGTCATTGCATGTGTGTTATTTTTACTAACAACAACTAGAGTCATTTCATGTGTGTTCTTTGCACATACCACATATGGATCCACCAGCGTCATTGAAATGTGTGTTCTCTTTAGAGACCACACATGGATCCACCAGTGTCATTGCATGTGTGTTCTTTTTACTAACAACAACCAGAGTCATTGAAATGTGTGTTCTTTTCACATAGCACATATGGATCCACCAGTGTCATTGCATGTGTGTTCTTTTCACAATCCACCTATGGATCCACCAGTATCATTGCATGTGTGCACTTTTTACTAACAACAACCAAAGTCATTGCATGTGTGTTCTCTTCAGAGACCACACATGGATCCACCAGTGTCATTGCATGTGTGTTCTTTTTACTACCAAAAACTAGAGTCATTGAAATGTGTGTTCTCTTCAGAGACCACACATGGATCCACCAGTATCATTGCATGTGTGTTCTTTTTATTAACAACAACCAGAGTCATTGCATGTGTGTTATTTTCACATACCACATATGGATCCACCAGTGTCATTGCATGTATGCTCTCTTCACAATCCACCTATGGATCCACCAGTGTCATTACATGTGTGTTCTTTTTACTAACAACAACTAGAGTCATTTCATGTGTGTTCTTTTCACATACCACATATGGATCCACTAGTGTCATTGAAATGTGTGTTCTCTTCAGAGACCACACATCGATCCACCAGTGTCATTGCATGACTGCTCTCTTTATTAACAACAACAAGAGTCATTGTATGTGTTCTCTTTTAACAATCCACATATGGAACCACCAGTGTCATTGCATGTGTGTTCTTTTCACAATCCACCTATGGATCCACCGGTGTCATTGCATGTGTGCTCTTTTCACTAATACCAACCAGAGTCATTGCATGTGTGTTCTCTTCAGAGACCACACATGGATCCACCAGTGTGATTGCATGTGTGTTCTTTTTACTAAGAACAACTAGAGTCATTGCATGTGTGTTCTTTTCATATACCACATATGGATCAAACAGTGTCATTGAATCCACCAGTGTGATTGCATGTATGCTCTCTTCATAATCCACCTATGGATCCACTAGTGTCATTGCATGTGTGTTATTTTTACTAACAGCAACTATAGTCATTTCACGTGTGTTCTTTTCACATACCACACATGGATCCACCAGTGTCATTGAAATGTGTGTTCTCTTTAGAGACCACACATGGATCCACCAGTGTCATTGCATGTGTGTTCTTTTTACTAACAACAACCAGAGTCATTGAAATGTGTGTTCTTTTCACATACCACATATGGATCCACCAGTGTTATTGCATGTGTGTTCTTTTCACAATCCACCTATGGATCCACCAGTGTCATTGCATGTGTGCTCTTTTTACTAACAACAACCAGAGTCATTGCATATGTGTTCTTTTCAGAGACCACACATGGATCCACCAGTGTCATTGCATGTGTGTTCTTTTTACTAACAAAAACTAGAGTCATTGAAATGTGTGTTCTCTTCAGAGACCACACATGGATCCACCAGTGTCATTGCATGTGTGTTCTTTTTACTAACAACAACCAGAGTCATTGCATGTGTGTTCTTTTCACATACCACATATGGATCCACCAGTGTCATTGCATGTACGCTCTCTTCACAATCCACCTATGGATCCACCAGTGTCATTGCATTGTGTTCTTTTTACTAACAACAACTAGATTCATTTCATGTGTGTTCTTTTCACATACCACATATGGATCCACCAGTGTCATTGAAATGTGTGTTCTGTTTCGAGACCACACATGGATCCACCAGTGTCATTGCATGTGTGTTCTTTTTACTAACAACAACTAGAGTCATTGCATGTGTGTTCTTTTCACATGCCACATATGGATCCACCAGTGTCATTGCATGTGTGTTCTTTTCACAATCCAATTATGGATCCACTAGTGTCATTGCATGTGTGTTCTTTTTACTAACAACAACCAGTCAATGAAATGTGTGTTATTTTCAAATACCACATATGGATCCACCAGTGTGATTGCATGTGTGTTCTTTTCACAATCCACCTATGGATACACTAGTGTCATTGCATGTGTGCTCTTTTCACTAACAACAACCAGAGTCATTGCATGTGTGTTCTCTTTAGAGACCACACATGGATCCACCAGTGTCATTGCATGTGTGTTCTTTTTACTAACAACAACCAGAGTCATTGAATTGTGTGTTCTTTTCACATACCACATATGGATCCACCAGTGTCAATGCATGTGTGTTCTTTTCACAATCCACCTATGGATCCACTAGTGTTAATGCATGTGTGCTCTTTTTACTAACAACAACCTGAGTCATTGCATGTGTGTTCTCTTCAGAGACCACACATGGATCCACCAGTGTCATTGCATGTGTGTTCTTTTTACTAACAACAACCAGAGTCATTGAAATGTGTGTTCTCTTCAGAGACCACACATGGATCCACCAGTGTCATTGCATGTGTGTTATTTTTACTAACAACAACCAGAGTCATTGAAATGTGTGTTCTTTTCACATACTAGATATGGATCCATCAGTGTCATTGCATGTGTGCTCTCTTCACAATCCACCTATGGATCCACCAGTGTCATTGCATGTGTGTTCTTTTTACTAACAACAACCTGAGTCATTGCATGTGTGTTCTCTTCAGAGACCACACATGGATCCACCAATGTCATTGCATGTGTGCTCTTTTTACTAACAACAACCTGAGTCATTGCATGTGTGTTCTCTTCAGAGACAACACATGGATCCACCAGTGTCATTGCATGTGTGTTCTTTTTACTAACAAAAACCAGAGTCATTGAAATGTGTGTTCTCTTCAGAGACCACACATGGATCCACTAGTGTCATTGCATGTGTGCTCTCTTTACTAACAACAACAAGAGTCATTGCATGTGTGCTCTTTTCACAATCCACATATGGATCCACCAGTTTCATAGCATGTGTGTTCTTTTCACAATCCACCTATGGATCCACCAGTTGTCGTCGGATTGATGACAAGTACGCCATGAGGGGGTCCTCAAGGCGTGCGGAGGAGAGGGGTGTGAGACGTACGGTGTTCCGGGACGGTGAGCACACAAGTTTACCCTGGTTCGAATCCGCCGGCTTTGGACGGATCCTACTCCTTCTAGTAATCCAGTAATACGGCAGAGCCGGAATATGGGTTACAAGGGTTTTGCCTGTGCGGGTTGAGATTGTAGACTATTGAGGTGTGCCCTAAAGGCTCTCCGTAGGACGGCTTATATAGATATCCGTCCTAGGGTTTACATGAGAGATCTATCCGGCTACGACTAAGAGTCGGTTACAGAGTACATCTTGAACTACAAGTAACATTATGGGCCTAAGTCGGTAAGTCTTCTGGGCCTTCCCGTAGCCGGATTGGACTCCGTCTTTCTCCCTGACTGGGCCGCCCGTGAAGCAAAGCTCTAACCCGAAGTGGGCCACCCTGGTCAGTGAGGAACTGTGAGGATACCCGGAAAGTATATCCCCAACAGCAGCCCCCGGAGGCCTCCAAGATCCAAAGTCAGATATATCATCGTCTAGCTTGATCTTCGGCTTGCGGAATCTTGAAGGGTTCCTGAAACTTCACAACAAAATATACGATCCGGGTCTTAAAAATAAGTCGGACCTATCAACAGGTTACTCGGATTTTCCAGCTTGATTTCAAACTAAGCCGGAACTTGATCTCTAACGCCACCTGACACAAGTCATGTTCAAGTCACGTCATCTGACAGGCATTCCGTCAGCACGACCGTTGGTGGGTCCATGGTTCGCGGAACCGAGGCGCCGTTTCAATGCATGCACGGAGATCGAGGCGACGTAATCATCGCGTGGGACCTTCCCAGCTCCTTCCACGATGCGTGGAGGTTACAGTGTAGCATTTGCACGAATCTTGGCGCAGTTAGGTGGATATAAGGGGTTAGGATTTCTTCCTTCTCCTTCCACCAGTCATTTGCCTTTTCTTCTCCTCCCAATCTCCCTGCGCGCATAGAGCTCCCTCGTTCCTCCCCCACAGAACTCCCAGTGCCGCCCCTTTTAGGTCAACTGCTCGCTAGAGAAATGGCTTCATCTTCTTCCTTTGGCTTGGCGGCAGCAGTGGCGGCGGTGACGGCGAAAGCGGTGGCGGAGAAAGAGAGCTTTCGCGGGCTCTGGATTCCCTAGGCACTCAACAAGGAGGGCCTCAAGAACATGGAGAAGGAGGGGCTTCTTGCCGCCGGCGACTGGTGGAGCGGCTTCGAGGAAACCGTCCCCAACCCGTGCGACGGCGAGCGGGTCCACTTCGGCACCCACCTCGATAGAGGTTTGTCGTTTCCTCCCTCGGAGTTCTTCTCCGAGGTGATTGATCATTATGGAGTTCAACTCCATCATCTTCCTCCCACTCTCTTTTAGAGATGAGCACGTATGCTTCATTGTGCGAAGGATTTCTCGGCATTAGGCCGAGTTTGACTCTTTTCCGGTACTATTTTCATGTCCGGAGAAACTCCATTACCGCCGGTGTTCCTTATATCACCGGCACTATTAGTTTTTCGCTTAGACGCGAGCACGCGTATCCCAAAATTTTAGCTAGTGACTCGGTCAAACAATGCCCAGCCACATTTTTCTATCATAGGGATATTCCGGCTCTCGGCAAAGCCACTGCTTTGCTGGCTTTCATCGACGGAGCTGCCATGGCCCAACCATCCTGGGAAGAGGCTGCTCCGGCTCTCACAGACGATCTGATCCTCGCAAAGAGGCGGATCGAATACTTGATCAAACACAAGGGTCTGAAGGGATCCGACCTAGTCCAGTGCTGAGTCTCACGTCGGATCTAGCCCCATCAGTACCACGGGACCCGACTGATGCACTCCATCACGTCATCCAAAAAAGACTCCCTCCGCATCAGCCCCAAAGCCTACACCACTCAAGGCTACATAAGCCAGATCAAGTGGCTGATCCGGGAGCGGATCGAGAGGAGAATCCCGGAGGTTTCTCTGGATATGCATACGGCGGATGACCCCATAGTGCCGGTAAGCTTCTAACAGTACACCTTTTTATGTGTTTCAATCTTTTGAGTTATATCGCAATACTGATATGTTTTCTTCTTTTCAGCTTGCTGACCTCCCCAAGTCAGAACTTTCTCCGCTCGAAGGATATCCTCCGGAGTTCTCTCAGGAGGTAGAGGTGGTCCAGTTGCCGGATCTTGCGCTCAAGAAGCACAAAGCTCCGACAGTGGCTGTCGGCACAAAGGAGGTGCCTGTCGTGAAGAGGTAACTTTCAATCACAACTTTCCGCCTTTGTTCTTTACTCGAATTTCTTTCCGTGATGTAATGTTTCCGACTTTACTACATTCTCCGAGCAAAACCGCTCCCCAAGGGCAAGGGGAAAGGGATTCCTTCGAATCCGCTGCGGCAGACGAAGCTTACCATATCTTCTCCTGCCGTGGCTCCTCCAACTCCTGCCCCTCAACCTTCCACCACGCCGGTGATCTCCCCGGACGCTGCAGAAGATCCGACTCCTTCAACAGATCCTGCGAACCTTGAGTCGCAAACTGACGTCACCATGGGTGAGTCAGCTTTAGATAAGGGTGAACCCTCTTTGGGTAATGATCCCTCGGCAAAAACCTTCGCTGAAAACCTCATCAGCAATCCGGGACTTGCCAAGTTTGGTCTATCCAGGAAATCTGCTGAAGAAATCCAGCGGCTCGCCAAGCAATGCTTGGAGAAAAGAACCTTATCTGCCGAGGAAGAAGCGCAAGAAGCAGATGACGTCAAGTTCTCTGAACTTCTCGCTCAAGTGCGCATTCGCGACGAGAGGATTAGGACTGGTGAGCTTCCAACATCCCCAGTGATTCCTCTAACTCTCGCCGAAAAGGTGGCCGCTGAAGTGAACGCGGGTTTGGATAAACTCACCCGCAAACAATATGTAAGTCGGAATTCCAACTCCTATTTTTTCCATTGTTTTATATCATATCCTCTAGCCCCCAAGCATGAAGTAGGATATATAATCCGGGTTTATGCTTCATTAGGATGCCAAAGAACGAACTAGTGTAGCCCCCAAGGCTCATGCTGATATTAGCAAAAATATTAGCCCGAGTCTTAAGTAGTTTTCTGACTTTGGGTATTCTGACTTACAGAAAGTATGTTCCTATAACCAGGATTTACTGAGAAATGTCTACGATAAGCGGAGAGAGATCAAAGCTCTCTGTCTTAAAAATGCTGAACTTAAAGTTGCCAAGGATGAGGCCGAAGGTGAACATTCCGAGATTCAAACCTTGTCTTTGTCATTTTCAATGTCGAATTTGTTCTTGAACTGTTGTTCCTTTTTGACTTACAGCACTGGTGAAACAATCCGTCGCCATGATTGAAGAGGTCGAGAACCTCAAAACCTTGGTGGTGGAGAACAAGGAGCTTCGCCAAGAGCTGGACCAGCTCAAGGCAAATCATGAAAAGAGCATAGCTCAAGTCCTTGAATCCTCCTCCATGGCTACTGAAGAGCGTGATCGCAAGATCGCTGCTCAAGATAAAATAATCTAGGACCTTAAAAATGAGCTTAGCAGAGAGAAGGACATGTCCCAGGCGCTCCGGGCTGAACTCCAGAGTCTCCGGGAGGAGAAGACCAAAATTGACGACGTCATTTTCGGTACGTTCCATCTATCTGACTTGTCTCTTTCTTCGACTTTTATCAATGTCGGATTTTTGTTAACTTGATTTGTGTATAGGTCCTCTGAACTTGACGGACTCTTCCTCCTTCGAGCCCCGCACCCACCAGCTTACCCAAGTCGGTGACCTGCTTCATGACTTCTGCCAGTCCCTTGAGGACATCGGCGAAGCTCTCAAGATTCCGGACATGCCAAGCATGTCAGATTTTCAGGTGCAGGACAAGGCAAAGGAGATGCCGCAACTTGTTCGGGATTGGAACATGTCCTATGCGCGGACTGCTGCGCAGAATGCTCTCACCATGGTCAGGAGCCACCATGGAAACATGGAAATATGGCAAGTGACCAGAGGGTACTGCAAAGTAGATGAAGACGGACAGGAGCAGGACCTTCAAGACATCATGCACTCCTGCGCCGGATATGGGTGTCACGTGGCTAACCTGACCAGCTACGAGATCCCCTTCTTCACCCGCGTGGCTACTCCTCCTCCTCCTCCAGAAGAATCAGCAGAAGTTTTCAACGATGAATGCACCACCTCGAATGCGGACATCTTGGAACGATATCAAGGTGGAATCTCCAGCGAGCCGGCAGCTCCTTCATCTCCTCCTGCATCATAGATCAGAAATTTTTGTATTATTCCAGAAAAACATGATGCATCAATAAATATGCAGTAATTTAATTTTGCTAGTGCTAAGCTTTTGATCTATTCAGCACTTTTGGCTTTAAACTTTTTGCATGCCTAAAATGTTTACATAGGCACTGGTATTTTTTCGTCTCTACTTATGGTTTATCTGGCTTTTCGCCTCGTCCCTTTCGTGAGCTGGCTAAACCTTCTGCCGGAAACTTTGCCGAGCAATGGAGCTCAATTGCTAAACCAGTTTAAACTCGAAAACAAAGCCGGCATTCTGGGATTTTTGACTATGACATGATCATTCGGAAATAAGATGGTAAAAACTTCTCAGAAGAACTTGAGGCAACCAAAACTTTTATTTCTCAGAGAACATGTACATATATATGTTTAGAAAGAAGGATAAACTAAGAATAAAAGGGACGTAGCTGAGCAATATTCCACGGTCTGTCTAACTCATCTGGATTTGTACTGCCTCCAGCTCTCTTTCTCTTCTTAGTAGCAGGTCTTTCTTTGACTGGCCTCATGTCAGTTAAGTAGTACGATCCATTGTGTAACACTCGACTAACTAAAAAGGGCCCTTCTCATACTGGGGAATGTTTGTGCTTTCTTTGTTGCACAAGCCGGAGAACCAAATCACCTTTATTGAAAGATCTATTTTGGACTCTCTGGCTATGATACTTGCGTAACTTCTGCTGAAAGGATGTAGATCTCATTTCAGCAATGACACGAACTTCTTCGACTAAGTTGAGATCATTTTGTCGAGAAATCTCGGCATCCTCTTCGATATACGCGGCCACTCTAGGAGAAGTATGAATCAAATCACTAGGAAGAACTGCTTCTGCGCCATAGACCAAGAAGAAAGGTGCCTGTTGACCTGTTTGGAGTTGTTCGTAAACTCCGAATTACAGAGGGTAATTCCTCTGCCCAAGCCCCCGCAGCATGTCGTAGTGGTGCTTCGAGTCTCGGTTTTAGGCCTTGTAGAATTAAACCATTTGCTCTTTCGACTTGTCCGATAGCCTGTGGATGTGCGACTGACGCAATGTCAAGCTGAATATTTTGCTCGTTGTAGAATTTAGCCAATTCTCCCATAGACAAGTTACTCCCGTTGTCCGTGATAATGCTATGCGGATAACCATTCCGGATTATAACATCCTCGACAAATCTTTTGGCTGTTGCTCCATCACAACTAGTGACAGGTTTAGCCTCAATCCATTTGGTGAATTTATCCACCATCACTAAGAGGTGAGTAAATCCACTTGGAGCTCGTTTAAAAGGTCCTACCATATCAAGCCCCCAGACCGCAAAGGGCCGTGTTATAGGTATTATTCGCAGCGGATCAGCCAGAACATGAGCTTGCTTGGCATACTTTTGGCAGCCCTTGCACGTATTGACTAATCGTTCGGCATCTGCCTGCGTTGTAAGCCAGAAAAATCCGTGTCTAAAAGCTTTTGCCACTAAAGATTTGGCTGCAGCGTGGTGACCACACTCGCCTTCATGGATTTCTCTTAAGATTTCCACTCCTTCTTCCGGAGATACACAGCGCTGAAAACCCCTAGAAACACTCTGTTTATGGAGCTCACCTTTAACAATAGTATAGGCTTTTGCTCATTGGATAATCTGCCGGCTCAGCACCTCGTCTTTGGGTAATTTTCCATCTACCAAATAATCGAGGTAGGGTTGAGTACAGTTGGGAATTACAGCTAGGACTGCTATCAGAGGTGAGTCAGATTTGGTCGGATATTCCTCATCTACTCCCTTTATTGAGGGAACTTTGAGGTGCTCTAAAAAAGCGCCATCCGGGACCTCTTTCCACGCAGAACCTATCCGAGATAGTGCGTCCGCTTCCTCATTTTCTGCTCGAGGGATGTGTTGAACTTCAAACCCTTCAAACGATCTAGATAGATCATCCACGACAACTTTATATCCTGCCATGTGTTTATTTGCGTTACAAATATCCAACACTTGCTGAGCAACAAGATCCGAATCTCCGTAACACATCAAACGTCGGATGCCAATATCCTTAGCAATCCGGATTCCATGCAGCAGTGCTTCATACTCGGCAATATTGTTTGTCGCTGTGAAGTCTATCTGCAACACGTATAAAAGTTTATCTCCTTGGGGTGATTTGAGCACCACGCCAGCCCCCGAGCCCCCTCGAGCCTTAGACCCATCGAAAAAGAGGGTCCAATATTCCGACTCAGGGAGGATCATGTTCTCCTTCGTCTGTGTCCAATCAGCGAGAAAGTTAGCAAGGATCTGGGATTTGATTGCTGTCCGAGGTTTGTACTCAATATCGAAAGCTGAAAGCCCTATGCCCCATTTGGCGACGCGTCCTGTGGCGTCACTGTTGTTGATTATATCTCTCATCGGAGCTGTGCTCACCACGGTAATTGGATCCTCCTAAAAGTAGTGTCGTAACTTACGAGATGCTAGAAAAACACCGTAAGCCAACTTTTGATAGTGCGGATACCGCTGTTTTGATTCTGTCAGGACCTCGCTGACAAAGTAAGTCGGACGCTGCACCAGGTGTTCCTGATTTTCCTCTAGTCTCTCCACCACCATGATGATACTAACGACTTTATTTGTCGCAGAGAGATAGAGCAACATCGGTTCCTTAGATTCCGATGCTGCAAGGATAGGAGCAGATGAGAGTACTTTCTTCAGATCTTGTAGTGCAGCTTCAGCTTCATCAGTCCAAACAAAATCCCTTGTCTTTTCAGGAGTTTGTATAATGGTGCGGCTCTTTCACCAGGCCGGCTTACAAATCGACTAACCGCAGCGATGCAACCAGTTAGTCTTTGTGCATCCTTCAGGCGAGTTGGGCTGGAAATATTGAGTATAGCCTTCATTTTTTCTCGGTTCACCTCTATGCCTCTTTGAGACACAATGAAACCTAACAATTTTCCGGCTGGTATTCCAAAGAAGCATTTCTTCAGGTTAAGCATGATGTTGTATTTTCGTAGATTGGCAAATGTTTCCTCCAAGTTGGAAATCAACGTTTCCTTCTTTTTGGACGTTACCGCGATATCATCCACGTATGCATGTACATTGCGTCCGAGTTGGTCATGGAGGCAACGCTGCATCGTGCGCTGGTACGTAGCTCCTGCGTTCTTTAGCCCAAAAGGCATCATAACAAAACAGAAGGTTCCGAAAGGGGTTATGAATGAAGTTTTGACTTTGTCAGATTCCTTCATCCAAATTTGGTGATAACCGGAGTATGCGTCGAGAAAACAAAGGAGTTCCGAGCCTGCCGTAGAATCGATAACTTGATCAATTCTAGGCAGAGCGAACGGATCTTTTGGACAAGCCTTGTTCAAGGCAGTATAATCAACACACATCCTTAAATCAGTGGTGTCCTTTTTAGGGACCATTACAGGATTGGCCGACCACTCAGTGTGGATGATCTCTTCTATGAATCCTGCTAACTCGAGCCGCGCTAGTTCTTTAGCTATTGCCTTATGCTTTTCATCGCCAAACTGTTGTAAGGACTGTTTGACGGGTTTAGAGTTCGGGTTTACATTTAGAGAGTGCTCGGCAAGTTCCCTAGGTACTCCGGTCATGTCAGATGGCTGCCATGCGAAGATATCTTGATTTGCTTGGAGGAACTTGACGAGCGCGCTTTCCTATGCGCTACCTAGGCCTACGCCTATCTGGGTCACCTTGGAGGGGTCATCATCCTTCAACGGTGCTTTCTTCGTCTCTTCTGATGCCTTGAACTCCGGATTTGGCTTTGTCACCTCCTTCTTCGTTGCGGGCATCTTGGACGGATCTATGATCTTCTTGATCTCCTGATACTCCTGGGCGTGCAGCACGGCTTCGGCAAAGGCGGCATTTCCATCCTCGCACTCCCGCGCTTTCTTCGGGTCTCCCCTGATGGTGATCATGCCATTGGGACCTGGAATTTTCATCATATTGTAAATGTAACACGAACGAGCCATAAAAGCCTAGTAAGCCGGACGTCCGAATATAGCGTGGTATGCGCTCTTGAACAGGACCACTTCGAAAGAAAGTGCCTCCGTCCGATAGTTCTTTGGAGTTCCAAAGGTAACATCCAAAGTAATCTCTCCCAGGGAATTAGCTTGTCTTCCTGGGACAACTCCGTGAAATATCACAGAGCTATGGTTCAGCTGGGTATCCGAGATCTTCATCCGGCATAGCGTTTCGACATAGAGAATATTGATGCTGCTACCATCGTCCATGAGAGTCTTGGAGAAACCATAACTGTTAATAAGTGGGTTGACGATTAAGGCGTATTTTCCTCGCCTGTGTAACTTAGGCGGATGATCAGCACGGTCAAATGTGATTGCCACTTCCGACCAGTCCAGATATTGGGGGACAACCGGAACTGTTGCATTGAGCTCGTGGAGAACTGCTTTCTTGACCTTCGCTGGTTGAGATCCAAGGAAAGTGACATAAGTGTCCTTTTTGGTGGGAAAAGTGTTCTTCCCTTTTGGCTTGGGATTTGAAGCATCAGCTTCCTCCATGTCGGAATCTTCCTTGGTCTACTTGTCCTTTTCAGGATTTTTCTTTCCCTTCTTCCTCTTAGCTTTGTAGCCCGCGGTGTCATCTCTTTTGATGTCGTCACTGAAACGACATTCAGCGTTGGTGTGGGACGAGCCCCCATTGGCGTCTAGGTGATGCACACACGGGTTATTGGCAATGTCGGCCCAAGAGTAGGTTTTGCCTGGTTGCTGTTCTCCTCTATCTTGGACCCTTGAAGTCCCACGGCCACGCCCGCGGCCTCCGCCACGTCCTCCTCGTCCTCCAGACCCGAAAACGGTAGTAACCACCGCAGTTTCGGCTTTGGGTTTTTCTTCCGAGGTATTTTTGCACTTCTGAGCTTGTTGCTTTGGTTGTCTTGCCGACTGAGGAACAACTAGGACGTTGAGCAATCCCTCTGCATCGCCTTCAGCATCTGCATACTTTCTCGCTGTTTCTATCATCTCTCCCAAATTAGTGACCTTGTCACACTTCAAGCGGTGACGTAGTAGACCAATTGGGAGCCCTGCGACGAAAGCTTCAATCGCGGTTTGATCGTTTACTCCTTCACAGGAGTTCTTGGTGTCGATCCATCATCCGAGGTAATCCCGGCAAGTTTCTCCGGCTTTTTGGGTGCAACGTTGTAGTTCTCTGACCGAACAGGGCCTCCGATATGTGCCTTCGAAATTCTGAAAGAACGCACTTTGCATGTCATACCAGTTATGGATGGTGTTGTCTGGAAGTTCATTGAGCCATGATCGTGCCGTCTTCCGCAACATAAGTGGGAGATACGGGTTGCGACCAGGATGTTTCCGCCTTTGGCGATGCAGCAAGCTTGGAAAAAATCCTGAAGCCAGGTATCTGGCCGAGCAATGCTGTCGTAGGCTTGGATATGCCTTGAGATAGCAAATCCTTCCAGGAATTTTGTAGCTCTGATGCGTGGTCCGTAGCACTTTGGGCCCACGTAAATGTCATCCTTTTTGTAGCGCCGCGCCTCTATGTTGGAATTGATCCTGTGCCTTGCGTCGTTCGGGGATAGAGATCGTCCCGAATGCCGGTTGTGGCTGTGGTGCCTTGGAGCCGGACTTCGGCCTCTGCCACCACCTCCTCCTCCTCGTCGTACTCCTTGCGCTCCTTGGGAGCCGTTGTGACGACTGCTTGGTGGAGAGGGTGGGGCAGGTGAATTGTTTCTGGCTGATCGCCAGCCTTCGTCTGGAGCGTCATTATTCCGGTTCCGGGGAGGATCTTGACTACGACGATCCCCCTACTGGCTTGTCCCAGCATGGTTTCCATCGTTCCTTCGTCCGTCGTTCCCACCATGGTGAGGCTCAGCCGGACGGCTTGCATGTCTAGGAGGTGGCATTCTTTGGTGATCCTCCTCCCGACGTTTCTCTTTATCTTCTCCCCTTCAATCGTTAGACTCTCGTCAGGGAGGGTTCCTCAGACTTAGTGCAGCAATGGCATCTTTTTCGGCCACTGGAGCAACATTGCTCCAGTTACGCGTAGTTCTATAATGATGTCCTGACGATCCTGTTCTTGAATAATTGTCTTCCCGGCGTTCGGGGCGATGATACTGCTCCCAGACATGATGGGGTCTTATGTCAGCCCATGCCGGATCTGTGCGACATTGGTCGGAATCCGAGACTAGTTTTTGACTTCCGGACAGGGCGACCTTTTGCTGCTCTAGTCCCTTGTTGAGTAGTTTGATACCAAAACGGATCTCCTCTAGTCCTGGATTAGCCGATAGAATTTCTCGGGCCGCCTCGGTATTCTATACTGGGGTTGGGTATACCCAATCTCCTTTGCTATCTTTCCGTGGCTTCCCCGTCTCATCTCCAAAAAGGACGGCACGGAATTGGTCGTCATCGGTGTGACGCTTCCGTGTCTTCTGATGCAACCGAGACATGTAGTCCTTAGTTGCCATGCGTTTCTTCTCTACCTCGATGTTTTTGGCTTCATCGAGGAGTTGTTGACAACGCGCTTCTAGGGCCTGGGCCCTTTCGTCCAGCTCTTCAGCAGTAAGTTCTGCAGCTGTACGGATAGGTGTGGTTAATGCAGCATCGATGAGTTTACGCGCACCTTCGGTGATCACGTGTCCATCCACCGATTCTTCTTTTTTCGGCTCTTCTGGTATAAGTGCTCCATCCTAGTCTTCTTCGTATTCCTCAGCAATCACCTCCTCTGTCAGAGGGTCTTTTGCCGGGGTCTTGTTCTTCTTGTTCTTCTTCTTTCCCTTCTTGGCAGCACCGGTAGCAAAGACGGCTTTGGGCCCGTTTCCTGGAGTCAAGATCTGATCGGTACTTTCGGACATCTGGACCTCGGGATTATCTCCGACATCCATGTCATCCTGCACTTTGGGAGAATGTTCCCCGGATCCTTCATCCATGGCTTCTCCTTCCTCTGCAGCTTTGGAGTCATACTCCTCTTCATATTCCGGGGAGTACTTTCGGAAATCCGCTGACGTCATCGATTCATCCGAGGATGCGGGTACGTCGGTGTTTGTTGCAATTGCCTCTAGCATAGAGTCGGTGTTTTCTCCAGCATCGGCAGAGCCGGATCCGGATCCCACGTATCCGAGAAGTGCGACGCGTGCTTCCTGAGGTACCTGCGGCCTTCGCGACCAGCCGTGTCGAAACTCTTAATGGTCTCAAGGATTGCATCTGCGCTTTCGCCTTGAAGTATCATGCGTCTGAGTGTATACCTCAGGAAAGTCCTGTCTGTCCCGGCGTCATCGGAGCCGGAATCAGTGTCGTTGTTATGCTCCTCCTGGATTTCGACTTCCATGGGTGGGTCGATCTGGGATCCTGCTTCTCTAGGGAGATCCACTCTAGATTCGACTTGGACCACTAGGTCTTCTTTAGGCTCAGATATCTCCACTATCACTGCAACTGGTGCGGGCTGGGTGGGTTTAGGGTTTGCTGAGATCCGGAACTCTGCCGCCTCCACGGACAAATGGGACCCAGAAGATTCTTCTGCCTCTATCATCACCGCTGGGGTGGGTTGGGCAGGTTCAGCGAAACCGATGTAAACATCGATGTTGCCAAAAGACATGATTGTGTAGGCAGTCACAACCTCCTTAGCCGGAATCCAGGTCTCGTCGAGAACGATGAGAGGGACGTCGCTGGCGTAGAGGATGCGACCGACGGCGATAGTCTCGCCAATTCCGATTCTTGCAGATTCCGCTCGGAACGTAGATCCGAAGCTCACTTTCCCCACGGTGGGCGCCAACTGTCGTCGGATTGATGACAAGTACGCCATGAGGGGGTCCTCGAGGCGTGCGGAAGAGAGGGGTGTGAGACATACGGTGTTCCAGGACGGTGAGCACACAAGTTTACCCAGGTTCAAATCCGCCGGCTTTGGACAGATCCTACTCCTGCTAACAATCCAGTAATACGACAGAGCCGGAATATGGGTTACAAGGGTTTCGCCTATGCGAGTTGAGACTGTAGACTATTGAGGTGTGCCCTAAAGGATCTCCCTAGGACGGCTTATATAGATATCCGTCCTAGGGTTTACACGAGAGATCTATCCGGCTACGACTAAGAGTCGGTTACAGGGTACATCTTGAACTACAAGTAACATTATGGGCCTAAGTCGGTAAGTCTTCTGGGCCTTCTCGTAGCCGGATTGGACTCCGTCTTTCTCCCTGACTGGGCCGCCCGTGAAGCAAAGCTCTAACCTGAAGTGGGCCACCCTGGTCAGTGAGGAACTGTGAGGATACCTGGAATGTATATCCCCAACACCAGTGTCATTGCATGTGTGCTCTTCTCACTAATAACAACGAGAGTCATTGCATGTGTGTTCTGTTTAGAGACCACACATGGATCCACCAGTGTCATTGCATGTGTGTTCTTTTTACTAACAACAACCAGAGTCATTGCATGTGTGTTCTTTTCACATACCACATATGGATCCACTAGTGTCATTGAATCCACCAGTGTGATTGCATGTATGCTCTCTTCACAATCCACCTATGGATCCACCAGTGTCATTGCATGTGTGTTCTTTTTACTAACAACAACTAGAGTCATTTCATGTGTGTTCTTTTCACATACCACATATGGATCCACCAGTGTCATTGAAATGTGTGTTCTCTTCAGAGACTACACATGGATCCACCAGTGTCATTGCATGTGTGTTCTTTTTACTAACAACAACCAGAGTCATTGAAATGTGCGCTCTTTTCACATACCACCTATGGATCCACCAGTGTTATTGCATGTGTGTTCTTTTCACAATCCACCTATGGATCCACCAGTGTCATTGCATGTGTGCTCTTTTTACTAACAACAAGCAGATTCATTGCATGTGTGTTCTCTTCAGAGACCACACATGGATCCACCAGTGTCATTGCATGTGTGTTATTTTTACTAACAAAAACTAGAGTCATTGAAATGTGTGTTCTCTTCAGAGACCACACATGGATCCACCAGTGTCATTGCATGTGTGTCCTTTTTACTAACAACAACCAGAGTCATTGCATGTGTGTCTTTTCACATACCACATATGGATCCACCAGTGTCATTGAATCCACTAGTGTCATTGCATGTATGCTCTCTTCACAATCCACCTATGGATCCACCAGTGTCATTGAATGTGTGTTCTTTTTACTAACAACAACTAGAGTCATTTCATGTGTGTTCTTTTCACATACCACATATGGATCCACTAGTGTCGTTGAAATGTGTGTTCTCTTCAGAGACCACACATGGATCGACCAGTGTCATTGCATGTGTGTTCTTTTTACTAAAAACAACTAGAGTCATTGAAATGTGTGTTCTTTTCACATACCACATATGGATCCACCAGTGATATTGCATGTGTGTTTTTTTTCAAAATCCTGAAGGAAATATGCCCCGAGAGGCAATAATAAAGTTGTTATTATGTATTCCTTGTATATGATAGATGTTTATTTTGCATGCTATAGTTGTATTGATAGGAAACATTAATACATGTGTGTTTAATAAACAAAAGGGTTCCTAGTTATGCCTCTCTTATAGACTAGCTTGTTGATTAACAAGATGATCAAAGTTTCCTGATCATGGACATTGGATGTTGTTAATAACAAGGTCACAACATTTGTGAAATGATGTGATGAACATTCATCCGAAGTATAGCATTACGATCAAGTCATTATGTTTATATTGCTATAACATCATACACAGTAGTCTTAGTCCTTAGACCATGAGATCATGTTAATTGCTAACACCGGAAGAGTATCTTGATAACATCAAACGTCACACCGTGACAGGGTGACCATAAAGGTGGGTTCAGTGCTATGAAGGTGTTATGTTGAGGCTCATGGATCAAGAGTGGAATTTGTCAATCCCGATGACGGATAGATATACTCTGGGCCCTCTCGGTGATATCACATTAAGATAGCTTGCAAGCAAGTGATGTGATCACTAGAATGTTATATCACGGGAACGAGAAAAGAGTGCATGTCGGTAACGAGATCAAACTAGGCATTTGGATACCGATGATCGAATCTCGGACATGTATTATATCATGAGACAAAGGGATTAAATTGCTGACGTTAAAGGTTCTCATGATCACAGAATTCATCATTGAATATGCAGGAGTCAGTATGGATCTCCAGGTCCCGCTTCTGATTATTGATCTGAGAGGAGTCTCAATCATGTCTGCATTATTCGCGAACCGTAGGGTGACACACTTAAGGGTTGCCGGACACCATTTAGGAGCACATATGTTCTAGACAAAAGGTTTGCAAAGCGCAGGAAATGTTTCGATAGAAACAGGAATTGTTTCAATAGAAACCGGAATTGTTTCGGGTGAAATTGCAGAAAGTGGTTCTGCATGTGATATTGAAATGTTGCAAGGGGTTTTATGTGAATGTTTTTTAATTAAAGTAATTAACAAAATTCTGAATAAAATAAATAAAAGAGTTTTATTAATTGAGAGTTGCATTTAATTTGGTGGAAATTAAATACATGTGAGTGGGATTTTGGGTGGAGGCCATGTTTATATGAGTGGAGGTTCACCACATGAATGAAGGAGGGGAGGAGTCCCCCCTCATGCGCCGTCTATGGGAGTGGAGGGGTCTCCCTCCCTCCTATATAAAGCCCCCCTCTCCCCTCTCACAAACACACCTCCTCGTGAAGGATCTCTCTCCCCCTCTAGATATTCCCCCATGGTCTCGGATTAGCGAGATACATGTTCCCGGTGGCCTTGCGTCTGGAAGGAGTTGCTGCTTCCGCTGATTCGCTGGAGCGAGGAGGTGGAGGTTGTCCGGTGGCTTGAACGTGTGTGCGAGGACGGATGCGCTGCTGATTTGCGGTGCTCGGACTTCCACACGATCTTGAGATCGGCAAGCGTACGACTACATCAACCACGAGTTCCTACTCGTTAACAAAACTCTTTGTCTTCGAGGGTAAGTTCTCTATGGATGTATGTCCACCCGTTGCTCTGTATCTAGTAGATAGATCTTGGCGTATAGTTCTAATCGTAGGAATTTTTTTGTTTTATATGCTGCGGACCCAACAGTGGTATCAGAGCCTGATCTATGCGTAGGTGCTTTGCACGGGTAGTACACATATGTTTATATGTGGGCGATGATGATCATGTTATTGCATCTTCCATGTACTTTGGATATTGGTGGCATAGTGGGATGAAGCGGCCCGGACCAACCTTACATGTCATCGTACATGAGACCGGTTCCACGACTGACATGCAACTAGTTTTGCATAAGTGGCTAGCGAGTGTCTATCTCTCCTACTATAGTCAATGTCTAATTTACAACGAGTTGCTAATAACTTGGTTATCCTCGTTGTGGTTCATGTTCGTAGGTAAGACCGGTTCTATCTCCAAAAGCCCTAAGCCACGTAAAACTTGCAATTGATAAATGAGAGGCGTCTAGTTTAGATCGTTGTTGGGCTAGTGTCTTGATATGGTATTGTTGTAAGTAGATGTATGATAGATACTCTTACAACTAACTTAATGTGTAAGTTCCATAGACCTTGGCCTTACACACAAAGGAATGATAGATATCATACCATGATGCAAATGATAGAGATCAAATGCATGGACCATATCACCTCACTTCACACATTAGATGTTAGCATCTTATATTGCTAGTTTGGCGCTTTTGGTAGCATTATAAGATGATCCCTCATTTAGATATCAAGATAAAATGTGTTCTTCCTTAAGTATGCATCGTTTTGTGGATCGTGTTTTGAGGCATCACGTGATGATCGGGTGTTATCGACTCTACGCTTTCATACGGGTGTAAGACAGTTTTACACACGCGAATACTAAGGTTCTTACTTGACGAGCCTAGCATGTACAGACATGGCCTCGGAACACGGACCGAAAGGTTAAGCATGAGTCATATAGTTGATATGATGCCCATATAGATGCTCGCCTTTGAAGCTACACCGACTCACGTGATGATCGGACTTGGTGTAGTGGATTTGGTTCATCTAATCACCAAAAAGACACGAGGGATGTCGTTTTTGAGTAGGAGTTCATTAGTAATTTGGATTAGTTGAACTCAATCTATCATAGACTTAGTCTAAATAAACTTTACAAATTCTGTTGTAGATGGCACCACCTGCTTTTAATTTCAATGTGTTCATGGAGAAAGAGAAGCTTGCTACGAATGGTATTAACTTCACCAACTAGGCTATGAATTTGAGAATTCTCCTCACTGCTGCACAAAAGAAATATGTGCTAGAGGCGCCGCTAGGCCCCCCACCAGATCCTGATGCCCCTGACGAGGAAAAGAACGTCTATATAACTCGTCAGGAGGACCACAACTTAGTTCATTGCGGCATACTGTATGGGCTAGAGCCAGAACTTCGAAAACGTTTCGAAAATGGCAATGCCTTTGATACCATGGGAGAATTGAAAATGATTTTCGATACCCATGCTGCTGTAGAGAGTTATAATGCTTCTGAAAAATTCTTTAGCTGCATGATGGAAGAGAACAACTCCGTTAGTGAGCACGTACTCAAAATGTCTGGGTACGCCGATAAGCTTGTGTCCTTGGGAATAACGATTCCCATTGACTTAGGCATACATCGTGTTCTTCAATCTCTGCCACCTAGCTACAAGAGCTTCATGATGAACTATAATATGCAGGGCATGAAGAAGTCTCTTCCCGAGCTTCTATCAATGCTTAAGACTGCAGAAGTGGAGATTAGGAAAGAACATCAAGTGTTGATGATCAATAAGACCACCGGTTTCAAGAAGGACAAGAAAGGCAAGCAGAAGGGAAAGAAGGGCGGCAAATCTGTTGTCGCGCCTGAAAAGAAACCTCGAGCTGGCCCTAAGTCTGACACCGAGTGCTACTATTGCAAGGGGACTGGCCATTGGAAGCGCAACTGCCCCAAGTATTTGGCGGACAAGAAGGCCGGCAAGGCAAACAAAGGTATATGTGATATAAATGTTATTAATGTGTACTTGACTAGTACTCGCAGTAGCACCTGGGTATTTGATACGGGATCGGTTGCTAATATATGTAACTCGGTTCAGGGGCTGCGGAACAAGCGGCAACTAGCAAGGGATGATGTCACGATGCGGGTCGGCAATGGATCAAGAGTTGATGTGATCGCCGTCAGAACGCTGCCTCTCCATATACCGTCGGGATTAGTTATAAACCTGAATAATTGTTATTTGGTGCCTGCACTGAGCATGAACATTGTATCCGGATCGTGTTTGATGCAAAGTGGTTATTTTTTTAAGTCTGAAAACAATGGTTGTTCAATTTATATGAATAATATCTTTTCTGGTCATGCACCTGTGTTGAATGGTTTATTTCTATTGGAACTCGATAGTAGTATTACGCATATTCATAATGTTGATGCTAAAAGGATTAAACTTGATAATGATATATCTGCATATATGTGGCACTGCCGTCTAGGTCATATTGGCGTTAAATGCATGAAGAAACTCCATTCTGATGGACTTTTGGAATCACTTGATTTTGAATCATTTGATGCATGTGAGCCATGCCTTATGGGCAAGATGACTAGAACGCCGTTTTCCGGTTCAATGGAATGGGCGACAGATTTATTGGAAATCATACATACTGATGTATGTGGACCAATGAGTGTGTCGGCACGAAGTGGATATCGTTATTTTGTTACTTTCACGGATGATTTGAGTAGATACGGGTATATCTATTTGATGAAACATAAGTCTGAAACCTTTGAAAAGTTCAAAGAATTTCAGAATGAAGTGGAAAATCATCATAACAGAAAGATCAAATTTCTGCGGTCCGACCATGGAGGAGAGTATCTTAGTTACGAGTTTAGCACACATATGAAAGACTGTGGAATAGTTTCACAACTCACGCCTGCCGGAACACCACAACGTAATGGTGTGTCAGAATGTCGTAATCGTACTTTATTGGATATGATTCGATCTATGATGTCTCTGACTGACTTGCCACTATCATTTTTGGGTTATGCACTGGAAACCGCTGCATTCACTTTAAATAGGGCACCATCTAAATCCGTTGAAAAGACACCGTATGAATTATGGTTTGGAAACAAACCTAAGCTATCATTTCTTAAAGTTTGGGGATGCGATGTTTATGTGAAGAAACTTCAACCGGATAAACTCGAAACCAAAGCGGAAAAATGCGTCTTCATAGGATACCCTAAGGAAACAATTGGGTATACCTTCTATCATAGATCCAAGGGCAAGGTCTTTGTTGCCAAGAATGGATCCTTTCTTGAGAAGGAGTTTCTCGCGAAAGGTGTGAGTAGTCGGAAGGTAGAATTCGAAGAGGTTATTGAACCTTCTCTTCATGAAATGGCGAGTAGCGCAGCACCGGAAGTTGTTTCGGAGTTGACTTCACCTAATGAAGAGAGAGCTAATGATATTGATCATGAAACTCCGAAAGAGGACACTATCGAACCTCGCAGGTCAAGCAGGACACGTGCATCTCCTGAACTGTACGGCAATCCTGTTATGAATTTCATGATTGATGAAATAGATGACCCCGCGACGTATGAAGAAGCGATGATGAGCCCTGATTCCAACAAATGGCTAGAAGCCATGAAATCCAAGATGGAATCCATGTACGAAAACCAGGTTTGGACCTGGGTGGACTTACCTCACGATCGAAAGGCCATTGAGAATAAATGGATTTTCAAAAGAAAAACTGATGCTGATGGTAATTTAACCATCTATAAGGCTCTACTTGTCGCAAAGGGGTTTCGACAAATTCAAGGAGTTGACTACGATGAGACATTCTCTCCTGTAGCGATGCTTAAGTCGGTTAGGATTATGTTAGCAATTGCTGCATATTTCGATTATGAAATATGGTAGATGGATGTCAAAACTATGTTCCTCAATGGTAATATTGAAGAAGAGTTGTATATGATACAACCTAAGGGTTTTGTCGATCCTAAGGATGCTGATAAGGTGTGCAAACTTCAGCAATCCATCTATGGACTGAAGCAAGCATCCCGGAGTTGGAATCTCCGCTTTGATGAGGTGATCAAAGAGTTTGGATTTGTCCAAACTTATGGAAAGGCTTGTATTTACAAGAAAGTGAGTGGGAGCAATGTGGCATTTCTGATATTATATGTGGATGACATATTATTGATTGGAAATGATATAAATCTTTTAAACAATGTTAAAAGTTATCTAAACAGCAAATTTTCGATGAAGGACCTGGTGAAGCTTCATATATATTAGGCATTAAAATCTATAGAGATAGATCAAGACGCCTAATTGGGCTATCGCAGAGTACATACCTTGATAAGATATTAAAGAAGTTTAATATGGATGGAAGTAAGAAGGGGTACTTACCTATGTTGCAAGGCAAGACATTGAGTTATACTCAAAGTCCGGCTACGGCGGAAGAAAGAGAGATAATGGATAAGATCCCCTATGCCTCAGCCATAGGCTTTATAATGTATGCCATGCTATGTACAAGACCGGATGCGGCACATGCTATTAGTTTGACTAGTAGGTACCAATCTGATCCTGGTTCGGAACACTGGATAGCGGTCAAGAATATCCTTAAGTACTTGAGAAGAACTAAGGATATGTTTCTTGTATACGGAGGTGAAGAAGAGCTAGTCGCTAAGTGTTATGTCGATGCTAGTTTTAACACTGATCCGGATGACTCTAAGTCTCAATCCGGATACGTATTTCTCTTGAACGGAGCAGCAGTTAGTTGGAGGAGCTCCAAACAACCTGTGGTGGCTGGATCAACGACGGAGGCGGAATATGTTGCTGCTTCAGAAGCAGCACAGGAAGCGGTTTGGATGAAGGAGTTCATAACGGAACTAGGTGTGGTTCCTAGTGCGTTGGACCCAATGGTGATCTATTGTGACAATAATGGAGCCATAGCCAACGCCAAGGAACCAAGGTCTCACAAGAATTACAAGCATATTAAGCGCCGGTTTCACTCCATCCGCGAGCATGTCAAGGATGGAGATATAAAGATTTGTAAAGTGCACAGGAACCTGAATGTAGCAGATCCGTTGACTAAAGTACTCCCTAGGGCAAAACATGATCAACGCCAGAACTCCATGGGTGTTAGATTTATCACTATATAAACTAGATTATTGTCTCTAGTGCAAGTGGGAGACTGAAGGAAATATGCCCTGAGAGGCAATAATAAAGTTGTTATTATGTATTCCTTGTATATGATAGATGTTTATTTTGCATGCTATAATTGTATTGATAGGAAACATCAATACATGTGTGTTTAATAAACAAAAGGGTTCCTAGTTATGCCTCTCTTATAGACTAGCTTGTTGATTAACAAGATGATCAAAGTTTCCTGATCATGGACGTTGGATGTTGTTAATAACAAGGTCACAGCATTTGTGAAATGATGTGATGAACATTCATCTGAAGTATAGCGTTATGATCAAGTCATTATGTTTATATTGCTATAACATCATACAAAGTAGTCTTAGTCCTTAGACCATGAGATCATGTTAATTGCTAACACCGGAAGAGTATCTTGATAACATCAAACGTCACACCGTAACAGGGTGACCATAAAGGTGGGTTCAGTGATATGAAGGTGTTATGTTGAGGCTCATGGATCAAGAGTGGAATTTGTCAATCCCGATGATGGATAGATATACTTTGGGCCCTCTCGGTGATATCACATTAAGATAGCTTGCAAGCAAGTGATGTGATCACTAGAATGTTATATCACGGGAACAAGAAAAGAGTGCATGTCGGTAACGAGATCAAACTAGGTATTTGGATACCGATGATCGAATCTCGGACATGTATTATATCATGAGACAAAGGGATTAAATTGCTGATGTTAAAGGTTCTCACGATCACAGAAGTCATCGTTGAATATGCAGGAGTCAGTATGGATCTCCAGGTCCCGCTTCTGATTATTGATCTGAGAGGAGTCTCAATCATGTCTGCATTATTCGCGAACCATAGGGTGACACACTTAAGGGTTTCCGAACACCATTTAGGAGCACATATGTTCCAGCCAAAAGGTTTGGAAAGCGCAGGAAATGTTTCGATAGAAACATGAATTGTTTCGATAGAAACCGGAATTGTTTCGGGTGAAATTGCAGAAAGTGGTTCTGCATGTGATATTGAAATGTTGCAAGGGGTTTTATGTGAATGTTTGTTAATTAAAGTAATTAACAAAATTCTGAATAAAATAAATAAAAGAGTTTTATTAATTGAGAGTTGCATTTAATTTGGTGGAAATTAAATACATGTGAGTGGGATTTTGGGTGGAGGCCATGTTTATGTGAGTGGAGGTTCACCACATGAATGAAGGAGGGGAGGAGTCCCCCCCTCATGCGCCGGCTATGGGAGAGGAGGGGTCTCCCTCCCTCCTATATAAAGCCCCCCTCTCCCGTCTCACAAACACACCTCCTCGTGAAGGATCTCTCTCCCCCTCTAGATATTCCCCCATGGTCTCGAATTAGCGAGATACATGTTCCCGGTGGCCTTGCATCTGGAAGGAGTTGCTGCTTCCGCTGATTCGCTAGAGCGAGGAGGTGGAGGTTGTCCGGTGGCTTGAACGTGTGTGCGAGGACGGATGCGCTGCTGATTTGCGGCGCTCGGACTTCCACACGATCTTGAGATCGGCAAGCATACGACTACATCAACCACGAGATCCTACTCGTTAACAAAACTCGTTGTCTTAGAGGGTAAGTTCTCCATGGATGTATGTCCACCCGTTGCTCTGTATCTAGTAGATAGATCTTGGCATATAGTTCTCATCGTAGGAAATTTTTTGTTTTCTATGCTGCGGACCCAACAAATCCACATATGGATCCACCAGTGTCATTGCATGTGTGCTATTTTTACTAACAACAACCAGAGTCATTGCATGTGTGTTCTCTTCAGAGACCACACATGGATCCACCAGTGTTATTGCATGTGTGTTCTTTTTACTAACAAAAACTAGAGTCATTGAAATGTGTTTTCTCTTTAGAGACCACACATGGATCCACCAGTGTCATTGCATGTGTGTTCTTTTTACTAACAACAACCAGAGTCATTGCATGTGTGTTATTTTCACATACCACATATGGATCCACTAGTGTCATTGAATCCACCAGTGTCATTGCATGTATGCTCTCTTCACAATCCACCTATGGATCCACCAGTGTCATTGCATGTGTGTTCTTTTTACTAACAACAACTAGAGTCATTTCATGTGTGTTCTTTTCACATACCACATATGGATCCACCAGTGTCATTGCATGGGTGTTCTCTTCAGAGACCATACATGGATCCACCAGTGTCATTGCATGTGTGTTGTTTTCACTAACAACAACCAGAGTCATTGAAATGTGTGTTCTTTTCACATACCACATATGGATCCACCAGCGTCATTGCATGTGTGTTCTTTTCACAATCCACCTATGGATCCGCCAGTGTCATTGCATGTGTGCTCCTTTTACTAACAACAACCAGAGCCATTGCATGTGTGTTCTCTTTAGAGACCACACATGGATCCACCAGTGTAATTGAATGTGTGTTGTTTTTGATAACAAAAACTAGAGTCATTGAAATGTGTGTTCTCTTCAGAGACCACACATGGATCCACCAGTGTCATTGCATGTGTGTTCTTTTTACTAACAACAACCAGAGTCATTGCATGTGTGTTATTTTCACATACCACATATGGATCCACCAGTGTCATTGAATCCACCAGTGTCATTGCATGTATGCTCTCTTCAAATCTATCTATGGATCCACCAGTGTCATTGCATGTGTGTTCTTTTTACGAACAACAACCAGAGTTATTGCATGTGTGTTCTCTTCAGAGACCACACATGGATCCACTAGTGTCATTGCATGTGTGTTCTTTTTACTAACAAAAACTAGAGTCATTGAAACGTGTGTTCTCTTTAGAGACCACACATGGATCCACCAGTGCCATTGCATGTGTGTTCTTTTTACTAACAACAACCAGAGTCATTGCATGTGTGTTCTTTTCACATACCACATATGGATCCACTAGTGTCATTGCATGTGTGTTCTTTTCATAGTCCACCTATGGATCAACTATTGTCATTGCATCTGTGTTATTTCTACTAACAACAACCAGAGTCATTGAAATGTGTGTTATTTTCAAATACCACATATGGATCCACCAGTGTGATTGCATGTGTGTTCTTTTCACAATCCACCTATGGATACACACCAGTGTCATTGCATGTGTGCTCTTTTCACTAACAACAACCAGAGTCATTGCATGTGTGTTCTCTCTAGAGACCACACATGGATCCACTAGTGTCATTGCATGTGTGTTCTTTTTACTAACAACAACCAGAGTCATTGAAATGTGTGTTCTTTTCACTCTGGGATCTTTTATCTTCGACTTATTTTTTTACATTATTCTTTATTTATTTCATTTCTATTTGCCATACCACATATGGATCCACCAGTGTCATTGCATGTGTGTTCTTTTCACAATCCACCTATGGATCCACCAGTGTTAATGCATGTGTGCTCTTTTTACTAACAACAACCTGAGTCATGGCATGTGTGTTCTCTTTAGAGACCACATATGGATCCATCAGTGTCATTGCATGTGTGTTCTTTGTACTAACAAAAACCAGAGTCATTGAAATGTGTGTTCTCTTCAGAGACCACACATGGATCCACTAGTGTCATTGCATGTGTGCTCTCATTGCTAACAACAACCAGAGTCATTCCATGTGTGTTCTCTTCAGAGACCACACATGGATCCACCAGTGTCATTGCATGTGTGTTCTTTTTACTAACAAAAACTAGAGTCATTGAAATGTTTGTTCTCTTCAGAGACCACACATGGATCCACCAGTGTCATTGCATGTGTGTTCTTTTTACTAACAACAACCAGAGTCATTGCATGTGTCTTATTTTCACATACCACATATGGATCCACCAGAGTCATTGCATGTGTGTTCTCTTCAGAGACCACACATGGATCCACCAGTGTCATTGCATGTGTGTTCTTTTTACTAACAACAACCAGAGTCATTGCATGTGTGTTCTTTTCACATACCACATATGGATCCTCCAGTGTCATTGCATGTGTGTTCTTTTTACTAACAAAAACCAGAGTCATTGAAATGTGTGTTCTCTTCAGAGACCACACATGGATCCACCAGTGTCATTGCATGTGTGCTCTCTTCACAATCCACCTATGGATCCACCAGTGTCAATGCATGTGTGTTCTATTTACGAAGAACAACCAGAGTCATTGCATGTGTGTTCTTTTCACATACCACATATGGATCCACCAGTGTCATTGCATGTGTCTTATTTTCACAATCCACCTATGGATCCACCAGTGTCATTGCATGTGTGCTCTTTTCACTAACAACAACCAGAGTCATTGCATGTGTGTTCTCTTCAGAAACCACACATGGATCCACTAGTGTTATTGCATGTGTGTTCTTTTCACAAACAACAACCAGAGTCATTGAAATGTGTGTTCTCTTTAGAGACCAAACATGGATCCACCAGTGTCATTGCATGTGTGTTCTTTTTACTAACAGCAACCAGAGTCATTGCATGTGTGTTATTTTCACATACCACATATGGATCCACTAGTGTCATTGAATCCACCAGTGTCATTGCATGTATGCTCTCTTCACATTCCACCTATGGATCCACCAATGTCATTGCATGTATGCTCTCTTCACAATCCACCTATGGATCCAATAGTGTCATTGCATGTGTGTTCTTTTTACTAACAACATCTGGAGTCATTTCATGTGTGTTCTTTTCACATACCACATACGAATCCACCTGTGTCATTGAAATGTGTGTTCTCTTCAGAGACCACACATGGATCCACAAGTGTCATTGCATGTGTGTTCTTTTTACTAACAACAAACAGAGTCATTGAAATGTGTGTTCTTTTCACATACCACATATGGATCCACCAGTGTTAATGAATGTGTGAGCTTTTCACAATGCACCTATGGATCCACCAGTGTCATTGCATGTGTGCTCTTTTTACTAACAACAACCAGAGTCATTGCATGTGTGTCCTATTAACATACCACATAGGGATCCACAAGTGTCATTGCATGTGTGTTCTTTTTACTAAGAAAAACCAGAGTCATTGAAATGTGTGTTCTCAAAGACCACACATGAATCCACCAGTGTCATTGCATGTGTGTTCTTTTTACTAACAACTAGATTCATTGCATGTGTGTTATTTTCACATACCACATATGGATCCACCAGTGTCATTGAATCCACCAGTGTCATTGCATGTATGCTCTCTTCACATACCACATATGGATGCACCAGTGTCATTGCATGTGTGTTCTTTTCACAATCCACCTACGGATCCACCAGTGTCAATGCATGTCTGCTCTTTTTACTAACAACAACCAGAGTCATTGCATGTGTGTTCTCTTCAGAGACCACACATGGATCCACCAGTGTCATTGCATGTGTGTTCTTTTTACTAACAAAAACCAGAGTCATTGAAATGTGTGTTCTCTTCAGAGACCAAACATGGATCCACTAGTGTCATTGCATGTGTGCTCTCTTTACTAACAACAAGAAGAGTCATTGCATGTGTGCTCTTTTCACAACATATGGATCCACCAGTGTCATTGCATGTGTGTTCTTTTCACAATCCACCTATGGATCCACCAGTGTCATTGCATGTGTGCTCTTTTCACTAATAATAACCAGAGTCATTGCATGTGTGTTCTCTTCAGAGACCACACACCGATCCACCAGTGTCATTGCATGTGTGTTCTTTTTACTAACAACAACCAGAGTCATTGCATGTGTGTTCTTTTCACATACCACATATGGATCCGCCAGTGTCATTGCATGTGTTTTTTTTTCACATTCCACCTATGGATCCACCAATTTCATTGCATGTGTGCTCTTTTCACTAACAACAACCAGAGTCATTGCATGTGTGTTCTTTTTACTAACAACAACCATAGTCATTGAAATGTGTGTTCTCTTAAGAGACCAGACATGGATCCACCAGTGTCATTGCATGTGTGTTCTTTTTACTAACAACAACCAGAGTCATTGCATGTGTGTTATGTTCACATACCACATATGAATCCACCAGTGTCATTGAATCCACCAGTGTCATTGCATGTATGCTCTCTTCACAATCCACCTATGGATCCACCAGTGTCATTGCATGTGTGTTTTTTTACTAACAACAACTGGAGTCATTTCATGTGTGTCTTTTCACATACCACATATGGATTCACCAGTGTCATTGAAATGTGTGTTCTCTTCAGAGACCACACATGGATCCACCAGTGTCATTGCATGTGTGTTCTTTTTACTAACAACAACAAGAGTCATTGAAATGTGTGTTCTTTTCACATACCACATATGGATCCACCAGTGTCAATGCATGTGTGTTCTTTTCACAATCCACCTATGGATCCACCAGTGTCATTGCATGTGTGCTCTTTTTACTAACAACAACCAGAGTCATTGCATGTGTGTCCTTTTCACATACCACATAGGGATCCACCAGTGTCATTGCATGTGTGTTCTTTTTACTAAGAAAAAACAGAGTCATTGAAATGTGTGTTCTCAAAGACCACACATGGATCCACCAGTGTCATTGCATGTGTGTTCTTTTTACTAACAACAACTAGAGTCATTGCATGTGTGTTATTTTCACATACCACATATGGATCCACTAATGTCATTGAATCCACCAGTGTAATTGCATGTATGCTCTCTGCACAATCCACCTATGGATCCACTAGTGTCATTGCATGTGTGTTCTTTTTTCTAACAACAACTATAGTCATTTCATGTGTGTTATTTTCACGTACCACATATGGATCCACCAGTGTCATTGAAATGTGTGTTCTCTTCAGAGACCAGACATGGATCCACCAGTGTCATTGCATGTGTGTTCTTTTTACTAACAATAACCAGAGTCATTGAAATGTGTGTTCTTTTCACATGCCATATACGGATCCACCAGTGTCATTGCATGTGTGTTCTTTTCACAATCCACCTATGGATCCACCAGTGTCAATGCATGTGTGCTCTTTTTACTAACAACAACCTGAGCCATTGCATGTGTGTTCTCTTCAGAGACCACACATGGATCCACCAGTGTCATTGCATGTGTGTTCTTTTTGATAACAAAAACTAGAGTCATTGAAATGTGTGTTCTCTTCAGAGACCACACATGGATCCACCAGTGTCATTGCATGTGTGTTCTTTTTACTAACAACAACCAGAGTCATTGCATGTGTGTTATTTTCACATACCACATATGGATCCACCAGTGTCATTGAATCCACTAGTGTCATTGCATGTATGCTCTCTTCAAATCTATCTATGGATCCACCAGTGTCATTGCATGTGTGTTCTTTTTACGAACAACAACCAGAGTCATTGCATGTGTGTTCTCTTCAGAGACCACACATGGATCCACCAGTGTCATTGCATGTGTGTTCTTTTTACTAACAAAAACTAGAGTCATTGAAACGTGTGTTCTCTTTAGAGACCACACATGGATCCACCAGTGCCATTGCATGTGTGTTCTTTTTACTAACAACAACCAGAGTCATTGCATGTGTGTTCTTTTCACATACCACATATGGATCCACTAGTGTCATTGCATGTGTGTTCTTTTCATAGTCCACCTATGGATCAACTATTGTCATTGCATCTGTGTTATTTCTACTAACAACAACCAGAGTCATTGAAATGTGTGTTATTTTCAAATACCACATATGGATCCACCAGTGTGATTGCATGTGTGTTCTTTTCACAATCCACCTATGGATACACACCAGTGTCATTGCATGTGTGCTCTTTTCACTAACAACAACCAGAGTCATTGCATGTGTGTTCTCTCTAGAGACCACACATGGATCCACTAGTGTCATTGCATGTGTGTTCTTTTTACTAACAACAACCAGAGTCATTGAAATGTGTGTTCTTTTCACTCTGGGATCTTTTATCTTCGACTTATTTTTTTACTTTATTCTTTATTTATTTCATTTCTATTTGCCATACCACATATGGATCCACCAGTGTCATTGCATGTGTGTTCTTTTCACAATCCACCTATGGATCCACCAGTGTTAATGCATGTGTGCTCTTTTTACTAACAACAACCTGAGTCATTGCATGTGTGTTCTCTTTAGAGACCACATATGGATCCATCAGTGTCATTGCATGTGTGTTCTTTGTACTAACAAAAACCAGAGTCATTGAAATGTGTGTTCTCTTCAGAGACCACACATGGATCCACTAGTGTCATTGCATGTGTGCTCTCATTGCTAACAAAAACCAGAGTCATTCCATGTGTGTTCTCTTCAGAGACCACACATGGATCCACCAGTGTCATTGCATGTGTGTTCTTTTTACTAACAAAAACTAGAGTCATTGAAATGTTTGTTCTCTTCAGAGACCACACATGGATCCACCAGTGTCATTGCATGTGTGTTCTTTTTACTAACAACAACCAGAGTCATTGCATGTGTCTTATTTTCACATACCACATATGGATCCACCAGAGTCATTGCATGTGTGTTCTCTTCAGAGACCACACATGGATCCACCAGTGTCATTGCATTTGTGTTCTTTTTACTAACAACAACCAGAGTCATTGCATGTGTGTTCTTTTCACATACCACATATGGATCCTCCAGTGTCATTGCATGTGTGTTCTTTTTACTAACAAAAACCAGAGTCATTGAAATGTGTGTTCTCTTCAGAGACCACACATGGATCCACCAGTGTCATTGCATGTGTGCTCTCTTCACAATCCACCTATGGATCCACCAGTGTCAATGCATGTGTGTTCTATTTACGAAGAACAACCAGAGTCATTGCATGTGTGTTCTTTTCACATACCACATATGGATCCACCAGTGTCATTGCATGTGTCTTATTTTCACAATCCACCTATGGATCCACCAGTGTCATTGCATGTGTGCTCTTTTCACTAACAACAACCAGAGTCATTGCATGTGTGTTCTCTTCAGAAACCACACATGGATCCACTAGTGTTATTGCATGTGTGTTCTTTTCACAAACAACAACCAGAGTCATTGAAATGTGTGTTCTCTTTAGAGACCAAACATGGATCCACCAGTGTCATTGCATGTGTGTTCTTTTTACTAACAGCAACCAGAGTCATTGCATGTGTGTTATTTTCACATACCACATATGGATCCACTAGTCTCATTGAATCCACCATTGTCATTGCATGTATGCTCTCTTCACATTCCACCTATGGATCCACCAGTGTCATTGCATGTATGCTCTCTTCACAATCCACCTATGGATCCAATAGTGTCATTGCATGTGTGTTCTTTTTACTAACAACATCTGGAGTCATTTCATGTGTGTTCTTTTCACATACCACATACGAATCCACCTGTGTCATTGAAATGTGTGTTCTCTTCAGAGACCACACATGGATCCACAAGTGTCATTGCATGTGTGTTCTTTTTACTAACAACAACCAGAGTCATTGAAATGTGTGTTCTTTTCACATACCACATATGGATCCACCAGTGTTAATGCATGTGTGATCTTTTCACAATGCACCTATGGATCCACCAGTGTCATTGCATGTGTGCTCTTTTTACTAACAACAACCAGAGTCATTGCATGTGTGTCCTATTAACATACCACATAGGGATCCACAAGTGTGATTGCATGTGTGTTCTTTTTACTAAGAAAAACTAGAGTCATTGAAATGTGTGTTCTCAAAGACCACACATGAATCCACCAGTGTCATTGCATGTGTGTTCTTTTTACTAACAACTAGAGTCATTGCATGTGTGTTATTTTCACATACCACATATGGATCCACCAGTGTCATTGAATCCACCAGTGTCATTGCATGTATGCTCTCTTCACATACCACATATGGATCCACCAGTGTCATTGCATGTGTGTTCTTTTCACAATCCACCTACGGATCCACCAGTGTCAATGCATGTCTGCTCTTTTTACTAACAACAACCAGAGTCATTGCATGTGTGTTCTCTTCAGAGACCACACATGGATCCACCAGTGTCATTGCATGTGTGTTCTTTTTACTAACAAAAACCAGAGTCATTGAAATGTGTGTTCTCTTCAGAGACCAAACATGGATCCACTAGTGTCATTGCATGTGTGCTCTCTTTACTAACAACAAGAAGAGTCATTGCATGTGTGCTCTTTTCACAACATATGGATCCACCAGTGTCATTGCATGTGTGTTCTTTTCACAATCCACCTATGGATCCACCAGTGTCATTGCATGTGTGCTCTTTTCACTAATAATAACCAGAGTCAGTGCATGTGTGTTCTCTTCAGAGACCACACACCGATCCACCAGTGTCATTGCATGTGTGTTCTTTTTACTAACAATAACCAGAGTCATTGCATGTGTGTTCTTTTCACATACCACATATGGATCCGCCAGTGTCATTGCATGTGTGTTTTTTTCACATTCCACCTATGGATCCACCAATTTCATTGCATGTGTGCTCTTTTCACTAACAACAACCAGAGTCATTGCATGTGTGTTCTCTTTAGAAACCACACATGGATCCACTAGTGTCATTGCATGTGTGTTCTATTTACTAACAACAACCAGAGTCATTGAAATGTGTGTTCTCTTAAGAGACCAGACATGGATCCACCAGTGTCATTGCATGTGTGTTCTTTTTACTAACAACAACCAGAGTCATTGCATGTGTGTTATGTTCACATACCACATATGAATCCACCAGTGTCATTGAATCCACCAGTGTCATTGCATGTATGCTCTCTTCACAATCCACCTATGGATCCACCAGTGTCATTGCATGTGTGTTCTTTTTACTAACAACAACTGGAGTCATGTCATGTGTGTCTTTTCACATACCACATATGGATTCACCAGTGTCATTGAAATGTGTGTTCTCTTCAGAGACCACACATGGATCCACCAGTGTCATTGCATGTGTGTTCTTTTTACTAACAACAACCAGAGTCATTGAAACGTGTGTTCTTTTCACATACCACATATGGATCCACCAGTGTCAATGCCTGTGTGTTCTTTTCACAATCCACCTATGGATCCACCAGTGTCATTGCATGTGTGCTCTTTTTACTAACAACAACCAGAGTCATTGCATGTGTGTCCTTTTCACATACCACATAGGGATCCACCAGTGTCATTGCATGTGTGTTCTTTTTACTAAAAAAAACAGAGTCATTGAAATGTGTGTTCTCAAAGACCACACATGGATCCACCAGTGTCATTGCATGTGTGTTCTTTTTACTAACAACAACTAGAGTCATTGCATGTGTGTTATTTTCACATACCACATATGGATCCACTAATGTCATTGAATCCACCAGTGTCATTGCATGTATGCTCTCTGCACAATCCACCTATGGATCCACTAGTGTCATTGCATGTGTGTTCTTTTTTCTAACAACAACTATAGTCATTTCAAGTGTGTTATTTTCACGTACCACATATGGATCCACCAGTGTCATTGAAATGTGTGTTCTCTTCAGAGACCAGACATGGATCCACCAGTGTCATTGCATGTGTGTTCTTTTTACTAACAATAACAAGAGTCATTGAAATGTGTGTTCTTTTCACATACCATATATGGATCCACCAGTGTCATTGCATGTGTGTTCTTTTCACAATCCACCTATGGATCCACCAGTGTCAATGCATGTGTGCTCTTTTTACTAACAACAACCTGAGTCATTGCATGTGTGTTCTCTTCAGAGACCACACATGGATCCACCAGTGTCATTGCATGTGTGTTCTTTTCACAATCCACCTATGGATACACACCAGTGTCATTGCATGTGTGCTCTTTTAACTAACAACAACCAGAGTCATTACACGTGTGTTCTCTTTAGAGACCACACATGGATCCACCAGTGTCATTGCATGTGTGTTCTTTTTACTAACAACAACCAGAGTCATTGAAATGTGTGTTCTTTTCACTCTGGGATCTTTTATCTTCGACTTATTTTTTTACTTTATTCTTTATTTATTTCATTTCTATTTTGCCATACCACATATGGATCCACCAGTGTCATTGCATGTGTGTTCTTTTCACAATCCACCTATGGATCCACCAGTGTTAATGCATGTGTGCTCTTTTTACTAACAACAACCTGAGTCATTGCATGTGTGTTCTCTTCAGAGACCACACATGGATCCACCAGTGTCATTGCATGTGTGTTCTTTGTACTAACAAAAACCAGAGTCATTGAAATGTGTGTTCTGTTCAGAGACCACACATGGATCCACCAGTGTCATTGCATGTATGCTCTCTTCACAATCCACCTATGGATCCACCAGTGTCATTGCATGTGTGTTCTTTTTACTAACAACAACTGGAGTCATTTCATGTGTGTCTTTTCACATACCACATATGGATTCACCAGTGTCATTGAAATGTGTGTTCTCTTCAGAGACCACACATGGATCCACCAGTGTCATTGCATGTGTGTTTTTTTTACTAACAACAACCAGAGTCATTGAAATGTGTGTTCTTTTCACATACCACATATGGATCCACCAGTGTCAATGCATGTGTGTTCTTTTCACAATCCACCTATGGATCCACCAGTGTCATTGCATGTGTGCTCTTTTTACTAACAACAACCAGAGTCATTGCATGTGTGTTCTCTTTAGAGACCACACATGGATCCACCAGTGTCATTGCATGTGTGTTCTTTTTACCAACAAAAACCAGAGTCATTGAAATGTGTGTTCTTTTCACTCTGGGATCTTTTATCTTCGACTTATTTTTTTTACTTTATTCTTTATTTATTTCATTTCTATTTTGCCATACCACATATGGATCCACCAGTGTCATTGCATGTGTGTTCTTTTCACAATCCACCTATGGATCCACCAGTGTTAATGCATGTGTGCTCTTTTTACTAACAACAACCTGAGTCATTGCATGTGTGTTCTCTTCAGAGACCACACATGGATCCACCAGTGTCATTGCATGTGTGTTCTTTGTACTAACAAAAACCAGAGTCATTGAAATGTGTGTTCTCTTCAGAGACCACACATGGATCCACCAGTGTCATTGCATGTATGCTCTCTTCACAATCCACCTATGGATCCACCAGTGTCATTGCATGTGTGTTCTTTTTACTAACAACAACTGGAGTCATTTCATGTGTGTCTTTTCACATACCACATATGGATTCACCAGTGTCATTGAAATGTGTGTTCTCTTCAGAGACCACACATGGATCCACCAGTGTCATTGCATGTGTGTTCTTTTTACTAACAACAACAAGAGTCATTGAAATGTGTGTTCTTTTCACATACCACATATGGATCCACCAGTGTCAATGCATGTGTGTTCTTTTCACAATCCACCTATGGATCCACCAGTGTCATTGCATGTGTGCTCTTTTTACTAACAACAACCAGAGTCATTGCATGTGTGTCCTTTTCACATACCACATAGGGATCCACCAGTGTCATTGCATGTGCGTTCTTTTTACTAACAAAAAACAGAGTCATTGAAATGTGTGTTCTCAAAGACCACACATGGATCCACCGGTGTCATTGCATGTGTGTTCTTTTTACTAACAACAACTAGAGTCATTGCATGTGTGTTATTTTCACATACCACATATGGATCCACTAATGTCATTGAATCCACCAGTGTCATTGCATGTATGCTCTCTGCACAATCCACCTATGGATCCACTAGTGTCATTGCATGTGTGTTCTTTTTTCTAACAACAACTATAGTCATTTCAAGTGTGTTATTTTCACGTACCACATATGGATCCACCAGTTTCATTGAAATGTGTGTTCTCTTCAGAGACCAGACATGGATCCACCAGTGTCATTGCATGTGTGTTCTTTTTACTAACAACAACCAGAGTCATTGAAATGTGTGTTCTTTTCACATACCACATATGGATCCACCAGTGTCATTGCATGTGTGTTCTTTTCACAATCCACCTATGGATCCACCAGTGTCAATGCATGTGTGCTCTTTTTACTAACAACAACCAGAGTCATTGCATGTGTGTCCTTTTCACATACCACATAGGGATCCACCAGTGTCATTGCATGTGCGTTCTTTTTACTAACAAAAAACAGAGTCATTGAAATGTGTGTTCTCAAAGACCACACATGGATCCACCGGTGTCATTGCATGTGTGTTCTTTTTACTAACAACAACTAGAGTCATTGCATGTGTGTTATTTTCACATACCACATATGGATCCACTAATGTCATTGAATCCACCAGTGTCATTGCATGTATGCTCTCTGCACAATCCACCTATGGATCCACTAGTGTCATTGCATGTGTGTTCTTTTTTCTAACAACAACTATAGTCATTTCAAGTGTGTTATTTTCACGTACCACATATGGATCCACCAGTTTCATTGAAATGTGTGTTCTCTTCAGAGACCAGACATGGATCCACCAGTGTCATTGCATGTGTGTTCTTTTTACTAACAACAACCAGAGTCATTGAAATGTGTGTTCTTTTCACATACCACATATGGATCCACCAGTGTCATTGCATGTGTGTTCTTTTCACAATCCACCTATGGATCCACCAGTGTCAATGCATGTGTGCTCTTTTTACTAACAATAACCTGAGTCATTGCATGTGTGTTCTCTTCAGAGACCACACATGGATCCACCAGTGTCATTGCATGTGTGTTCTTTTCACAATCCACCTATGGATACACACCAGTGTCATTGCATGTGTGCTCTTTTAACTAACAACAACCAGAGTCATTACACGTGTGTTCTCTTTAGAGACCACACATGGATCCACCAGTGTCATTGCATGTGTGTTCTTTTTACTAACAAAAACTAGAGTCATTGAAACGTGTGTTCTCTTTCGAGACCACACATGGATCCACCAGTGCCATTGCATGTGTGTTCTTTTTACTAACAACAACCAGAGTCATTGCATGTGTGTTCTTTTCACATACCACATATGGATCCACTAGTGTCATTGCATGTGTGTTCTTTTCATAGTCCACCTATGGATCAACTGTTGTCATTGCATCTGTGTTATTTCTACTAACAATAACCAGAGTCATTGAAATGTGTGTTATTTTCAAATACCACATATGGATCCACCAGTGTGATTGCATGTGTGTTCTTTTCACAATCCACCTATGGATACACACCAGTGTCATTGCATGTGTGCTCTTTTAACTAACAACAACCAGAGTCATTACACGTGTGTTCTCTTTAGAGACCACACATGGATCCACCAGTGTCATTGCATGTGTGTTCTTTTTACTAACAACAACCAGAGTCATTGAAATGTGTGTTCTTTTCACTCTGGGATCTTTTATCTTCGACTTATTTTTTTACTTTATTCTTTATTTATTTCATTTCTATTTTGCCATACCACATATGGATCCACCAGTGTCATTGCATGTGTGTTCTTTTTACTAACAACAACCAGAGTCATTGAAATGTGTGTTCTCTTAAGAGACCAGACATGGATCCACCAGTGTCATTGCATGTGTGTTCTTTTTACTAACAACAACCAGAGTCATTGCATGTGTGTTATGTTCACATACCACATATGAATCCACCAGTGTCATTGAATCCACCAGTGTCATTGCATGTATGCTCTCTTCACAATCCACCTATGGATCCACCAGTGTCATTGCATGTGTGTTCTTTTTACTAACAACAACTGGAGTCATTTCATGTGTGTCTTTTCACATACCACATATGGATTCACCAGTGTCATTGAAATGTGTGTTCTCTTCAGAGACCACACATGGATCCACCAGTGTCATTGCATGTGTGTTCTTTTTACTAACAACAACCAGAGTCATTGAAACGTGTGTTCTTTTCACATACCACATATGGATCCACCAGTGTCAATGCATGTGTGTTCTTTTCACAATCCACCTATGGATCCACCAGTGTCATTGCATGTGTGCTCTTTTTACTAACAACAACCAGAGTCATTGCATGTGTGTCCTTTTCACATACCACATAGGGATCCACCAGTGTCATTGCATGTGTGTTCTTTTTACTAAGAAAAAACAGAGTCATTGAAATGTGTGTTCTCAAAGACCACACATGAATCCACCAGTGTCATTGCATGTGTGTTCTTTTTACTAACAACAACTAGAGTCATTGCATGTGTGTTATTTTCACATACCACATATGGATCCACTAATGTCATTGAATCCACCAGTGTCATTGCATGTATGCTCTCTGCACAATCCACCTATGGATCCACTAGTGTCATTGCATGTGTTTTCTTTTTTCTAACAACAACTATAGTCATTTCAAGTGTGTTATTTTCACGTACCACATATGGATCCACCAGTGTCATTGAAATGTGTGTTCTCTTCAGAGACCAGACATGGATCCACCAGTGTCATTGCATGTGTGTTCTTTTTACTAACAATAACAAGAGTCATTGAAATGTGTGTTCTTTTCACATACCATATATGGATCCACCAGTGTCATTGCATGTGTGTTCTTTTCACAATCCACCTATGGATCCACCAGTGTCAATGCATGTGTGCTCTTTTTACTAACAACAACCTGAGTCATTGCATGTGTGTTCTCTTCAGAGACCACACATGGATCCACCAGTGTCATTGCATGTGTGTTCTTTTCACAATCCACCTATGGATACACACCAGTGTCATTGCATGTGTGCTCTTTTAACTAACAACAACCAGAGTCATTACACGTGTGTTCTCTTTACAGACCACACATGGATCCACCAGTGTCATTGCATGTGTGTTCTTTTTACTAACAACAACCAGAGTCATTGAAATGTGTGTTCTTTTCACTCTGGGATCTTTTATCTTCGACTTATTTTTTTTACTTTATTCTTTATTTATTTCATTTCTATTTTGCCATACCACATATGGATCCACCAGTGTCATTGCATGTGTGTTCTTTTCACAATCCACCTATGGATCCACCAGTGTTAATGCATGTGTGCTCTTTTTACTAACAACAACCTGAGTCATTGCATGTGTGTTCTCTTCAGAGACCACACATGGATCCACCAGTGTCATTGCATGTGTGTTCTTTGTACTAACAAAAACCAGAGTCATTGAAATGTGTGTTCTCTTCAGAGACCACACATGGATCCACCAGTGTCATTGCATGTATGCTCTCTTCACAATCCACCTATGGATCCACCAGTGTCATTGCATGTGTGTTCTTTTTACTAACAACAACTGGAGTCATTTCATGTGTGTCTTTTCACATACCACATATGGATTCACCAGTGTCATTGAAATGTGTGTTCTCTTCAGAGACCACACATGGATCCACCAGTGTCACTGCATGTGTCTTCTTTTTACTAACAACAACCAGAGTCATTGAAATGTGTGTTCTTTTCACATACCACATATGGATCCACCAGTGTCAATGCATGTGTGTTCTTTTCACAATCCACCTATGGATCCACCAGTGTCATTGCATGTGTGCTCTTTTAACTAACAACAACCAGAGTCATTGCATGTGTGTCCTTTTCACATACCACATAGGGATCCACCAGTGTCATTGCATGTGCGTTCTTTTTACTAACAAAAAACAGAGTCATTGAAATGTGTGTTCTCAAAGACCACACATGGATCCACCGGTGTCATTGCATGTGTGTTCTTTTTACTAACAACAACTAGAGTCATTGCATGTGTGTTATTTTCACATACCACATATGGATCCACTAATGTCATTGAATCCACCAGTGTCATTGCATGTATGCTCTCTGCACAATCCACCTATGGATCCACTAGTGTCATTGCATGTGTGTTCTTTTTTCTAACAACAACTATAGTCATTTCAAGTGTGTTATTTTCACGTACCACATATGGATCCACCAGTTTCATTGAAATGTGTGTTCTCTTCAGAGACCAGACATGGATCCACCAGTGTCATTGCATGTGTGTTCTTTTTACTAACAATAACCAGAGTCATTGAAATGTGTGTTCTTTTCACAAACCACATATGGATCCACCAGTGTCATTGCATGTGTGTTCTTTTCACAATCCACCTATGGATCCACCAGTGTCAATGCATGTGTGCTCTTTTTACTAACAATAACCTGAGTCATTGCATGTGTGTTCTCTTCAGAGACCACACATGGATCCACCAGTGTCATTGCATGTGTGTTCTTTTCACAATCCACCTATGGATACACACCAGTGTCATTGCATGTGTGCTCTTTTAACTAACAACAACCAGAGTCATTACACGTGTGTTCTCTTTAGAGACCACACATGGATCCACCAGTGTCATTGCATGTGTGTTCTTTTTACTAACAAAAACTAGAGTCATTGAAACGTGTGTTCTCTTTCGAGACCACACATGGATCCACCAGTGCCATTGCATGTGTGTTCTTTTTACTAACAACAACCAGAGTCATTGCATGTGTGTTCTTTTCACATACCACATATGGATCCACTAGTGTCATTGCATGTGTGTTCTTTTCATAGTCCACCTATGGATCAACTGTTGTCATTGCATCTGTGTTATTTCTACTAACAACAACCAGAGTCATTGAAATGTGTGTTATTTTCAAATACCACATATGGATCCACCAGTGTGATTGCATGTGTGTTCTTTTCCAATCCACCTATGGATACACACCAGTGTCGTTGCATGTGTGCTCTTTGAACTAACAACAACTAGAGTCATTACACGTGTGTTCTCTTTAGAGACCACACATGGATCCACCAGTGTCATTGCATGTGTGTTCTTTTTACTAACAACAACCAGAGTCATTGAAATGTGTGTTCTTTTCACTCTGGGATCTTTTATCTTCGACTTATTTTTTTACTTTATTCTTTATTTATTTCATTTCTATTTTGCCATACCACATATGGATCCACCAGTGTCATTGCATGTGTGTTCTTTTCACAATCCACCTATGGATCCACCAGTGTTAATGCATGTGTGCTCTTTTTACTAACAACAACCTGAGTCATTGCATGTGTGTTCTCTTCAGAGACCACACATGGATCCACCAGTGTCATTGCATGTGTGTTCTTTGTACTAACAAAAACCAGAGTCATTGAAATGTGTGTTCTCTTCAGAGACCACACATGGATCCACCAGTGTCATTGCATGTATGCTCTCTTCACAATCCACCTATGGATCCACCAGTGTCATTGCATGTGTGTTCTTTTTACTAACAACAACTGGAGACATTTCATGTGTGTCTTTTCACATACCACATATGGATTCACCAGTGTCATTGAAATGTGTGTTCTCTTCAGAGACCACACATGGATCCACCAGTGTCACTGCATGTGTGTTCTTTTTACTAACAACAACCAGAGTCATTGAAATGTGTGTTCTTTTCACATACCACATATGGATCCACCAGTGTCAATGCATGTGTGTTCTTTTCACAATCCACCTATGGATCCACCAGTGTCATTGCATGTGTGCTCTTTTTACTAACAACAACCAGAGTCATTGCATGTGTGTCCTTTTCACATACCACATAGGGATCCACCAGTGTCATTGCATGTGCGTTCTTTTTACTAACAAAAAACAGAGTCATTGAAATGTGTGTTCTCAAAGACCACACATGGATCCACCGGTGTCATTGCATGTGTGTTCTTTTTACTAACAACAACTAGAGTCATTGCATGTGTGTTATTTTCACATACCACATATGGATCCAATAATGTCATTGAATCCACCAGTGTCATTGCATGTATGCTCTCTGCACAATCCACCTATGGATCCACTAGTGTCATTGCATGTGTGTTCTTTTTTCTAACAACAACTATAGTCATTTCAAGTGTGTTATTTTCACGTACCACATATGGATCCACCAGTGTCATTGAAATGTGTGTTCTCTTCAGAGACCAGACATGGATCCACCAGTGTCATTGCATGTGTGTTCTTTTTACTAACAATAACCAGAGTCATTGAAATGTGTGTTCTTTTCACATACCACATATGGATCCACCAGTGTCATTGCATGTGTGTTCTTTTCACAATCCACCTATGGATCCGCCAGTGTCAATGCATGTGTGCTCTTTTTACTAACAATAACCTGAGTCATTGTATGTGTGTTCTCTTCAGAGACCACACATGGATCCACCAGTGTCATTGCATGTGTGTTCTTTTCACAATCCACCTATGGATACACACCAGTGTCATTGCATGTGTGCTCTTTTAACTAACAACAACCAGAGTCATTACACGTGTGTTCTCTTTAGAGACCACACATGGATCCACCAGTGTCATTGCATGTGTGTTCTTTTTACTAACAACAACCAGAGTCATTGAAATGTGTGTTCTTTTCACTCTGGGATCTTTTATCTTCGACTTATTTTTTTACTTTATTCTTTATTTATTTCATTTCTATTTTGCCATACCACATATGGATCCACCAGTGTCATTGCATGTGTGTTCTTTTCACAATCCACCTATGGATCCACCAGTGTTAATGCATGTGTGCTCTTTTTACTAACAACAACCTGAGTCATTGCATGTGTGTTCTCTTCAGAGACCACACATGGATCCACCAGTGTCATTGCATGTGTGTTCTTTGTACTAACAAAAACCAGAGTCATTGAAATGTGTGTTCTCTTCAGAGACCACACATGGATCCACGAGTGTCATTGCATGTGTGCTCTCTTTACTAACAACAACCAGAGTCATTACATGTGTGTTCTCTTCAGAGACCACACATGGATCCACCAGTGTCATTGCATGTGTGTTCTTTTTACTAACAAAAACTAGAGTCATTGAAATGTTTGTTCTCTTCAGAGACCACACATGGATCTACCAGTGTCATTGCATGTGTGTTCTTTTTACTAACAACAACCAGAGTCATTGCACGTGTCTTATTTTCACATACCACATATGGATCCACCAGTGTCATTGCATGTTTGCTGTCTTCAGAATCCACCTATGGATCCACCAGTATCATTGCATGTGTGTTCAGTTTACTAACAACAACTAGAGTCATTTCATGTGTGTTCTTTTCACATACCACATATGGATCCACCAGTGTCATTGCATGTGTGTTCTTTTTACTAACAACAACCAGAGTCATTGAAATGTGTGTTCTTTTCACTCTGGGATCTTTTATCTTCGACTTATTTTTTTACTTTATTCTTTATTTATTTCATTTCTATTTTGCCATACCACATATGGATCCACCAGTGTCATTGCATGTGTGTTCTTTTCACAATCCACCTATGGATCCACCAGTGTTAATGCATGTGTGCTCTTTTTACTAACAACAACCTGAGTCATTGCATGTGTGTTCTCTTCAGAGACCACACATGGATCCACCAGTGTCATTGCATGTGAGTTCTTTGTACTAACAAAAACCAGAGTCATTGAAATGTGTGTTCTCTTCAGAGACCACACATGGTTCCACCAGTGTCATTGAATGTATGCTCTCTTCACAATCCACCTATGGATCCACCAGTGTCATTGCATGTGTGTTCTTTTTACTAACAACAACTGGAGTCATTTCATGTGTGTCTTTTCACATACCACATATGGATTCACCAGTGTCATTGAAATGTGTGTTCTCTTCAGAGACCACACATGGATCCACCAGTGTCACTGCATGTGTGTTCTTTTTACTAACAACAACTAGAGTCATTGAAATGTGTGTTCTTTTCACATACCACATATGGATCCACCAGTGTCAATGCATGTGTGTTCTTTTCACAATCCACCTATGGATCCACCAGTGTCATTGCATGTGTGCTCTTTTTACTAACAACAACCAGAGTCATTGCATGTGTGTCCTTTTCACATACCACATAGGGATCCACCAGTGTCATTGCATGTGCGTTCTTTTTACTAACAAAAAACAGAGTCATTGAAATGTGTGTTCTCAAAGACCACACATGGATCCACCGGTGTCATTGCATGTGTGTTCTTTTTACTAACAACAACTAGAGTCATTGCATGTGTGTTATTTTCACATACCACATATGGATCCACTAATGTCATTGAATCCACCAGTGTCATTGCATGTATGCTCTCTGCACAATCCACCTATGGATCCACTAGTGTCATTGCATGTGTGTTCTTTTTTCAAACAACAACTATAGTCATTTCAAGTGTGTTATTTTCACGTACCACATATGGATCCACCAGTGTCATTGAAATGTGTGTTCTCTTCAGAGACCAGACATGGATCCACCAGTGTCATTGCATGTGTGTTCTTTTTACTAACAATAACCAGAGTCATTGAAATGTGTGTTCTTTTCACATACCACATATGGATCCACCAGTGTCATTGCATGTGTGTTCTTTTCACAATCCACCTATGGATCCACCAGTGTCAATGCATGTGTGCACTTTTTACTAACAATAACCTGAGTCATTGCATGTGTGTTCTCTTCAGAGACCACACATGGATCCACCAGTGTCATTGCATGTGTGTTCTTTTCACAATCCACCTATGGATACACACCAGTGTCATTGCATGTGTGCTCTTTTAACTAACAACAACCAGAGTCATTACACGTGTGTTCTCTTTAGAGACCACACATGGATCCACCAGTGTCATTGCATGTGTGTTCTTTTTACTAACAACAACCAGAGTCATTGAAATGTGTGTTCTTTTCATTCTGGGATCTTTTATCTTCGACTTATTTTTTTACTTTATTCTTTATTTATTTCATTTCTATTTTGCCATACCACATATGGATCCACCAGTGTCATTGCATGTGTGTTCTTTTCACAATCCACCTATGGATCCACCAGTGTTAATGCATGTGTGCTCTTTTTACTAACAACAACCTGAGTCATTGCATGTGTGTTCTCTTCAGAGACCAGACATGGATCCACCAGTGTCATTGCATGTGTGTTCTTTGTACTAACAAAAACCAGAGTCATTGAAATGTGTGTTCTCTTCAGAGACCACACATGGATCCACGAGTGTCATTGCATGTGTGCTCTCTTTACTAACAACAACCAGAGTCATTACATGTGTGTTCTCTTCAGAGACCACACATGGATCCACCAGTGTCATTGCATGTGTGTTCTTTTTACTAACAAAAACTAGAGTCATTGAAATGTTTGTTCTCTTCAGAGACCACACATGGATCTACCAGTGTCATTGCATGTGTGTTCTTTTTACTAACAACAACCAGAGTCATTGCACGTGTCTTATTTTCACATACCACATATGGATCCACCAGTGTCATTGCATGTTTGCTGTCTTCAGAATCCACCTATGGATCCACCAGTATCATTGCATGTGTGTTCAGTTTACTAACAACAACTAGAGTCATTTCATGTGTGTTCTTTTCACATACCACATATGGATCCACCAGTGTCATTGCATGTGAGTTCTCTTCAGAGACCATACATGGATCCACCAGTGTCATTGCATGTGTGTTGTTTTTACTAACAACAACCAGAGTCATTCAAATGTCTGTTCTTTTCACATACCACATATGGATCCACCAGTGTCATTGCATGTGTGTTCTTTTCACAATCCACCTACGGATCCATTAGTGTCATTGCATGTGTTATATTTTTACTAACAACAACTAGAGTCATTGCATGTGTGTTCTCTTCGGAGACCACACATGGATCCACCAGTGTAATTGCATGTGTGTTCTTTTTACTAACAAAAACCCGAGTCATTGAAATGTGTGTTCTCTTTAGAGACCACACATGGATCCACCAGTGTCATTGCATGTGTGTTCTTTGTACTAACAAAAACCAGAGTTATTGAAATGTGTGTTCTCTTCAGATACCACACATGGATCCACCAGTGTTATTGCATCTGTGTTCTTTTTACTAACAACAACCAGAGTCAATGCATGTGTGTTATTTTCACATACCACATATGGATCCACCAGTGTCATTGCATCCACCAGTGTCATTGCATGTATGCTCTCTTCACAATCCACCTATGGATCTACCAGTGTCATTGCATGTGTGTTCTTTTTACTAACAACAACTAGAGTCATTTCAAGTGTGTTCTTTTCACATACCACATATGGATCCACCAGTGTCATTGAAATGTGTGTTCTCTTCAGAGACCACACATGGATCCACCAGTGTCATTGCATGTGTGTTCTTTTTACTAACAACAACCAGAGTCATTGAAATGTGTGTTCTTTTCACATACCACATATGGATCCACCAGTGTCATTGCATGTGTTTTCTTTTCACAATCCACCTATGGATCCACCAATGTCATTGCATGTGTGCTCTTTTTACTAAAAACAACCAGAGTCATTGCATGTGTGTTCTTTTCACATACCACATATGGATCCACCAGTGTCATTGCATGCGTGTTCTTTTTACTAACAAAAACCAGGGTCATTGAAATGTGTGTTCTCTTCAGAGACCACACATGGATCCACCAGTGTCATTGCATGTGTCGTCTCTTCACAATCCACCTATGGATCCACCAGTGTCATTGCATGTGTGTTCTTTTTACTAACAACAACCAGTGTCATTGCATGTGTGTTCTTTTCACATACCACATATGGATCCACCAGTGTTAATGCATGTGTGATCTTTTCACAATGCACCTATGGATCCACCAGTGTCATTGCATGTGTGCTCTTTTTACTAACAACAACCAGAGTCATTGCATGTGTGTACTATTAACATACCACATAGGGATCCACAAGTGTCATTGCATGTGTGTTCTTTTTACTAAGAAAAACCAGAGTCATTGAAATGTGTGTTCTCAAAGACCACACATGAATGCACCAGTGTCATTGCATGTGTGTTCTTTTTACTAACAACAACTAGAGTCATTGCATGTGTGTTATTTTCACATACCACATATGGATCCACCAGTGTCATTGAATCCACCAGTGTCATTGCATGTATGCTCCCTTCACATACCACATATGGATCCACCAGTGTCATTGCATGTGTGTTCTTTTCACAATCCACCTACGGATCCACCAGTGTCAATGCATGTCTGCTCTTTTTACTAACAACAACCTGAGTCATTGCATGTGTGTTCTCTTCAGAGACCACACATGGATCCACCAGTGTCATTGCATGTGTGTTCTTTTTACTAACAAAAACCAGAGTCATTGAAATGTGTGTTCTCTTTAGAGACCAAACATGGATCCACTAGTGTCATTGCATGTGTGCTCTCTTTACTAACAACAAGAAGAGTCATTGCATGTGTGCTCTTTTCACAACATATGGATCCACCAGTGTCATTGCATGTGTGTTCTTTTCACAATCCACCTATGGATCCACCAGTGTCATTGCATGTGTGCTCTTTTCACTAATAATAACCAGAGTCATTGCATGTGTGTTCTCTTCAGAGACCACACACCGATCCACCAGTGTCATTGCATGTGTGTTCTTTTTACTAACAACAGCCAGAGTCATTGCATGTGTGTTCTTTTCACATACCACATATGGATCCGCCAGTGTCATTGCATGTGTTTTTTTTCACATTCCACCTATGGATCCACCAATTTCATTGCATGTGTGCACTTTTCACTAACAACAACCAGAGTCATTGCATGTGTGTTCTCTTTAGAAACCACACATGGATCCACCAGTGTCATTGCATGTGTGTTCTTTTTACTAACAACAACCAGAGTCATTGAAATGTGTGTTCTCTGCAGAGACCAGACATGGATCCACCAGCGTCATTGCATGTGTGTTCTTTTTACTAACAACAACCAGAGTCATTGCATGTGTGTTATGTTCACATACCACATATGAATCCACCAGTGTCATTGAATCCACCAGTGTCATTGCATGTATGCTCTCTTCACAGTCCACCTATGGATCCACCAGTGTCATTGCATGTGTGTTCTTTTTACTAACAACAACTGGAGTCATTTCATGTGTGTCTTTTCACATACCACATATGGATTCACCAGTGTCATTGAAATGTGTGTTCTCTTCAGAGACCAGACATGGATCCACCAGTGTCATTGCATGTGTGCTCTTTTCACTAATAACAACCAGAGTCATTGCATGTGTGTTCTCTTCAGAGACCACACACGGATCCACCAGTGTGATTGCATGTGTGTTCTTTTTACTAACAACAACCAGAGTCATTGCATGTGTGTTCTTTTCATATACCACATATGGATCCAACAGTGTCATTGAATCCACCAGTGTGATTGCATGTATGCTCTCTTCATAATCCACCTATGGATCCACTAGTGTCATTGCATGTGTGTTATTTTTACTAACAACAACTATAGTCATTTCACGTGTGTTCTTTTCACATACCACATAAGGATCCACCAGTGTCATTGAAATGTGTGTTCTCTTTAGAGACCACACATGGATCCACCAGTGTCATTGCATGTGTGTTCTTTTTACTAACAACAACCAGAGTCATTGAAATGTGTGTTCTTTTCACATACCACAAACGGATCCACCAGTGTCATTGCATGTGTGTTCTTTTCACAATCCACCTATGGATCCACCGGTGTTATTGCATGTGTGCTCTTTTTACTAACAACAACTAGAGTCATTGCATGTGTGTTCTCTTCAGAGACCACACATGGATCCACCAGTGTCATTGCATGTGTGCTCTTTTTACTAACAAAAACTAGAGTCATTGAAATGTGTGTTCTCTTTTGATACCACACATGGATCCACCAGTGTCATTGCTTGTGTGTTGTTTTTACTAACAACAACCAGAGTCATTGCATGTGTGTTCTTTTCACATACCATATATGAATCCACCAGTGTCATTGCATGTACGCTCTCTTCACAATCCACCAATGGATCCACCAGTGTCATTGCATTGTGTTCTTTTTACTAACAACAACTAGATTCATTTCATGTGTGTTCTTTTCACATACCACATATGGATCCACCAGTGTCATTGAAATGTGTGTTCTGTTTCGAGACCACACATGGATCCACCAGTGTCATTGCATGTGTGTTCTTTTTACTAACAACAACTAGAGTCATTGCATGTGTGTTCTTTTCACATACCACATATGGATCCACCAGTGTCATTGCATGTGTGTTCTCTTCACAATCCACCTATGGATCCACTAGTGTCATTGCATGTGTGTTATTTTTACTAACAACAACTAGAGTCATTTCATGTGTGTTCTTTGCACATACCACATATGGATCCACCAGCGTCATTGAAATGTGTGTTCTCTTTAGAGACCACACATGGATCCACCAGTGTCATTGCATGTGTGTTCTTTTTACTAACAACAACCAGAGTCATTGAAATGTGTGTTCTTTTCACATAGCACATATGGATCCACCAGTGTCATTGCATGTGTGTTCTTTTCACAATCCACCTATGGATCCACCAGTATCATTGCATGTGTGCACTTTTTACTAACAACAACCAAAGTCATTGCATGTGTGTTCTCTTCAGAGACCACACATGGATCCACCAGTGTCATTGCATGTGTGTTCTTTTTACTACCAAAAACTAGAGTCATTGAAATGTGTGTTCTCTTCAGAGACCACACATGGATCCACCAGTATCATTGCATGTGTGTTCTTTTTATTAACAACAACCAGAGTCATTGCATGTGTGTTATTTTCACATACCACATATGGATCCACCAGTGTCATTGCATGTATGCTCTCTTCACAATCCACCTATGGATCCACCAGTGTCATTACATGTGTGTTCTTTTTACTAACAACAACTAGAGTCATTTCATGTGTGTTCTTTTCACATACCACATATGGATCCACTAGTGTCATTGAAATGTGTGTTCTCTTCAGAGACCACACATCGATCCACCAGTGTCATTGCATGACTGCTCTCTTTATTAACAACAACAAGAGTCATTGTATGTGTTCTCTTTTAACAATCCACATATGGAACCACCAGTGTCATTGCATGTGTATTCTTTTCACAATCCACCTATGGATCCACCGGTGTCATTGCATGTGTGCTCTTTTCACTAATACCAACCAGAGTCATTGCATGTGTGTTCTCTTCAGAGACCACACATGGATCCACCAGTGTGATTGCATGTGTGTTCTTTTTACTAAGAACAACTAGAGTCATTGCATGTGTGTTCTTTTCATATACCACATATGGATCAAACAGTGTCATTGAATCCACCAGTGTGATTGCATGTATGCTCTCTTCATAATCCACCTATGGATCCACTAGTGTCATTGCATGTGTGTTATTTTTACTAACAGCAACTATAGTCATTTCACGTGTGTTCTTTTCACATACCACACATGGATCCACCAGTGTCATTGAAATGTGTGTTCTCTTTAGAGACCACACATGGATCCACCAGTGTCATTGCATGTGTGTTCTTTTTACTAACAACAACCAGAGTCATTGAAATGTGTGTTCTTTTCACATACCACATATGGATCCACCAGTGTTATTGCATGTGTGTTCTTTTCACAATCCACCTATGGATCCACCAGTGTCATTGCATGTGTGCTCTTTTTACTAACAACAACCAGAGTCATTGCATATGTGTTCTTTTCAGAGACCACACATGGATCCACCAGTGTCATTGCATGTGTGTTCTTTTTACTAACAAAAACTAGAGTCATTGAAATGTGTGTTCTCTTCAGAGACCACACATGGATCCACCAGTGTCATTGCATGTGTGTTCTTTTTACTAACAACAACCAGAGTCATTGCATGTGTGTTCTTTTCACATACCACATATGGATCCACCAGTGTCATTGCATGTACGCTCTCTTCACAATCCACCTATGGATCCACCAGTGTCATTGCATTGTGTTCTTTTTACTAACAACAACTAGATTCATTTCATGTGTGTTCTTTTCACATACCACATATGGATCCACCAGTGTCATTGAAATGTGTGTTCTGTTTCGAGACCACACATGGATCCACCAGTGTCATTGCATGTGTGTTCTTTTTACTAACAACAACTAGAGTCATTGCATGTGTGTTCTTTTCACATGCCACATATGGATCCACCAGTGTCATTGCATGTGTGTTCTTTTCACAATCCAATTATGGATCCACTAGTGTCATTGCATGTGTGTTCTTTTTACTAACAACAACCAGTCAATGAAATGTGTGTTATTTTCAAATACCACATATGGATCCACCAGTGTGATTGCATGTGTGTTCTTTTCACAATCCACCTATGGATACACTAGTGTCATTGCATGTGTGCTCTTTTCACTAACAACAACCAGAGTCATTGCATGTGTGTTCTCTTTAGAGACCACACATGGATCCACCAGTGTCATTGCATGTGTGTTCTTTTTACTAACAACAACCAGAGTCATTGAATTGTGTGTTCTTTTCACATACCACATATGGATCCACCAGTGTCAATGCATGTGTGTTCTTTTCACAATCCACCTATGGATCCACTAGTGTTAATGCATGTGTGCTCTTTTTACTAACAACAACCTGAGTCATTGCATGTGTGTTCTCTTCAGAGACCACACATGGATCCACCAGTGTCATTGCATGTGTGTTATTTTTACTAACAACAACCAGAGTCATTGAAATGTGTGTTCTCTTCAGAGACCACACATGGATCCACCAGTGTCATTGCATGTGTGTTCTTTTTACTAACAACAACCAGAGTCATTGAAATGTGTGTTCTTTTCACATACTAGATATGGATCCATCAGTGTCATTGCATGTGTGCTCTCTTCACAATCCACCTATGGATCCACCAGTGTCATTGCATGTGTGTTCTTTTTACTAACAACAACCTGAGTCATTGCATGTGTGTTCTCTTCAGAGACCACACATGGATCCACCAATGTCATTGCATGTGTGCTCTTTTTACTAACAACAACCTGAGTCATTGCATGTGTGTTCTCTTCAGAGACAACACATGGATCCACCAGTGTCATTGCATGTGTGTTCTTTTTACTAACAAAAACCAGAGTCATTGAAATGTGTGTTCTCTTCAGAGACCACACATGGATCCACTAGTGTCATTGCATGTGTGCTCTCTTTACTAACAACAACAAGAGTCATTGCATGTGTGCTCTTTTCACAATCCACATATGGATCCACCAGTTTCATAGCATGTGTGTTCTTTTCACAATCCACCTATGGATCCACCAGTTGTCGTCGGATTGATGACAAGTACGCCATGAGGGGGTCCTCAAGGCGTGCGGAGGAGAGGGGTGTGAGACGTACGGTGTTCCGGGACGGTGAGCACACAAGTTTACCCTGGTTCGAATCCGCCGGCTTTGGACGGATCCTACTCCTTCTAGTAATCCAGTAATACGGCAGAGCCGGAATATGGGTTACAAGGGTTTTGCCTGTGCGGGTTGAGATTGTAGACTATTGAGGTGTGCCCTAAAGGCTCTCCGTAGGACGGCTTATATAGATATCCGTCCTAGGGTTTACATGAGAGATCTATCCGGCTACGACTAAGAGTCGGTTACAGAGTACATCTTGAACTACAAGTAACATTATGGGCCTAAGTCGGTAAGTCTTCTGGGCCTTCCCGTAGCCGGATTGGACTCCGTCTTTCTCCCTGACTGGGCCGCCCGTGAAGCAAAGCTCTAACCCGAAGTGGGCCACCCTGGTCAGTGAGGAACTGTGAGGATACCCGGAAAGTATATCCCCAACAGCAGCCCCCGGAGGCCTCCAAGATCCAAAGTCAGATATATCATCGTCTAGCTTGATCTTCGGCTTGCGGAATCTTGAAGGGTTCCTGAAACTTCACAACAAAATATACGATCCGGGTCTTAAAAATAAGTCGGACCTATCAACAGGTTACTCGGATTTTCCAGCTTGATTTCAAACTAAGCCGGAACTTGATCTCTAACGCCACCTGACACAAGTCATGTTCAAGTCACGTCATCTGACAGGCATTCCGTCAGCACGACCGTTGGTGGGTCCATGGTTCGCGGAACCGAGGCGCCGTTTCAATGCATGCACGGAGATCGAGGCGACGTAATCATCGCGTGGGACCTTCCCAGCTCCTTCCACGATGCGTGGAGGTTACAGTGTAGCATTTGCACGAATCTTGGCGCAGTTAGGTGGATATAAGGGGTTAGGATTTCTTCCTTCTCCTTCCACCAGTCATTTGCCTTTTCTTCTCCTCCCAATCTCCCTGCGCGCATAGAGCTCCCTCGTTCCTCCCCCACAGAACTCCCAGTGCCGCCCCTTTTAGGTCAACTGCTCGCTAGAGAAATGGCTTCATCTTCTTCCTTTGGCTTGGCGGCAGCAGTGGCGGCGGTGACGGCGAAAGCGGTGGCGGAGAAAGAGAGCTTTCGCGGGCTCTGGATTCCCTAGGCACTCAACAAGGAGGGCCTCAAGAACATGGAGAAGGAGGGGCTTCTTGCCGCCGGCGACTGGTGGAGCGGCTTCGAGGAAACCGTCCCCAACCCGTGCGACGGCGAGCGGGTCCACTTCGGCACCCACCTCGATAGAGGTTTGTCGTTTCCTCCCTCGGAGTTCTTCTCCGAGGTGATTGATCATTATGGAGTTCAACTCCATCATCTTCCTCCCACTCTCTTTTAGAGATGAGCACGTATGCTTCATTGTGCGAAGGATTTCTCGGCATTAGGCCGAGTTTGACTCTTTTCCGGTACTATTTTCATGTCCGGAGAAACTCCATTACCGCCGGTGTTCCTTATATCACCGGCACTATTAGTTTTTCGCTTAGACGCGAGCACGCGTATCCCAAAATTTTAGCTAGTGACTCGGTCAAACAATGCCCAGCCACATTTTTCTATCATAGGGATATTCCGGCTCTCGGCAAAGCCACTGCTTTGCTGGCTTTCATCGACGGAGCTGCCATGGCCCAACCATCCTGGGAAGAGGCTGCTCCGGCTCTCACAGACGATCTGATCCTCGCAAAGAGGCGGATCGAATACTTGATCAAACACAAGGGTCTGAAGGGATCCGACCTAGTCCAGTGCTGAGTCTCACGTCGGATCTAGCCCCATCAGTACCACGGGACCCGACTGATGCACTCCATCACGTCATCCAAAAAAGACTCCCTCCGCATCAGCCCCAAAGCCTACACCACTCAAGGCTACATAAGCCAGATCAAGTGGCTGATCCGGGAGCGGATCGAGAGGAGAATCCCGGAGGTTTCTCTGGATATGCATACGGCGGATGACCCCATAGTGCCGGTAAGCTTCTAACAGTACACCTTTTTATGTGTTTCAATCTTTTGAGTTATATCGCAATACTGATATGTTTTCTTCTTTTCAGCTTGCTGACCTCCCCAAGTCAGAACTTTCTCCGCTCGAAGGATATCCTCCGGAGTTCTCTCAGGAGGTAGAGGTGGTCCAGTTGCCGGATCTTGCGCTCAAGAAGCACAAAGCTCCGACAGTGGCTGTCGGCACAAAGGAGGTGCCTGTCGTGAAGAGGTAACTTTCAATCACAACTTTCCGCCTTTGTTCTTTACTCGAATTTCTTTCCGTGATGTAATGTTTCCGACTTTACTACATTCTCCGAGCAAAACCGCTCCCCAAGGGCAAGGGGAAAGGGATTCCTTCGAATCCGCTGCGGCAGACGAAGCTTACCATATCTTCTCCTGCCGTGGCTCCTCCAACTCCTGCCCCTCAACCTTCCACCATGCCGGTGATCTCCCCGGACGCTGCAGAAGATCCGACTCCTTCAACAGATCCTGCGAACCTTGAGTCGCAAACTGACGTCACCATGGGTGAGTCAGCTTTAGATAAGGGTGAACCCTCTTTGGGTAATGATCCCTCGGCAAAAACCTTCGCTGAAAACCTCATCAGCAATCCGGGACTTGCCAAGTTTGGTCTATCCAGGAAATCTGCTGAAGAAATCCAGCGGCTCGCCAAGCAATGCTTGGAGAAAAGAACCTTATCTGCCGAGGAAGAAGCGCAAGAAGCAGATGACGTCAAGTTCTCTGAACTTCTCGCTCAAGTGCGCATTCGCGACGAGAGGATTAGGACTGGTGAGCTTCCAACATCCCCAGTGATTCCTCTAACTCTCGCCGAAAAGGTGGCCGCTGAAGTGAACGCGGGTTTGGATAAACTCACCCGCAAACAATATGTAAGTCGGAATTCCAACTCCTGTTTTTTCCATTGTTTTATATCATATCCTCTAGCCCCCAAGCATGAAGTAGGATATATAATCCGGGTTTATGCTTCATTAGGATGCCAAAGAACGAACTAGTGTAGCCCCCAAGGCTCATGCTGATATTAGCAAAAATATTAGCCCGAGTCTTAAGTAGTTTTCTGACTTTGGGTATTCTGACTTACAGAAAGTATGTTCCTATAACCAGGATTTACTGAGAAATGTCTACGATAAGCGGAGAGAGATCAAAGCTCTCTGTCTTAAAAATGCTGAACTTAAAGTTGCCAAGGATGAGGCCGAAGGTGAACATTCCGAGATTCAAACCTTGTCTTTGTCATTTTCAATGTCGAATTTGTTCTTGAACTGTTGTTCCTTTTTGACTTACAGCACTGGTGAAACAATCCGTCGCCATGATTGAAGAGGTCGAGAACCTCAAAACCTTGGTGGTGGAGAACAAGGAGCTTCGCCAAGAGCTGGACCAGCTCAAGGCAAATCATGAAAAGAGGATAGCTCAAGTCCTTGAATCCTCCTCCATGGCTACTGAAGAGCGTGATCGCAAGATCGCTGCTCAAGATAAAATAATCTAGGACCTTAAAAATGAGCTTAGCAGAGAGAAGGACATGTCCCAGGCGCTCCGGGCTGAACTCCAGAGTCTCCGGGAGGAGAAGACCAAAATTGACGACGTCATTTTCGGTACGTTCCATCTATCTGACTTGTCTCTTTCTTCGACTTTTATCAATGTCGGATTTTTGTTAACTTGATTTGTGTATAGGTCCTCTGAACTTGACGGACTCTTCCTCCTTCGAGCCCCGCACCCACCAGCTTACCCAAGTCGGTGACCTGCTTCATGACTTCTGCCAGTCCCTTGAGGACATCGGCGAAGCTCTCAAGATTCCGGACATGCCAAGCATGTCAGATTTTCAGGTGCAGGACAAGGCAAAGGAGATGCCGCAACTTGTTCGGGATTGGAACATGTCCTATGCGCGGACTGCTGCGCAGAATGCTCTCACCATGGTCAGGAGCCACCATGGAAACATGGAAATATGGCAAGTGACCAGAGGGTACTGCAAAGTAGATGAAGACGGACAGGAGCAGGACCTTCAAGACATCATGCACTCCTGCGCCGGATATGGGTGTCACGTGGCTAACCTGACCAGCTACGAGATCCCCTTCTTCACCCGCGTGGCTACTCCTCCTCCTCCTCCAGAAGAATCAGCAGAAGTTTTCAACGATGAATGCACCACCTCGAATGCGGACATCTTGGAACGATATCAAGGTGGAATCTCCAGCGAGCCGGCAGCTCCTTCATCTCCTCCTGCATCATAGATCAGAAATTTTTGTATTATTCCAGAAAAACATGATGCATCAATAAATATGCAGTAATTTAATTTTGCTAGTGCTAAGCTTTTGATCTATTCAGCACTTTTGGCTTTAAACTTTTTGCATGCCTAAAATGTTTACATAGGCACTTGTATTTTTTCGTCTCTACTTATGGTTTATCTGGCTTTTCGCCTCGTCCCTTTCGTGAGCTGGCTAAACCTTCTGCCGGAAACTTTGCCGAGCAATGGAGCTCAATTGCTAAACCAGTTTAAACTCGAAAACAAAGCCGGCATTCTGGGATTTTTGACTATGACATGATCATTCGGAAATAAGATGGTAAAAACTTCTCAGAAGAACTTGAGGCAACCAAAACTTTTATTTCTCAGAGAACATGTACATATATATGTTTAGAAAGAAGGATAAACTAAGAATAAAAGGGACGTAGCTGAGCAATATTCCACGGTCTGTCTAACTCATCTGGATTTGTACTGCCTCCAGCTCTCTTTCTCTTCTTAGTAGCAGGTCTTTCTTTGACTGGCCTCATGTCAGTTAAGTAGTACGATCCATTGTGTAACACTCGACTAACTAAAAAGGGCCCTTCCCATACTGGGGAATGTTTGTGCTTTCTTTGTTGCACAAGCCGGAGAACCAAATCACCTTTATTGAAAGATCTATTTTGGACTCTCTGGCTATGATACTTGCGTAACTTCTGCTGAAAGGATGTAGATCTCATTTCAGCAATGACACGAACTTCTTCGACTAAGTTGAGATCATTTTGTCGAGAAATCTCGGCATCCTCTTCGATATACGCGGCCACTCTAGGAGAAGTATGAATCAAATCACTAGGAAGAACTGCTTCTGCGCCATAGACCAAGAAGAAAGGTGCCTGTTGACCTGTTTGGAGTTGTTCGTAAACTCCGAATTACAGAGGGTAATTCCTCTGCCCAAGCCCCCGCAGCATGTCGTAGTGGTGCTTCGAGTCTCGGTTTTAGGCCTTGTAGAATTAAACCATTTGCTCTTTCGACTTGTCCGATAGCCTGTGGATGTGCGACTGACGCAATGTCAAGCTGAATATTTTGCTCGTTGTAGAATTTAGCCAATTCTCCCATAGACAAGTTACTCCCGTTGTCCGTGATAATGCTATGCGGATAACCATTCCGGATTATAACATCCTCGACAAATCTTTTGGCTGTTGCTCCATCACAACTAGTGACAGGTTTAGCCTCAATCCATTTGGTGAATTTATCCACCATCACTAAGAGGTGAGTAAATCCACTTGGAGCTCGTTTAAAAGGTCCTACCATATCAAGCCCCCAGACCGCAAAGGGCCGTGTTATAGGTATTATTCGCAGCGGATCAGCCAGAACATGAGCTTGCTTGGCATACTTTTGGCAGCCCTTGCACGTATTGACTAATCGTTCGGCATCTGCCTGCGTTGTAAGCCAGAAAAATCCGTGTCTAAAAGCTTTTGCCACTAAAGATTTGGCTGCAGCGTGGTGACCACACTCGCCTTCATGGATTTCTCTTAAGATTTCCACTCCTTCTTCCGGAGATACACAGCGCTGAAAACCCCTAGAAACACTCTGTTTATGGAGCTCACCTTTAACAATAGTATAGGCTTTTGCTCATTGGATAATCTGCCGGCTCAGCACCTCGTCTTTGGGTAATTTTCCATCTACCAAATAATCGAGGTAGGGTTGAGTACAGTTGGGAATTACAGCTAGGACTGCTATCAGAGGTGAGTCAGATTTGGTCGGATATTCCTCATCTACTCCCTTTATTGAGGGAACTTTGAGGTGCTCTAAAAAAGCGCCATCCGGGACCTCTTTCCACGCAGAACCTATCCGAGATAGTGCGTCCGCTTCCTCATTTTCTGCTCGAGGGATGTGTTGAACTTCAAACCCTTCAAACGATCTAGATAGATCATCCACGACAACTTTATATCCTGCCATGTGTTTATTTGCGTTACAAATATCCAACACTTGCTGAGCAACAAGATCCGAATCTCCGTAACACATCAAACGTCGGATGCCAATATCCTTAGCAATCCGGATTCCATGCAGCAGTGCTTCATACTCGGCAATATTGTTTGTCGCTGTGAAGTCTATCTGCAACACGTATAAAAGTTTATCTCCTTGGGGTGATTTGAGCACCACGCCAGCCCCCGAGCCCCCTCGAGCCTTAGACCCATCGAAAAAGAGGGTCCAATATTCCGACTCAGGGAGGATCATGTTCTCCTTCGTCTGTGTCCAATCAGCGAGAAAGTTAGCAAGGATCTGGGATTTGATTGCTGTCCGAGGTTTGTACTCAATATCGAAAGCTGAAAGCCCTATGCCCCATTTGGCGACGCGTCCTGTGGCGTCACTGTTGTTGATTATATCTCTCATCGGAGCTGTGCTCACCACGGTAATTGGATCCTCCTAAAAGTAGTGTCGTAACTTACGAGATGCTAGAAAAACACCGTAAGCCAACTTTTGATAGTGCGGATACCGCTGTTTTGATTCTGTCAGGACCTCGCTGACAAAGTAAGTCGGACGCTGCACCAGGTGTTCCTGATTTTCCTCTAGTCTCTCCACCACCATGATGATACTAACGACTTTATTTGTCGCAGAGAGATAGAGCAACATCGGTTCCTTAGATTCCGATGCTGCAAGGATAGGAGCAGATGAGAGTACTTTCTTCAGATCTTGTAGTGCAGCTTCAGCTTCATCAGTCCAAACAAAATCCCTTGTCTTTTCAGGAGTTTGTATAATGGTGCGGCTCTTTCACCAGGCCGGCTTACAAATCGACTAACCGCAGCGATGCAACCAGTTAGTCTTTGTGCATCCTTCAGGCGAGTTGGGCTGGAAATATTGAGTATAGCCTTCATTTTTTCTCGGTTCACCTCTATGCCTCTTTGAGACACAATGAAACCTAACAATTTTCCGGCTGGTATTCCAAAGAAGCATTTCTTCGGGTTAAGCATGATGTTGTATTTTCGTAGATTGGCAAATGTTTCCTCCAAGTTGGAAATCAACGTTTCCTTCTTTTTGGACGTTACCGCGATATCATCCACGTATGCATGTACATTGCGTCCGAGTTGGTCATGGAGGCAACGCTGCATCGTGCGCTGGTACGTAGCTCCTGCGTTCTTTAGCCCAAAAGGCATCATAACAAAACAGAAGGTTCCGAAAGGGGTTATGAATGAAGTTTTGACTTTGTCAGATTCCTTCATCCAAATTTGGTGATAACCGGAGTATGCGTCGAGAAAACAAAGGAGTTCCGAGCCTGCCGTAGAATCGATAACTTGATCAATTCTAGGCAGAGCGAACGGATCTTTTGGACAAGCCTTGTTCAAGGCAGTATAATCAACACACATCCTTAAATCAGTGGTGTCCTTTTTAGGGACCATTACAGGATTGGCCGACCACTCAGTGTGGATGATCTCTTCTATGAATCCTGCTAACTCGAGCCGCGCTAGTTCTTTAGCTATTGCCTTATGCTTTTCATCGCCAAACTGTTGTAAGGACTGTTTGACGGGTTTAGAGTTCGGGTTTACATTTAGAGAGTGCTCGGCAAGTTCCCTAGGTACTCCGGTCATGTCAGATGGCTGCCATGCGAAGATATCTTGATTTGCTTGGAGGAACTTGACGAGCGCGCTTTCCTATGCGCTACCTAGGCCTACGCCTATCTGGGTCACCTTGGAGGGGTCATCATCCTTCAACGGTGCTTTCTTCGTCTCTTCTGATGCCTTGAACTCCGGATTTGGCTTTGTCACCTCCTTCTTCGTTGCGGGCATCTCGGACGGATCTATGATCTTCTTGATCTCCTGATACTCCTGGGCGTGCAGCACGGCTTCGGCAAAGGCGGCATTTCCATCCTCGCACTCCCGCGCTTTCTTCGGGTCTCCCCTGATGGTGATCATGCCATTGGGACCTGGAATTTTCATCATATTGTAAATGTAACACGAACGAGCCATAAAAGCCTAGTAAGCCGGACGTCCGAATATAGCGTGGTATGCGCTCTTGAACAGGACCACTTCGAAAGAAAGTGCCTCCGTCCGATAGTTCTTTGGAGTTCCAAAGGTAACATCCAAAGTAATCTCTCCCAGGGAATTAGCTTGTCTTCCTGGGACAACTCCGTGAAATATCACAGAGCTATGGTTCAGCTGGGTATCCGAGATCTTCATCCGGCATAGCGTTTCGACATAGAGAATATTGATGCTGCTACCATCGTCCATGAGAGTCTTGGAGAAACCATAACTGTTAATAAGTGGGTTGACGATTAAGGCGTATTTTCCTCGCCTGTGTAACTTAGGCGGATGATCAGCACGGTCAAATGTGATTGCCACTTCCGACCAGTCCAGATATTGGGGGACAACCGGAACTGTTGCATTGAGCTCGTGGAGAACTGCTTTCTTGACCTTCGCTGGTTGAGATCCAAGGAAAGTGACATAAGTGTCCTTTTTGGTGGGAAAAGTGTTCTTCCCTTTTGGCTTGGGATTTGAAGCATCAGCTTCCTCCATGTAGGAATCTTCCTTGGTCTACTTGTCCTTTTCAGGATTTTTCTTTCCCTTCTTCCTCTTAGCTTTGTAGCCCGCGGTGTCATCTCTTTTGATGTCGTCACTGAAACGACATTCAGCGTTGGTGTGGGACGAGCCCCCATTGGCGTCTAGGTGATGCACACACGGGTTATTGGCAATGTCGGCCCAAGAGTAGGTTTTGCCTGGTTGCTGTTCTCCTCTATCTTGGACCCTTGAAGTCCCACGGCCACGCCCGCGGCCTCCGCCACGTCCTCCTCGTCCTCCAGACCCGAAAACGGTAGTAACCACCGCAGTTTCGGCTTTGGGTTTTTCTTCCGAGGTATTTTTGCACTTCTGAGCTTGTTGCTTTGGTTGTCTTGCCGACTGAGGAACAACTAGGACGTTGAGCAATCCCTCTGCATCGCCTTCAGCATCTGCATACTTTCTCGCTGTTTCTATCATCTCTCCCAAATTAGTGACCTTGTCACACTTCAAGCGGTGACGTAGTAGACCAATTGGGAGCCCTGCGACGAAAGCTTCAATCGCGGTTTGATCGTTTACTCCTTCACAGGAGTTCTTGGTGTCGATCCATCATCCGAGGTAATCCCGGCAAGTTTCTCCGGCTTTTTGGGTGCAACGTTGTAGTTCTCTGACCGAACAGGGCCTCCGATATGTGCCTTCGAAATTCTGAAAGAACGCACTTTGCATGTCATACCAGTTATGGATGGTGTTGTCTGGAAGTTCATTGAGCCATGATCGTGCCGTCTTCCGCAACATAAGTGGGAGATACGGGTTGCGACCAGGATGTTTCCGCCTTTGGCGATGCAGCAAGCTTGGAAAAAATCCTGAAGCCAGGTATCTGGCCGAGCAATGCTGTCGTAGGCTTGGATATGCCTTGAGATAGCAAATCCTTCCAGGAATTTTGTAGCTCTGATGCGTGGTCCGTAGCACTTTGGGCCCACGTAAATGTCATCCTTTTTGTAGCGCCGCGCCTCTATGTTGGAATTGATCCTGTGCCTTGCGTCGTTCGGGGATAGAGATCGTCCCAAATGCCGGTTGTGGCTGTGGTGCCTTGGAGCCGGACTTCGGCCTCTGCCACCACCTCCTCCTCCTCGTCGTCCTCCTTGCGCTCCTTGGGAGCCGTTGTGACGACTGCTTGGTGGAGAGGGTGGGGCAGGTGAATTGTTTCTGGCTGATCGCCAGCCTTCGTCTGGAGCGTCCCACCATGGTTCCGGGGAGGATCTTGACTACGACGATCCCCCTACTGGCTTGTCCCAGCATGGTTTCCATCGTTCCTTCGTCCGTCGTTCCCACCATGGTGAGGCTCAGCCGGACGGCTTGCATGTCTAGGAGGTGGCATTCTTTGGTGATCCTCCTCCCGACGTTTCTCTTTATCTTCTCCCCTTCAATCGTTAGACTCTCGTCAGGGAGGGTTCCTCAGACTTAGTGCAGCAATGGCATCTTTTTCGGCCACTGGAGCAACATTGCTCCAGTTACGCGTAGTTCTATAATGATGTCCTGACGATCCTGTTCTTGAATAATTGTCTTCCCGGCGTTCGGGGCGATGATACTGCTCCCAGACATGATGGGGTCTTATGTCAGCCCATGCCGGATCTGTGCGACATTGGTCGGAATCCGAGACTAGTTTTTGACTTCCGGACAGGGCGACCTTTTGCTGCTCTAGTCCCTTGTTGAGTAGTTTGATACCAAAACGGATCTCCTCTAGTCCTGGATTAGCCGATAGAATTTCTCGGGCCGCCTCGGTATTCTATACTGGGGTTGGGTATACCCAATCTCCTTTGCTATCTTTCCGTGGCTTCCCCGTCTCATCTCCAAAAAGGACGGCACGGAATTGGTCGTCATCGGTGTGACGCTTCCGTGTCTTCTGATGCAACCGAGACATGTAGTCCTTAGTTGCCATGCGTTTCTTCTCTACCTCGATGTTTTTGGCTTCATCGAGGAGTTGTTGACAACGCGCTTCTAGGGCCTGGGCCCTTTCGTCCAGCTCTTCAGCAGTAAGTTCTGCAGCTGTACGGATAGGTGTGGTTAATGCAGCATCGATGAGTTTACGCGCACCTTCGGTGATCACGTGTCCATCCACCGATTCTTCTTTTTTCGGCTCTTCTGGTATAAGTGCTCCATCCTAGTCTTCTTCGTATTCCTCAGCAATCACCTCCTCTGTCAGAGGGTCTTTTGCCGCGGTCTTGTTCTTCTTGTTCTTCTTCTTTCCCTTCTTGGCAGCACCGGTAGCAAAGACGGCTTTGGGCCCGTTTCCTGGAGTCAAGATCTGATCGGTACTTTCGGACATCTGGACCTCGGGATTATCTCCGACATCCATGTCATCCTGCACTTTGGGAGAATGTTCCCCGGATCCTTCATCCATGGCTTCTCCTTCCTCTGCAGCTTTGGAGTCATACTCCTCTTCATATTCCGGGGAGTACTTTCGGAAATCCGCTGACGTCATCGATTCATCCGAGGATGCGGGTACGTCGGTGTTTGTTGCAATTGCCTCTAGCATAGAGTCGGTGTTTTCTCCAGCATCGGCAGAGCCGGATCCGGATCCCACGTATCCGAGAAGTGCGACGCGTGCTTCCTGAGGTACCTGCGGCCTTCGCGATCAGCCGTGTCGAAACTCTTAATGGTCTCGAGGATTGCATCTGCGCTTTCGCCTTGAAGTATCATGCGTCTGAGTGTATACCTCAGGAAAGTCCTGTCTGTCCCGGCGTCATCGGAGCCGGAATCAGTGTCGTTGTTATGCTCCTCCTGGATTTCGACTTCCATGGGTGGGTCGATCTGGGATCCTGCTTCTCTAGGGAGATCCACTCTAGATTCGACTTGGACCACTAGGTCTTCTTTAGGCTCAGATTTCTCCACTATCTCTGCAACTGGTGCGGGCTGGGTGGGTTTAGGGTTTGCTGAGATCCGGAACTCTGCCGCCTCCACGGACAAATGGGACCCAGAAGATTCTTCTGCCTCTATCATCACCGCTGGGGTGGGTTGGGCAGGTTCAGCGAAACCGATGTAAACATCGATGTTGCCAAAAGACATGATTGTGTAGGCAGTCACAACCTCCTTAGCCGGAATCCAGGTCTCGTCGAGAACGATGAGAGGGACGTCGCTGGCGTAGAGGATGCGACCGACGGCGATAGTCTCGCCAATTCCGATTCTTGCAGATTCCGCTCGGAACGTAGATCCGAAGCTCACTTTCCCCACGGTGGGCGCCAACTGTCGTCGGATTGATGACAAGTACGCCATGAGGGGGTCCTCGAGGCGTGCGGAAGAGAGGGGTGTGAGACATACGGTGTTCCAGGACGGTGAGCACACAAGTTTACCCAGGTTCAAATCCGCCGGCTTTGGACAGATCCTACTCCTGCTAACAATCCAGTAATACGACAGAGCCGGAATATGGGTTACAAGGGTTTCGCCTATGCGAGTTGAGACTGTAGACTATTGAGGTGTGCCCTAAAGGCTCTCCCTAGGACGGCTTATATAGATATCCGTCCTAGGGTTTACACGAGAGATCTATCCGGCTACGACTAAGAGTCGGTTACAGGGTACATCTTGAACTACAAGTAACATTATGGGCCTAAGTCGGTAAGTCTTCTGGGCCTTCTCGTAGCCGGATTGGACTCCGTCTTTCTCCCTGACTGGGCCGCCCGTGAAGCAAAGCTCTAACCTGAAGTGGGCCACCCTGGTCAGTGAGGAACTGTGAGGATACCTGGAATGTATATCCCCAACACCAGTGTCATTGCATGTGTGCTCTTCTCACTAATAACAACGAGAGTCATTGCATGTGTGTTCTGTTTAGAGACCACACATGGATCCACCAGTGTCATTGCATGTGTGTTCTTTTTACTAACAACAACCAGAGTCATTGCATGTGTGTTCTTTTCACATACCACATATGGATCCACTAGTGTCATTGAATCCACCAGTGTGATTGCATGTATGCTCTCTTCACAATCCACCTATGGATCCACCAGTGTCATTGCATGTGTGTTCTTTTTACTAACAACAACTAGAGTCATTTCATGTGTGTTCTTTTCACATACCACATATGGATCCACCAGTGTCATTGAAATGTGTGTTCTCTTCAGAGACTACACATGGATCCACCAGTGTCATTGCATGTGTGTTCTTTTTACTAACAACAACCAGAGTCATTGAAATGTGCGCTCTTTTCACATACCACCTATGGATCCACCAGTGTTATTGCATTTGTGTTCTTTTCACAATCCACCTATGGATCCACCAGTGTCATTGCATGTGTGCTCTTTTTACTAACAACAAGCAGATTCATTGCATGTGTGTTCTCTTCAGAGACCACACATGGATCCACCAGTGTCATTGCATGTGTGTTATTTTTACTAACAAAAACTAGAGTCATTGAAATGTGTGTTCTCTTCAGAGACCACACATGGATCCACCAGTGTCATTGCATGTGTGTCCTTTTTACTAACAACAACCAGAGTCATTGCATGTGTGTTCTTTTCACATACCACATATGGATCCACCAGTGTCATTGAATCCACTAGTGTCATTGCATGTATGCTCTCTTCACAATCCACCTATGGATCCACCAGTGTCATTGAATGTGTGTTCTTTTTACTAACAACAACTAGAGTCATTTCATGTGTGTTCTTTTCACATACCACATATGGATCCACTAGTGTCGTTGAAATGTGTGTTCTCTTCAGAGACCACACATGGATCGACCAGTGTCATTGCATGTGTGTTCTTTTTACTAAAAACAACTAGAGTCATTGAAATGTGTGTTCTTTTCACATACCACATATGGATCCACCAGTGATATTGCATGTGTGTTTTTTTTCAAAATCCTGAAGGAAATATGCCCCGAGAGGCAATAATAAAGTTGTTATTATGTATTCCTTGTATATGATAGATGTTTATTTTGCATGCTATAGTTGTATTGATAGGAAACATTAATACATGTGTGTTTAATAAACAAAAGGGTTCCTAGTTATGCCTCTCTTATAGACTAGCTTGTTGATTAACAAGATGATCAAAGTTTCCTGATCATGGACATTGGATGTTGTTAATAACAAGGTCACAACATTTGTGAAATGATGTGATGAACATTCATCCGAAGTATAGCATTACGATCAAGTCATTATGTTTATATTGCTATAACATCATACACAGTAGTCTTAGTCCTTAGACCATGAGATCATGTTAATTGCTAACACCGGAAGAGTATCTTGATAACATCAAACGTCACACCGTGACAGGGTGACCATAAAGGTGGGTTCAGTGCTATGAAGGTGTTATGTTGAGGCTCATGGATCAAGAGTGGAATTTGTCAATCCCGATGACGGATAGATATACTCTGGGCCCTCTCGGTGATATCACATTAAGATAGCTTGCAAGCAAGTGATGTGATCACTAGAATGTTATATCACGGGAACGAGAAAAGAGTGCATGTCGGTAACGAGATCAAACTAGGCATTTGGATACCGATGATCGAATCTCGGACATGTATTATATCATGAGACAAAGGGATTAAATTGCTGACGTTAAAGGTTCTCATGATCACAGAATTCATCATTGAATATGCAGGAGTCAGTATGGATCTCCAGGTCCCGCTTCTGATTATTGATCTGAGAGGAGTCTCAATCATGTCTGCATTATTCGCGAACCGTAGGGTGACACACTTAAGGGTTGCCGGACACCATTTAGGAGCACATATGTTCTAGACAAAAGGTTTGCAAAGCGCAGGAAATGTTTCGATAGAAACAGGAATTGTTTCAATAGAAACCGGAATTGTTTCGGGTGAAATTGCAGAAAGTGGTTCTGCATGTGATATTGAAATGTTGCAAGGGGTTTTATGTGAATGTTTTTTAATTAAAGTAATTAACAAAATTCTGAATAAAATAAATAAAAGAGTTTTATTAATTGAGAGTTGCATTTAATTTGGTGGAAATTAAATACATGTGAGTGGGATTTTGGGTGGAGGCCATGTTTATATGAGTGGAGGTTCACCACATGAATGAAGGAGGGGAGGAGTCCCCCCTCATGCGCCGTCTATGGGAGTGGAGGGGTCTCCCTCCCTCCTATATAAAGCCCCCCTCTCCCCTCTCACAAACACACCTCCTCGTGAAGGATCTCTCTCCCCCTCTAGATATTCCCCCATGGTCTCGGATTAGCGAGATACATGTTCCCGGTGGCCTTGCGTCTGGAAGGAGTTGCTGCTTCCGCTGATTCGCTGGAGCGAGGAGGTGGAGGTTGTCCGGTGGCTTGAACGTGTGTGCGAGGACGGATGCGCTGCTGATTTGCGGTGCTCGGACTTCCACACGATCTTGAGATCGGCAAGCGTACGACTACATCAACCACGAGTTCCTACTCGTTAACAAAACTCTTTGTCTTCGAGGGTAAGTTCTCTATGGATGTATGTCCACCCGTTGCTCTGTATCTAGTAGATAGATCTTGGCGTATAGTTCTAATCGTAGGAAATTTTTTGTTTTATATGCTGCGGACCCAACAGTGGTATCAGAGCCTGATCTATGCGTAGGTGCTTTGCACGGGTAGTACACATATGTTTATATGTGGGCGATGATGATCATGTTATTGCATCTTCCATGTACTTTGGATATTGGTGGCATAGTGGGATGAAGCGGCCCGGACCAACCTTACATGTCATCGTACATGAGACCGGTTCCACGACTGACATGCAACTAGTTTTGCATAAGTGGCTAGCGAGTGTCTATCTCTCCTACTATAGTCAATGTCTAATTTACAACGAGTTGCTAATAACTTGGTTATCCTCGTTGTGGTTCATGTTCGTAGGTAAGACCGGTTCTATCTCCAAAAGCCCTAAGCCACGTAAAACTTGCAATTGATAAATGAGAGGCGTCTAGTTTAGATCGTTGTTGGGCTAGTGTCTTGATATGGTATTGTTGTAAGTAGATGTATGATAGATACTCTTACAACTAACTTAACGTGTAAGTTCCATAGACCTTGGCCTTACACACAAAGGAATGATAGATATCATACCATGATGCAAATGATAGAGATCAAATGCATGGACCATATCACCTCACTTCACACATTAGATGTTAGCATCTTATATTGCTAGTTTGGCGCTTTTGGTAGCATTATAAGATGATCCCTCATTTAGATATCAAGATAAAATGTGTTCTTCCTTAAGTATGCATCGTTTTGTGGATCGTGTTTTGAGGCATCACGTGATGATCGGGTGTTATCGACTCTACGCTTTCATACGGGTGTAAGACAGTTTTACACACGCGAATACTAAGGTTCTTACTTGACGAGCCTAGCATGTACAGACATGGCCTCGGAACACGGACCGAAAGGTTAAGCATGAGTCATATAGTTGATATGATGCCCATATAGATGCTCGCCTTTGAAGCTACACCGACTCACGTGATGATCGGACTTGGTGTAGTGGATTTGGTTCATCTAATCACCAAAAAGACACGAGGGATGTCGTTTTTGAGTAGGAGTTCATTAGTAATTTGGATTAGTTGAACTCAATCTATCATAGACTTAGTCTAAATAAACTTTACAAATTCTGTTGTAGATGGCACCACCTGCTTTTAATTTCAATGTGTTCATGGAGAAAGAGAAGCTTGCTACGAATGGTATTAACTTCACCAACTAGGCTATGAATTTGAGAATTCTCCTCACTGCTGCACAAAAGCAATATGTGCTAGAGGCGCCGCTAGGCCCCCCACCAGATCCTGATGCCCCTGACGAGGAAAAGAACGTCTATATAACTCGTCAGGAGGACCACAACTTAGTTCATTGCGGCATACTGTATGGGCTAGAGCCAGAACTTCGAAAACGTTTCGAAAATGGCAATGCCTTTGATACCATGGGAGAATTGAAAATGATTTTCGATACCCATGCTGCTGTAGAGAGTTATAATGCTTCTGAAAAATTCTTTAGCTGCATGATGGAAGAGAACAACTCCGTTAGTGAGCACGTACTCAAAATGTCTGGGTACGCCGATAAGCTTGTGTCCTTGGGAATAACGATTCCCATTGACTTAGGCATACATCGTGTTCTTCAATCTCTGCCACCTAGCTACAAGAGCTTCATGATGAACTATAATATGCAGGGCATGAAGAAGTCTCTTCCCGAGCTTCTATCAATGCTTAAGACTGCAGAAGTGGAGATTAGGAAAGAACATCAAGTGTTGATGATCAATAAGACCACCGGTTTCAAGAAGGACAAGAAAGGCAAGCAGAAGGGAAAGAAGGGCGGCAAATCTGTTGCCGCGCCTGAAAAGAAACCTCGAGCTGGCCCTAAGTCTGACACCGAGTGCTACTATTGCAAGGGGACTGGCCATTGGAAGCGCAACTGCCCCAAGTATTTGGCGGACAAGAAGGCCGGCAAGGCAAACAAAGGTATATGTGATATAAATGTTATTAATGTGTACTTGACTAGTACTCGCAGTAGCACCTGGGTATTTGATACGGGATCGGTTGCTAATATATGTAACTCGGTTCAGGGGCTGCGGAACAAGCGGCAACTAGCAAGGGATGATGTCACGATGCGGGTCGGCAATGGATCAAGAGTTGATGTGATCGCCGTCGGAACGCTGCCTCTCCATATGCCGTCGGGATTAGTTATAAACCTGAATAATTGTTATTTGGTGCCTGCACTGAGCATGAACATTGTATCCGGATCGTGTTTGATGCAAAGTGGTTATTTTTTTAAGTCTGAAAACAATGGTTGTTCAATTTATATGAATAATATCTTTTCTGGTCATGCACCTGTGTTGAATGGTTTATTTCTATTGGAACTCGATAGTAGTATTACGCATATTCATAATGTTGATGCTAAAAGGATTAAACTTGATAATGATATATCTGCATATATGTGGCACTGCCGTCTAGGTCATATTGGCGTTAAATGCATGAAGAAACTCCATTCTGATGGACTTTTGGAATCACTTGATTTTGAATCATTTGATGCATGTGAGCCATGCCTTATGGGCAAGATGACTAGAATGCCGTTTTCCGGTTCAATGGAATGGGCGACAGATTTATTGGAAATCATACATACTGATGTATGTGGACCAATGAGTGTGTCGGCACGAAGTGGATATCGTTATTTTGTTACTTTCACGGATGATTTGAGTAGATACGGGTATATCTATTTGATGAAACATAAGTCTAAAACCTTTGAAAAGTTCAAAGAATTTCAGAATGAAGTGGAAAATCATCATAACAGAAAGATCAAATTTCTGCGGTCCGACCATGGAGGAGAGTATCTTAGTTACGAGTTTAGCACACATATGAAAGACTGTGGAATAGTTTCACAACTCACGCCTGCCGGAACACCACAACGTAATGGTGTGTCAGAATGTCGTAATCGTACTTTATTGGATATGGTTCGATCTATGATGTCTCTGACTGACTTGCCACTATCATTTTTGGGTTATGCACTGGAAACCGCTGCATTCACTTTAAATAGGGCACCATCTAAATCCGTTGAAAAGACACCGTATGAATTATGGTTTGGAAACAAACCTAAGCTATCATTTCTTAAAGTTTGGGGATGCGATGTTTATGTGAAGAAACTTCAACCGGATAAACTCGAAACCAAAGCGGAAAAATGCGTCTTCATAGGATACCCTAAGGAAACAATTGGGTATACCTTCTATCATAGATCCAAGGGCAAGGTCTTTGTTGCCAAGAATGGATCCTTTCTTGAGAAGGAGTTTCTCGCGAAAGGTGTGAGTAGTCGGAAGGTAGAATTCGAAGAGGTTATTGAACCTTCTCTTCATGAAATGGCGAGTAGCGCAGCACCGGAAGTTGTTTCGGAGTTGACTTCACCTAATGAAGAGAGAGCTAATGATATTGATCATGAAACTCCGAAAGAGGACACTATCGAACCTCGCAGGTCAAGCAGGACACGTGCATCTCCTGAACTGTACGGCAATCCTGTTATGAATTTCATGATTGATGAAATAGATGACCCCGCGACGTATGAAGAAGCGATGATGAGCCCTGATTCCAACAAATGGCTAGAAGCCATGAAATCCAAGATGGAATCCATGTACGAAAACCAGGTTTGGACCTGGGTGGACTTACCTCACGATCGAAAGGCCATTGAGAATAAATGGATTTTCAAAAGAAAAACTGATGCTGATGGTAATTTAACCATCTATAAGGCTCTACTTGTCGCAAAGGGGTTTCGACAAATTCAAGGAGTTGACTACGATGAGACATTCTCTCCTGTAGCGATGCTTAAGTCGGTTAGGATTATGTTAGCAATTGCTGCATATTTCGATTATGAAATATGGCAGATGGATGTCAAAACTATGTTCCTCAATGGTAATATTGAAGAAGAGTTGTATATGATACAACCTAAGGGTTTTGTCGATCCTAAGGATGCTGATAAGGTGTGCAAACTTCAGCAATCCATCTATGGACTGAAGCAAGCATCCCGGAGTTGGAATCTCCGCTTTGATGAGGTGATCAAAGAGTTTGGATTTGTCCAAACTTATGGAAAGGCTTGTATTTACAAGAAAGTGAGTGGGAGCAATGTGGCATTTCTGATATTATATGTGGATGACATATTATTGATTGGAAATGATATAAATCTTTTAAACAATGTTAAAAGTTATCTAAACAGCAAATTTTCGATGAAGGACCTGGTGAAGCTTCATATATATTAGGCATTAAAATCTATAGAGATAGATCAAGACGCCTAATTGGGCTATCGCAGAGTACATACCTTGATAAGATATTAAAGAAGTTTAATATGGATGGAAGTAAGAAGGGGTACTTACCTATGTTGCAAGGCAAGACATTGAGTTATACTCAAAGTCCGGCTACGGCGGAAGAAAGAGAGATAATGGATAAGATCCCCTATGCCTCAGCCATAGGCTTTATAATGTATGCCATGCTATGTACAAGACCGGATGCGGCACATGCTATTATTTTGACTAGTAGGTACCAATCTGATCCTGGTTCGGAACACTGGATAGCGGTCAAGAATATCCTTAAGTACTTGAGAAGAACTAAGGATATGTTTCTTGTATACGGAGGTGAAGAAGAGCTAGTCGCTAAGTGTTATGTCGATGCTAGTTTTAACACTGATCCGGATGACTCTAAGTCTCAATCCGGATACGTATTTCTCTTGAACGGAGCAGCAGTTAGTTGGAGGAGCTCCAAACAACCTGTGGTGGCTGGATCAACGACGGAGGCGGAATATGTTGCTGCTTCAGAAGCAGCACAGGAAGCGGTTTGGATGAAGGAGTTCATAACGGAACTAGGTGTGGTTCCTAGTGCGTTGGACCCAATGGTGATCTATTGTGACAATAATGGAGCCATAGCCAACGCCAAGGAACCAAGGTCTCACAAGAATTACAAGCATATTAAGCGCCGGTTTCACTCCATCCGCGAGCATGTCAAGGATGGAGATATAAAGATTTGTAAAGTGCACAGGAACCTGAATGTAGCAGATCCGTTGACTAAAGTACTCCCTAGGGCAAAACATGATCAACGCCAGAACTCCATGGGTGTTAGATTTATCACTATATAAACTAGATTATTGTCTCTAGTGCAAGTGGGAGACTGAAGGAAATATGCCCTGAGAGGCAATAATAAAGTTGTTATTATGTATTCCTTGTATATGATAGATGTTTATTTTGCATGCTATAATTGTATTGATAGGAAACATCAATACATGTGTGTTTAATAAACAAAAGGGTTCCTAGTTATGCCTCTCTTATAGACTAGCTTGTTGATTAACAAGATGATCAAAGTTTCCTGATCATGGACGTTGGATGTTGTTAATAACAAGGTCACAGCATTTGTGAAATGATGTGATGAACATTCATCTGAAGTATAGCGTTATGATCAAGTCATTATGTTTATATTGCTATAACATCATACAAAGTAGTCTTAGTCCTTAGACCATGAGATCATGTTAATTGCTAACACCGGAAGAGTATCTTGATAACATCAAACGTCACACCGTAACAGGGTGACCATAAAGGTGGGTTCAGTGATATGAAGGTGTTATGTTGAGGCTCATGGATCAAGAGTGGAATTTGTCAATCCCGATGATGGATAGATATACTTTGGGCCCTCTCGGTGATATCACATTAAGATAGCTTGCAAGCAAGTGATGTGATCACTAGAATGTTATATCACGGGAACAAGAAAAGAGTGCATGTCGGTAACGAGATCAAACTAGGTATTTGGATACCGATGATCGAATCTCGGACATGTATTATATCATGAGACAAAGGGATTAAATTGCTGATGTTAAAGGTTCTCACGATCACAGAAGTCATCGTTGAATATGCAGGAGTCAGTATGGATCTCCAGGTCCCGCTTCTGATTATTGATCTGAGAGGAGTCTCAATCATGTCTGCATTATTCGCGAACCATAGGGTGACACACTTAAGGGTTTCCGAACACCATTTAGGAGCACATATGTTCCAGCCAAAAGGTTTGGAAAGCGCAGGAAATGTTTCGATAGAAACATGAATTGTTTCGATAGAAACCGGAATTGTTTCGGGTGAAATTGCAGAAAGTGGTTCTGCATGTGATATTGAAATGTTGCAAGGGGTTTTATGTGAATGTTTGTTAATTAAAGTAATTAACAAAATTCTGAATAAAATAAATAAAAGAGTTTTATTAATTGAGAGTTGCATTTAATTTGGTGGAAATTAAATACATGTGAGTGGGATTTTGGGTGGAGGCCATGTTTATGTGAGTGGAGGTTCACCACATGAATGAAGGAGGGGAGGAGTCCCCCCCTCATGCGCCGGCTATGGGAGAGGAGGGGTCTCCCTCCCTCCTATATAAAGCCCCCCTCTCCCGTCTCACAAACACACCTCCTCGTGAAGGATCTCTCTCCCCCTCTAGATATTCCCCCATGGTCTCGAATTAGCGAGATACATGTTCCCGGTGGCCTTGCATCTGGAAGGAGTTGCTGCTTCCGCTGATTCGCTAGAGCGAGGAGGTGGAGGTTGTCCGGTGGCTTGAACGTGTGTGCGAGGACGGATGCGCTGCTGATTTGCGGCGCTCGGACTTCCACACGATCTTGAGATCGGCAAGCATACGACTACATCAACCACGAGATCCTACTCGTTAACAAAACTCGTTGTCTTAGAGGGTAAGTTCTCCATGGATGTATGTCCACCCGTTGCTCTGTATCTAGTAGATAGATCTTGGCATATAGTTCTCATCGTAGGAAATTTTTTGTTTTCTATGCTGCGGACCCAACAAATCCACATATGGATCCACCAGTGTCATTGCATGTGTGCTATTTTTACTAACAACAACCAGAGTCATTGCATGTGTGTTCTCTTCAGAGACCACACATGGATCCACCAGTGTTATTGCATGTGTGTTCTTTTTACTAACAAAAACTAGAGTCATTGAAATGTGTGTTCTCTTTAGAGACCACACATGGATCCACCAGTGTCATTGCATGTGTGTTCTTTTTACTAACAACAACCAGAGTCATTGCATGTGTGTTATTTTCACATACCACATATGGATCCACTAGTGTCATTGAATCCACCAGTGTCATTGCATGTATGCTCTCTTCACAATCCACCTATGGATCCACCAGTGTCATTGCATGTGTGTTCTTTTTACTAACAACAACTAGAGTCATTTCATGTGTGTTCTTTTCACATACCACATATGGATCCACCAGTGTCATTGCATGGGTGTTCTCTTCAGAGACCATACATGGATCCACCAGTGTCATTGCATGTGTGTTGTTTTCACTAACAACAACCAGAGTCATTGAAATGTGTGTTCTTTTCACATACCACATATGGATCCACCAGCGTCATTGCATGTGTGTTCTTTTCACAATCCACCTATGGATCCGCCAGTGTCATTGCATGTGTGCTCCTTTTACTAACAACAACCAGAGCCATTGCATGTGTGTTCTCTTTAGAGACCACACATGGATCCACCAGTGTAATTGAATGTGTGTTGTTTTTGATAACAAAAACTAGAGTCATTGAAATGTGTGTTCTCTTCAGAGACCACACATGGATCCACCAGTGTCATTGCATGTGTGTTCTTTTTACTAACAACAACCAGAGTCATTGCATGTGTGTTATTTTCACATACCACATATGGATCCACCAGTGTCATTGAATCCACCAGTGTCATTGCATGTATGCTCTCTTCAAATCTATCTATGGATCCACCAGTGTCATTGCATGTGTGTTCTTTTTACGAACAACAACCAGAGTTATTGCATGTGTGTTCTCTTCAGAGACCACACATGGATCCACTAGTGTCATTGCATGTGTGTTCTTTTTACTAACAAAAACTAGAGTCATTGAAACGTGTGTTCTCTTTAGAGACCACACATGGATCCACCAGTGCCATTGCATGTGTGTTCTTTTTACTAACAACAACCAGAGTCATTGCATGTGTGTTCTTTTCACATACCACATATGGATCCACTAGTGTCATTGCATGTGTGTTCTTTTCATAGTCCACCTATGGATCAACTATTGTCATTGCATCTGTGTTATTTCTACTAACAACAACCAGAGTCATTGAAATGTGTGTTATTTTCAAATACCACATATGGATCCACCAGTGTGATTGCATGTGTGTTCTTTTCACAATCCACCTATGGATACACACCAGTGTCATTGCATGTGTGCTCTTTTCACTAACAACAACCAGAGTCATTGCATGTGTGTTCTCTCTAGAGACCACACATGGATCCACTAGTGTCATTGCATGTGTGTTCTTTTTACTAACAACAACCAGAGTCATTGAAATGTGTGTTCTTTTCACTCTGGGATCTTTTATCTTCGACTTATTTTTTTACATTATTCTTTATTTATTTCATTTCTATTTGCCATACCACATATGGATCCACCAGTGTCATTGCATGTGTGTTCTTTTCACAATCCACCTATGGATCCACCAGTGTTAATGCATGTGTGCTCTTTTTACTAACAACAACCTGAGTCATGGCATGTGTGTTCTCTTTAGAGACCACATATGGATCCATCAGTGTCATTGCATGTGTGTTCTTTGTACTAACAAAAACCAGAGTCATTGAAATGTGTGTTCTCTTCAGAGACCACACATGGATCCACTAGTGTCATTGCATGTGTGCTCTCATTGCTAACAACAACCAGAGTCATTCCATGTGTGTTCTCTTCAGAGACCACACATGGATCCACCAGTGTCATTGCATGTGTGTTCTTTTTACTAACAAAAACTAGAGTCATTGAAATGTTTGTTCTCTTCAGAGACCACACATGGATCCACCAGTGTCATTGCATGTGTGTTCTTTTTACTAACAACAACCAGAGTCATTGCATGTGTCTTATTTTCACATACCACATATGGATCCACCAGAGTCATTGCATGTGTGTTCTCTTCAGAGACCACACATGGATCCACCAGTGTCATTGCATGTGTGTTCTTTTTACTAACAACAACCAGAGTCATTGCATGTGTGTTCTTTTCACATACCACATATGGATCCTCCAGTGTCATTGCATGTGTGTTCTTTTTACTAACAAAAACCAGAGTCATTGAAATGTGTGTTCTCTTCAGAGACCACACATGGATCCACCAGTGTCATTGCATGTGTGCTCTCTTCACAATCCACCTATGGATCCACCAGTGTCAATGCATGTGTGTTCTATTTACGAAGAACAACCAGAGTCATTGCATGTGTGTTCTTTTCACATACCACATATGGATCCACCAGTGTCATTGCATGTGTCTTATTTTCACAATCCACCTATGGATCCACCAGTGTCATTGCATGTGTGCTCTTTTCACTAACAACAACCAGAGTCATTGCATGTGTGTTCTCTTCAGAAACCACACATGGATCCACTAGTGTTATTGCATGTGTGTTCTTTTCACAAACAACAACCAGAGTCATTGAAATGTGTGTTCTCTTTAGAGACCAAACATGGATCCACCAGTGTCATTGCATGTGTGTTCTTTTTACTAACAGCAACCAGAGTCATTGCATGTGTGTTATTTTCACATACCACATATGGATCCACTAGTGTCATTGAATCCACCAGTGTCATTGCATGTATGCTCTCTTCACATTCCACCTATGGATCCACCAGTGTCATTGCATGTATGCTCTCTTCACAATCCACCTATGGATCCAATAGTGTCATTGCATGTGTGTTCTTTTTACTAACAACATCTGGAGTCATTTCATGTGTGTTCTTTTCACATACCACATACGAATCCACCTGTGTCATTGAAATGTGTGTTCTCTTCAGAGACCACACATGGATCCACAAGTGTCATTGCATGTGTGTTCTTTTTACTAACAACAAACAGAGTCATTGAAATGTGTGTTCTTTTCACATACCACATATGGATCCACCAGTGTTAATGAATGTGTGAGCTTTTCACAATGCACCTATGGATCCACCAGTGTCATTGCATGTGTGCTCTTTTTACTAACAACAACCAGAGTCATTGCATGTGTGTCCTATTAACATACCACATAGGGATCCACAAGTGTCATTGCATGTGTGTTCTTTTTACTAAGAAAAACCAGAGTCATTGAAATGTGTGTTCTCAAAGACCACACATGAATCCACCAGTGTCATTGCATGTGTGTTCTTTTTACTAACAACTAGATTCATTGCATGTGTGTTATTTTCACATACCACATATGGATCCACCAGTGTCATTGAATCCACCAGTGTCATTGCATGTATGCTCTCTTCACATACCACATATGGATCCACCAGTGTCATTGCATGTGTGTTCTTTTCACAATCCACCTACGGATCCACCAGTGTCAATGCATGTCTGCTCTTTTTACTAACAACAACCAGAGTCATTGCATGTGTGTTCTCTTCAGAGACCACACATGGATCCACCAGTGTCATTGCATGTGTGTTCTTTTTACTAACAAAAACCAGAGTCATTGAAATGTGTGTTCTCTTCAGAGACCAAACATGGATCCACTAGTGTCATTGCATGTGTGCTCTCTTTACTAACAACAAGAAGAGTCATTGCATGTGTGCTCTTTTCACAACATATGGATCCACCAGTGTCATTGCATGTGTGTTCTTTTCACAATCCACCTATGGATCCACCAGTGTCATTGCATGTGTGCTCTTTTCACTAATAATAACCAGAGTCATTGCATGTGTGTTCTCTTCAGAGACCACACACCGATCCACCAGTGTCATTGCATGTGTGTTCTTTTTACTAACAACAACCAGAGTCATTGCATGTGTGTTCTTTTCACATACCACATATGGATCCGCCAGTGTCATTGCATGTGTTTTTTTTTCACATTCCACCTATGGATCCACCAATTTCATTGCATGTGTGCTCTTTTCACTAACAACAACCAGAGTCATTGCATGTGTGTTCTTTTTACTAACAACAACCATAGTCATTGAAATGTGTGTTCTCTTAAGAGACCAGACATGGATCCACCAGTGTCATTGCATGTGTGTTCTTTTTACTAACAACAACCAGAGTCATTGCATGTGTGTTATGTTCACATACCACATATGAATCCACCAGTGTCATTGAATCCACCAGTGTCATTGCATGTATGCTCTCTTCACAATCCACCTATGGATCCACCAGTGTCATTGCATGTGTGTTCTTTTTACTAACAACAACTGGAGTCATTTCATGTGTGTCTTTTCACATACCACATATGGATTCACCAGTGTCATTGAAATGTGTGTTCTCTTCAGAGACCACACATGGATCCACCAGTGTCATTGCATGTGTGTTCTTTTTACTAACAACAACCAGAGTCATTGAAATGTGTGTTCTTTTCACATACCACATATGGATCCACCAGTGTCAATGCATGTGTGTTCTTTTCACAATCCACCTATGGATCCACCAGTGTCATTGCATGTGTGCTCTTTTTACTAACAACAACCAGAGTCATTGCATGTGTGTCCTTTTCACATACCACATAGGGATCCACCAGTGTCATTGCATGTGTGTTCTTTTTACTAAGAAAAAACAGAGTCATTGAAATGTGTGTTCTCAAAGACCACACATGGATCCACCAGTGTCATTGCATGTGTGTTCTTTTTACTAACAACAACTAGAGTCATTGCATGTGTGTTATTTTCACATACCACATATGGATCCACTAATGTCATTGAATCCACCAGTGTAATTGCATGTATGCTCTCTGCACAATCCACCTATGTGTAGGGGTTCGTAGCATGGAAAACAAAAATTTTCTATCGCATACAAACAAACAAGCCAAGATCTATCTACTAGATTGTAGCAACGAGTCGATGGAATAACTCACCCTCGAAGATTCCAAAGTGTTTAACGAGAGCAGATTCTCGTGGGTGATGTAGTCGTACTCTTTCCGATCTCAAGATCGCGTAGACGATCCTTCCGGCGCCGCGTTCCCGCAGCGCTCCCGCAGTCGGTCACACGTTCGGTACTCGACGAAGACCTTCCTCTCCCTTGTTCCAGCAGGCAGCGGAGGTTGTAGCACTCTCCTCGCGATTCCGGCAGCACAACGGCGTGGTACCGGAGGTAGAGGGGAGATCCCGCAGGGCTTCGCCTTAAGCCGGTGCGAGTATGGTGGAGCTTATGAGAGAGGCTATTAGTGGTCTAGTAATTAGACACACCAATTAGAGGGCTCTAAACCAATTAGAAGGCTCTAAACCGAAACAGCTCTAAACCGGGGTCTAGGTCTAGTTTCTAGTTTAGAGGATAGGAACTTGTGTGTGTTGGGAGGGGAGCCCTGCCCCTCCCTTTATAGGTGGGAGGGCTGGCGCGCTAGGGGAGGGAGGGAGTCCCTCCCCAACTCGGCCTAGGGCTGGCCGCCGGCTTGGGGACTCCTTCCCCAAGTCGGTCTCCTCTTCTCCTCCTCTTCCCACTTTCCAAAACTGGCAGTTTGACTTTTAAACTAGCCGTTTGACTTTTCCAATTTAGGAATTAAATAAACCCTTTATTTTGGACAGCGAGAACACTTAGTACATGATGCAATCATTCCATCTTGCAATGACACATTCATGTACCCCTTCCCCCCCCGGAGTGCCGGACATTCCGGGACCTTCTAGAATGTTCCCGATGAAAACACCGGAACCATTCCCCAACTCCGAAATGGGACTTTCCTTATATGAATCTTATTCTCCGGACCATTCCGGATCACCTCGTGATATCCCGGATCCCATCCGAGACTCCGAACAACATTCGGTCTCTTTCTCATAATACCATAACTACTCAAACAACGTCGAATCCTTAAGTGTGTCTCCCTACGGTTCGTGAATTATGCGGACATGATCGAGACACTTCTCCGAACAATAACCAATAGAGGAATCTGGAAATTCATATGGCTCCCACATATTTCTACGATTACTTTGCGATCGAATGAACCACTTACATACGATACCAATTTCCCTTTGTCTCACGATATGTTACTTATCCGAGGTCATGATCGTCGGTATCTCTGCATACCTAGTTCAACCTCGTTACTGATAAGTACTCTTTTCTCGTTCCCGTGATATGTGATCCCTTGTGACCAAGTCACATGCTTGCAAGCTAATTGGATGACATTTCACCGAGAGGGCCCAGAGAATATCTATCCGTCATGTGGATGGACAAATCCCACTCTTGATCCATGTGTTTCAACCAATACTTTCCGAACACCCAATGCCACTTTTATAGCCACCCTGTTACGGTGTGGTGTTTGATGACATCAAAGCATCCATCCAGTAAAGGCAATATGCATGATCTCATGGTCGAAGGAATTAGGTTACTATGTATCAGAAAGCATATAGCAATTGAACTATTGAAATGACTTGATCTTTATGCTACGCTTGTCTATAGGAGTATGTCCACCATATCATTCTCCTAACGATATGATCTTGTTGTTGATAACATCTCAATGTTCATGACAAAGAAACCACATCATCAATCAACCAACAAGCTAGTGAAGTATAGAGGCCATACTAGGGACTTCAAATTAAGTTTACAAATCACACAAGTATTAATGGTTTCCTTGTTAATACTATTATAGCATGAATGTAAACATTTATCATAAACACAAAGATATATAATAATAACTACATTTATTATTACCTCTAGGGCATATCTCCAACAGTCTCCCACTTGCACTAGAGTCATCTAATCTAGATTACATGGTAATATACCGAACACCCATGGCAGTTTGGTGTTGGTCATGTTTTGCCCTCGGGAGAGGTTTAGTCAACGGATCCGCCACATTCAGATCTGTGTGTACTTTGCAAATCTTTATATCCCCATCCTGGATATGTTCTCGAATAGCGTGGAAACGCAGCTTGATATGCTTCAGCTTCTTGTGTGACCTTGGTTCTTGCGCATTGGCTATGGCGCCCATGTTATCACAGTAGATAGACATTGGGTCCAGCGCACTTGGAACCACACCCAGCTCTGTAATGAACTCTTTCATCCATATCGCTTCTTGTGAAGCCTCCGAAGCAGCCATGTATTCCGATTCAGTTGAAGATCTCGCCACAACGCTTTGCTTTGCACTCCTCCAGCTAACTGCTGCACCATTCAAAATAAATACGTATCCAGATTGTGATTTAGAATCATCCGGATCGGTGTTCCAACTAGCATCGGTGTAACCATTAACAACGAGCTGTTCATCACCTCCATAAGAAAGAACCATATCCTTAGTTCTTCTCAAGTACTTAAGGATGTTTTTGACCGCTGTCCAATGATCCACTCCTGGATCACTTTGATATCTGCTAGTTAGACTAACAGCATATGCGATGTCGGGTCTAGTACATAGCATGGCATACATTTAGAGATCCTATGGCTGAGGCATAGAGAGTCTTACTCATCTTTTCTCTATCTTCTGCCGATGTCGGACTTTGAGTTTTACTCAAGGTCGTATTGGGCAACATGGGCAAGAACCCTTTCTTGCTATCTTCCATTCCAAACCTCTTTAGAACTTTGTCCAAATATGTACTTTGTGACAATGATATTTGGCGTTTCGATCTATCTCTATAAATCTTTATGCCTAATATGTAAGCTGCTTCGCCAAGATCCTTCATTGAAAAACTATTATTCAAATATTCCTTGACACTATTAAGAAGGTCTACATCATTCCCAATCAACAATATGTCATCCACATACAGTATTAAGAATGCCACAGAGCTCCCACTCACTTTCTTGTAAATACAAGCTTCTCCATAAGTTTGTATAAAACCAAAACTTTTGATTACCTTATCAAAACGTTGATTCCAACTTCGGGATGCTTGCTTCAATCCATAGATGGACCGTTGAAGCTTGCATACCTTGTTAGCATCTTTAGGATCGACAAAACCTTTGGGTTGTATCATATACAACTCTTCATCAATGTCTCCATTGAGGAATGCTGTTTTGACATCCATCTGCCATATCTCATAATCATAATATGCAGCGATTGCTAACATAATCCTCACAGACTTTAGCTTCGCTACCGGTGAGAAAGTCTCATCGTAGTCAACTCCTTGAATTTGTCGAAACCCTTTTGCGACAAGTCGAGCTTTATAGACAGTAACATTACCATCAGCATCTGTTTTCTTCTTGAAAATCCATTTGTTCTCGACAGCCTTCCGGCCATCCGGTAAGTCCACCAAAGTCCATACTTGGTTTTCGTACATGGATCCAATCTCGGATTTCATGGCTTCTTGCCATTTATTGGAATCTGGGCTCATCATCGCTTCCTCATATGTCTCGGGGTTATCGGTGTTGTCCACCAACATGACATTCATAACGGAATCATACCAATCTGGAGTGGTACGAGTTCTCGTTGACCTCCGAGGCTCTGTAGTAACTTCAACCGAAGTTTCATGATCACCATCATTAGCTTCCTCTCTTATTGGTGCAGGCACCACAGGAACTTCTTCCGGTGCTGCGCTACTCGCAATTTCGAGAGAAGGTTCGACAACCTCGTCGAGTTCTACTTTCCTTCCAGTCACTTCTTTCGAGAGAAATTCCTTCTCTAGAAAGGATCCATTCTTAGCAACGAAGATTTTGCCTTCGGATCTATGATAGAAGGTATACCCAACAGTTTCCTTCGGGTATCCTATGAAGACGCATTTTTCCGCTTTGGGTTCAAGCTTGTCCGGCTGTAACTTCTTTACATAGGCTTCGCATCCCCAAACTTTAAGGAACGACAATTTAGGTTTCTTCCCAAACCATAATTCATACGGTGTCGTTTCAACGGATTTAGACGGTGCCCTATTTAAAGTGAATGCGGCTGTTTCTAATGCATAACCCCAAAATGATAGTGGCAAATCTGTAAGTGACATCATAGAACGAACCATATCTAAGAGAGTTCGATTACGACGTTCAGACACACCATTACGCTGTGGTGTTCCCGGCGGTGTCAACTGCGAAAGTATTCCACATTTCTTCAAATGCTCGCCAAACTCGTAACTTAGATATTTCACCTCCACGATCAGATCGTAGAAATTTAATCTTCTTGTTACGTTGATTCTCTACCTCACTTTGAAACTCCTTAAACTTCTCGAAAGTTTCGGACTTATGTTTCATAAAATAGATATACCCATATCTACTCAAGTCATCCGTGAAGGTAAGAACATAACGATAACCACTGCGCGATGCTACACTCATTGGACCACACACATCGGTATGTATGATTTCCAATAAGTCTGTAGCTCGCTCCATCATACCAGAAAATGGAGTCTTAGTCATTTTACCCATCAGACATGCTTCGCATCTTTCAAGTGATTCAAAATCAAGTGATTCAAGAAGTCCATCGGAATGGAGTTTCTTCATACGCTTCACTCCAATGTGACCAAGACGACAGTGCCACATATAGGTCAAATTATCGCTTGATTTCAAACGTTTAGCCTCAATGTTATTAATATGTGTATTTCTACTATCGAGATTCAATATGAATAGACCATCTATCAAAGGTGCATGTGCATAAAACATATTACTCATATAAATCGAACAACCATTATTCTCGGATTTAAACAAGTAACCGTCTCGCAATAAACAAGATCCCGATATAATGTTCATGCTCAACGCAGGCACCAAATAACAATTATTTAAGTATAAAACTAATCCCGATGGTAGATGAAGAGGTAGTGTGCCGACCGCGATCACATCAACCTTTGATCCGTTTCCCACGCGCATCGTCACCTCGTTCTTCACTAGCTTCCGTTTATTCTGCAGCTCCTGTTTCGAGTTACAAATATGAGCAACCGAACCAGTATCAAATACCCAGGCACTACTACGAGTACTAGTGAGATACACATCAATAACATGTATATCAGATATACCTTTCTTCTTGATGTTGCCGTTCTTCAAATCCGCCAAGTACCTTGGGCAATTCCGCTTCCAGTGACCTTCTCCCTTGCAGTAAAAGCACTCAGTATCAGGCTTGGGTCCAGCCTTGGTCCTCTTCGTCGGCGTGGTAACTTTCTTACCACCCTTCTTGAAGTGTCCCTTCTGCTTAGACTTGCCTTTCTTGAATTTGGTGGTCTTATTGACCATCAACACTTGGTGCTCTTTCTTGATCTCCACTTCTGCAGATTTTAACATAGCAAATAGTTCTGGCAACTCTTTGTTCATGTTCTGCATGTTGTAGTTCATCACAAAGTTCTTGTAACTTGGTGGTAGTGATTGGAGGATGCGGTAAACTCCCAAAGTATTAGGAATCACTATACCCAAACTTTGAAGTTTATTTGCGTGCCCAGACATTTTAAGCACATGCTCACTGACGGAGCTACCCTCTTCCATCTTGCAGTTAAAGAACTTTTCAGAAGCTTCATAACTTTCAATTGCCGCATGAGTCTCAAAGATTAATTTGAGATCCTCGACAATATCATATGGATCTGACTCTTCAAACCTTTTCTGAAGCTCCGATTCTAAACCATACAAGATAGCACACTGAACTATGGAGTACTGATTCTTCCGAGCGAGGTAAACATTCTTTACTTCATCGGTAGCATCAGCTGCAGGTGGGTCACCTAGCGGTGCATCCAGCACATAGGTCAAATTACCAGCTGTGAGGACAATCCTCAAATTGCGGAACCAATCCGCGAAGTTGCTTCCATTGTTTTTCAACTTTTCTTTCTCTAGGAACGCATTAAAATTGATGGTAGGGGCTGCCATTGATCTACAACATATTTGCAATAGTTTAGACTAAGTTTATGACAAATTGAGTTCAAATTAATTAATGAAATTAAACTAGGTGAACTCCCACTCAAAACAACATCCCTCACATTGTTTTAGTGATCACACGAACCAAATCCACTACATCAACACCGATCATCACGAGAGCTGATATAGTTTTAATGGCGAACAATCATCATGTTCATCATATCTACTATATGATTCATGCTTTGCCTTTCGGCGATCCGTGTTCCTGAGGCCATGTCTGTACATGCTAGGCTCGTCAAGATCAAACCTTAGCTTCCGCATAAGCAAATCTGGCTTGCTTACGTTGTAGTCACCCGCGGAATCAAAGACACCCGATCATCACGTGGTGCTTCGAAGCAGCAAGCTTTGGCAACGGTGCATACTAAGGGTGAACACTTTTAGAACTTGAAATTTATGTGCATGAGGGATCATCTTATAATGCTACCGTCGTCTACTAAGCAATACAAGATGCATAAAGGATTAACATCACATGCAATTCATAATATGTGATATGATATGGCCTTTCTTCTTTGTGCTTCCGATCTCCATCTTCAAGCACGAACATGATCTCCATCATCACCGGCATAGCATCAAGGTCAATGACGCTTCTTCATGGTTGTCGTCCGCCAACTTCAACTATTACAACTATTTTGAATAGACACGCAGGCCTTAACAGAAATTAAAGACAACCATATGGCTCCTGCCGGTTGCCAACTTACAATAAGGATCATTGCATACATCAAATATAATCACAATCATGGCCATATCACATCACTGCACACCCCTGCAAAACAAAGTTAGACGCTTCTACTTTCTTTGCATATTTTACGTGGTTTGGGGCTTTCCATAAGTGTCGTTCTAACTTACGAACAAGAACCACAACATTGATACTAGCATTGTTGATCACCCGTTGTAAATTGGATCTTTACTATGCTAGGAGAAACAGGCACCCGCAAAGCCACTTATGCAAAACGAGTTGCATGTCAAGCGTGGAGCAAGTCTCATGAACGATGTCATGTAAGGTTAGCCCGGGCCGCTTCATCCCAACATACCGCAAGATGCAAAGTACACAAAAAGCAATCTACAATAAAAGCATCAACGCCCACAATGACCATTGTGTTCTACTCGTGCAACAGATCTACATATAGACACGGCTCTGATACCACTGTAGGGGTTCGTAGCATGGAAAACAAAAATTTTCTATCGCATACAAACAAACAAGCCAAGATCTATCTACTAGATTGTAGCAACGAGTCGATGGAATAACTCACCCTCGAAGATTCCAAAGTGTTTAACGAGAGCAGATTCTCGTGGGTGATGTAGTCGTACTCTTTCCGATCTCAAGATCGCGTAGACGATCCTTCCGGCGCCGCGTTCCCGCAGCGCTCCCGCAGTCGGTCACACGTTCGGTACTCGACGAAGACCTTCCTCTCCCTTGTTCCAGCAGGCAGCGGAGGTTGTAGCACTCTCCTCGCGATTCCGGCAGCACAACGGCGTGGTACCGGAGGTAGAGGGGAGATCCCGCAGGGCTTCGCCTTAAGCCGGTGCGAGTATGGTGGAGCTTATGAGAGAGGCTATTAGTGGTCTAGTAATTAGACACACCAATTAGAGGGCTCTAAACCAATTAGAAGGCTCTAAACCGAAACAGCTCTAAACCGGGGTCTAGGTCTAGTTTCTAGTTTAGAGGATAGGAACTTGTGTGTGTTGGGAGGGGAGCCCTGCCCCTCCCTTTATAGGTGGGAGGGCTGGCGCGCTAGGGGAGGGAGGGAGTCCCTCCCCAACTCGGCCTAGGGCTGGCCGCCGGCTTGGGGACTCCTTCCCCAAGTCGGTCTCCTCTTCTCCTCCTCTTCCCACTTTCCAAAACTGGCAGTTTGACTTTTAAACTAGCCGTTTGACTTTTCCAATTTAGGAATTAAATAAACCCTTTATTTTGGACAGCGAGAACACTTAGTACATGATGCAATCATTCCATCTTGCAATGACACATTCATGTACCCCTTCCCCCCCCGGAGTGCCGGACATTCCGGGACCTTCTAGAATGTTCCCGATGAAAACACCGGAACCATTCCCCAACTCCGAAATGGGACTTTCCTTATATGAATCTTATTCTCCGGACCATTCCGGATCACCTCGTGATATCCCGGATCCCATCCGAGACTCCGAACAACATTCGGTCTCTTTCTCATAATACCATAACTACTCAAACAACGTCGAATCCTTAAGTGTGTCTCCCTACGGTTCGTGAATTATGCGGACATGATCGAGACACTTCTCCGAACAATAACCAATAGAGGAATCTGGAAATTCATATGGCTCCCACATATTTCTACGATTACTTTGCGATCGAATGAACCACTTACATACGATACCAATTTCCCTTTGTCTCACGATATGTTACTTATCCGAGGTCATGATCGTCGGTATCTCTGCATACCTAGTTCAACCTCGTTACTGATAAGTACTCTTTTCTCGTTCCCGTGATATGTGATCCCTTGTGACCAAGTCACATGCTTGCAAGCTAATTGGATGACATTTCACCGAGAGGGCCCAGAGAATATCTATCCGTCATGTGGATGGACAAATCCCACTCTTGATCCATGTGTTTCAACCAATACTTTCCGAACACCCAATGCCACTTTTATAGCCACCCTGTTACGGTGTGGTGTTTGATGACATCAAAGCATCCATCCAGTAAAGGCAATATGCATGATCTCATGGTCGAAGGAATTAGGTTACTATGTATCAGAAAGCATATAGCAATTGAACTATTGAAATGACTTGATCTTTATGCTACGCTTGTCTATAGGAGTATGTCCACCATATCATTCTCCTAACGATATGATCTTGTTGTTGATAACATCTCAATGTTCATGACAAAGAAACCACATCATCAATCAACCAACAAGCTAGTGAAGTATAGAGGCCATACTAGGGACTTCAAATTAAGTTTACAAATCACACAAGTATTAATGGTTTCCTTGTTAATACTATTATAGCATGAATGTAAACATTTATCATAAACACAAAGATATATAATAATAACTACATTTATTATTACCTCTAGGGCATATCTCCAACACTATGGATCCACTAGTGTCATTGCATGTGTGTTCTTTTTTCTAACAACAACTATAGTCATTTCATGTGTGTTATTTTCACGTACCACATATGGATCCACCAGTGTCATTGAAATGTGTGTTCTCTTCAGAGACCAGACATGGATCCACCAGTGTCATTGCATGTGTGTTCTTTTTACTAACAATAACCAGAGTCATTGAAATGTGTGTTCTTTTCACATGCCATATACGGATCCACCAGTGTCATTGCATGTGTGTTCTTTTCACAATCCACCTATGGATCCACCAGTGTCAATGCATGTGTGCTCTTTTTACTAACAACAACCTGAGCCATTGCATGTGTGTTCTCTTCAGAGACCACACATGGATCCACCAGTGTCATTGCATGTGTGTTCTTTTTGATAACAAAAACTAGAGTCATTGAAATGTGTGTTCTCTTCAGAGACCACACATGGATCCACCAGTGTCATTGCATGTGTGTTCTTTTTACTAACAACAACCAGAGTCATTGCATGTGTGTTATTTTCACATACCACATATGGATCCACCAGTGTCATTGAATCCACTAGTGTCATTGCATGTATGCTCTCTTCAAATCTATCTATGGATCCACCAGTGTCATTGCATGTGTGTTCTTTTTACGAACAACAACCAGAGTCATTGCATGTGTGTTCTCTTCAGAGACCACACATGGATCCACCAGTGTCATTGCATGTGTGTTCTTTTTACTAACAAAAACTAGAGTCATTGAAACGTGTGTTCTCTTTAGAGACCACACATGGATCCACCAGTGCCATTGCATGTGTGTTCTTTTTACTAACAACAACCAGAGTCATTGCATGTGTGTTCTTTTCACATACCACATATGGATCCACTAGTGTCATTGCATGTGTGTTCTTTTCATAGTCCACCTATGGATCAACTATTGTCATTGCATCTGTGTTATTTCTACTAACAACAACCAGAGTCATTGAAATGTGTGTTATTTTCAAATACCACATATGGATCCACCAGTGTGATTGCATGTGTGTTCTTTTCACAATCCACCTATGGATACACACCAGTGTCATTGCATGTGTGCTCTTTTCACTAACAACAACCAGAGTCATTGCATGTGTGTTCTCTCTAGAGACCACACATGGATCCACTAGTGTCATTGCATGTGTGTTCTTTTTACTAACAACAACCAGAGTCATTGAAATGTGTGTTCTTTTCACTCTGGGATCTTTTATCTTCGACTTATTTTTTTACTTTATTCTTTATTTATTTCATTTCTATTTGCCATACCACATATGGATCCACCAGTGTCATTGCATGTGTGTTCTTTTCACAATCCACCTATGGATCCACCAGTGTTAATGCATGTGTGCTCTTTTTACTAACAACAACCTGAGTCATTGCATGTGTGTTCTCTTTAGAGACCACATATGGATCCATCAGTGTCATTGCATGTGTGTTCTTTGTACTAACAAAAACCAGAGTCATTGAAATGTGTGTTCTCTTCAGAGACCACACATGGATCCACTAGTGTCATTGCATGTGTGCTCTCATTGCTAACAAAAACCAGAGTCATTCCATGTGTGTTCTCTTCAGAGACCACACATGGATCCACCAGTGTCATTGCATGTGTGTTCTTTTTACTAACAAAAACTAGAGTCATTGAAATGTTTGTTCTCTTCAGAGACCACACATGGATCCACCAGTGTCATTGCATGTGTGTTCTTTTTACTAACAACAACCAGAGTCATTGCATGTGTCTTATTTTCACATACCACATATGGATCCACCAGAGTCATTGCATGTGTGTTCTCTTCAGAGACCACACATGGATCCACCAGTGTCATTGCATTTGTGTTCTTTTTACTAACAACAACCAGAGTCATTGCATGTGTGTTCTTTTCACATACCACATATGGATCCTCCAGTGTCATTGCATGTGTGTTCTTTTTACTAACAAAAACCAGAGTCATTGAAATGTGTGTTCTCTTCAGAGACCACACATGGATCCACCAGTGTCATTGCATGTGTGCTCTCTTCACAATCCACCTATGGATCCACCAGTGTCAATGCATGTGTGTTCTATTTACGAAGAACAACCAGAGTCATTGCATGTGTGTTCTTTTCACATACCACATATGGATCCACCAGTGTCATTGCATGTGTCTTATTTTCACAATCCACCTATGGATCCACCAGTGTCATTGCATGTGTGCTCTTTTCACTAACAACAACCAGAGTCATTGCATGTGTGTTCTCTTCAGAAACCACACATGGATCCACTAGTGTTATTGCATGTGTGTTCTTTTGACAAACAACAACCAGAGTCATTGAAATGTGTGTTCTCTTTAGAGACCAAACATTGATCCACCAGTGTCATTGCATGTGTGTTCTTTTTACTAACAGCAACCAGAGTCATTGCATGTGTGTTATTTTCACATACCACATATGGATCCACTAGTGTCATTGAATCCACCAGTGTCATTGCATGTATGCTCTCTTCACATTCCACCTATGGATCCACCAGTGTCATTGCATGTATGCTCTCTTCACAATCCACCTATGGATCCAATAGTGTCATTGCATGTGTGTTCTTTTTACTAACAACATCTGGAGTCATTTCATGTGTGTTCTTTTCACATACCACATACGAATCCACCTGTGTCATTGAAATGTGTGTTCTCTTCAGAGACCACACATGGATCCACAAGTGTCATTGCATGTGTGTTCTTTTTACTAACAACAACCAGAGTCATTGAAATGTGTGTTCTTTTCACATACCACATATGGATCCACCAGTGTTAATGCATGTGTGATCTTTTCACAATGCACCTATGGATCCACCAGTGTCATTGCATGTGTGCTCTTTTTACTAACAACAACCAGAGTCATTGCATGTGTGTCCTATTAACATACCACATAGGGATCCACAAGTGTGATTGCATGTGTGTTCTTTTTACTAAGAAAAACTAGAGTCATTGAAATGTGTGTTCTCAAAGACCACACATGAATCCACCAGTGTCATTGCATGTGTTTTCTTTTTACTAACAACTAGAGTCATTGCATGTGTGTTATTTTCACATACCACATATGGATCCACCAGTGTCATTGAATCCACCAGTGTCATTGCATGTATGCTCTCTTCACATACCACATATGGATCCACCAGTGTCATTGCATGTGTGTTCTTTTCACAATCCACCTACGGATCCACCAGTGTCAATGCATGTCTGCTCTTTTTACTAACAACAACCAGAGTCATTGCATGTGTGTTCTCTTCAGAGACCACACATGGATCCACCAGTGTCATTGCATGTGTGTTCTTTTTACTAACAAAAACCAGAGTCATTGAAATGTGTGTTCTCTTCAGAGACCAAACATGGATCCACTAGTGTCATTGCATGTGTGCTCTCTTTACTAACAACAAGAAGAGTCATTGCATGTGTGCTCTTTTCACAACATATGGATCCACCAGTGTCATTGCATGTGTGTTCTTTTCACAATCCACCTATGGATCCACCAGTGTCATTGCATGTGTGCTCTTTTCACTAATAATAACCAGAGTCAGTGCATGTGTGTTCTCTTCAGAGACCACACACCGATCCACCAGTGTCATTGCATGTGTGTTCTTTTTACTAACAATAACCAGAGTCATTGCATGTGTGTTCTTTTCACATACCACATATGGATCCGCCAGTGTCATTGCATGTGTGTTTTTTTCACATTCCACCTATGGATCCACCAATTTCATTGCATGTGTGCTCTTTTCACTAACAACAACCAGAGTCATTGCATGTGTGTTCTCTTTAGAAACCACACATGGATCCACCAGTGTCATTGCATGTGTGTTCTATTTACTAACAACAACCAGAGTCATTGAAATGTGTGTTCTCTTAAGAGACCAGACATGGATCCACCAGTGTCATTGCATGTGTGTTCTTTTTACTAACAACAACCAGAGTCATTGCATGTGTGTTATGTTCACATACCACATATGAATCCACCAGTGTCATTGAATCCACCAGTGTCATTGCATGTATGCTCTCTTCACAATCCACCTATGGATCCACCAGTGTCATTGCATGTGTGTTCTTTTTACTAACAACAACTGGAGTCATGTCATGTGTGTCTTTTCACATACCACATATGGATTCACCAGTGTCATTGAAATGTGTGTTCTCTTCAGAGACCACACATGGATCCACCAGTGTCATTGCATGTGTGTTCTTTTTACTAACAACAACCAGAGTCATTGAAACGTGTGTTCTTTTCACATACCACATATGGATCCACCAGTGTCAATGCATGTGTGTTCTTTTCACAATCCACCTATGGATCCACCAGTGTCATTGCATGTGTGCTCTTTTTACTAACAACAACCAGAGTCATTGCATGTGTGTCCTTTTCACATACCACATAGGGATCCACCAGTGTCATTGCATGTGTGTTCTTTTTACTAAAAAAAACAGAGTCATTGAAATGTGTGTTCTCAAAGACCACACATGGATCCACCAGTGTCATTGCATGTGTGTTCTTTTTACTAACAACAACTAGAGTCATTGCATGTGTGTTATTTTCACATACCACATATGGATCCACTAATGTCATTGAATCCACCAGTGTCATTGCATGTATGCTCTCTGCACAATCCACCTATGGATCCACTAGTGTCATTGCATGTGTGTTCTTTTTTCTAACAACAACTATAGTCATTTCAAGTGTGTTATTTTCACGTACCACATATGGATCCACCAGTGTCATTGAAATGTGTGTTCTCTTCAGAGACCAGACATGGATCCACCAGTGTCATTGCATGTGTGTTCTTTTTACTAACAATAACAAGAGTCATTGAAATGTGTGTTCTTTTCACATACCATATATGGATCCACCAGTGTCATTGCATGTGTGTTCTTTTCACAATCCACCTATGGATCCACCAGTGTCAATGCATGTGTGCTCTTTTTACTAACAACAACCTGAGTCATTGCATGTGTGTTCTCTTCAGAGACCACACATGGATCCACCAGTGTCATTGCATGTGTGTTCTTTTCACAATCCACCTATGGATACACACCAGTGTCATTGCATGTGTGCTCTTTTAACTAACAACAACCAGAGTCATTACACGTGTGTTCTCTTTAGAGACCACACATGGATCCACCAGTGTCATTGCATGTGTGTTCTTTTTACTAACAACAACCAGAGTCATTGAAATGTGTGTTCTTTTCACTCTGGGATCTTTTATCTTCGACTTATTTTTTTACTTTATTCTTTATTTATTTCATTTCTATTTTGCCATACCACATATGGATCCACCAGTGTCATTGCATGTGTGTTCTTTTCACAATCCACCTATGGATCCACCAGTGTTAATGCATGTGTGCTCTTTTTACTAACAACAACCTGAGTCATTGCATGTGTGTTCTCTTCAGAGACCACACATGGATCCACCAGTGTCATTGCATGTGTGTTCTTTGTACTAACAAAAACCAGAGTCATTGAAATGTGTGTTCTCTTCAGAGACCACACATGGATCCACCAGTGTCATTGCATGTATGCTCTCTTCACAATCCACCTATGGATCCACCAGTGTCATTGCATGTGTGTTCTTTTTACTAACAACAACTGGAGTCATTTCATGTGTGTCTTTTCACATACCACATATGGATTCACCAGTGTCATTGAAATGTGTGTTCTCTTCAGAGACCACACATGGATCCACCAGTGTCATTGCATGTGTGTTTTTTTTACTAACAACAACCAGAGTCATTGAAATGTGTGTTCTTTTCACATACCACATATGGATCCACCAGTGTCAATGCATGTGTGTTCTTTTCACAATCCACCTATGGATCCACCAGTGTCATTGCATGTGTGCTCTTTTTACTAACAACAACCAGAGTCATTGCATGTGTGTCCTTTTCACATACCACATAGGGATCCACCAGTGTCATTGCATGTGCGTTCTTTTTACTAACAAAAAACAGAGTCATTGAAATGTGTGTTCTCAAAGACCACACATGGATCCACCGGTGTCATTGCATGTGTGTTCTTTTTACTAACAACAACTAGAGTCATTGCATGTGTGTTATTTTCACATACCACATATGGATCCACTAATGTCATTGAATCCACCAGTGTCATTGCATGTATGCTCTCTGCACAATCCACCTATGGATCCACTAGTGTCATTGCATGTGTGTTCTTTTTTCTAACAACAACTATAGTCATTTCAAGTGTGTTATTTTCACGTACCACATATGGATCCACCAGTTTCATTGAAATGTGTGTTCTCTTCAGAGACCAGACATGGATCCACCAGTGTCATTGCATGTGTGTTCTTTTTACTAACAACAACCAGAGTCATTGAAATGTGTGTTCTTTTCACATACCACATATGGATCCACCAGTGTCATTGCATGTGTGTTCTTTTCACAATCCACCTATGGATCCACCAGTGTCAATGCATGTGTGCTCTTTTTACTAACAATAACCTGAGTCATTGCATGTGTGTTCTCTTCAGAGACCACACATGGATCCACCAGTGTCATTGCATGTGTGTTCTTTTCACAATCCACCTATGGATACACACCAGTGTCATTGCATGTGTGCTCTTTTAACTAACAACAACCAGAGTCATTACACGTGTGTTCTCTTTAGAGACCACACATGGATCCACCAGTGTCATTGCATGTGTGTTCTTTTTACTAACAAAAACTAGAGTCATTGAAACGTGTGTTCTCTTTCGAGACCACACATGGATCCACCAGTGCCATTGCATGTGTGTTCTTTTTACTAACAACAACCAGAGTCATTGCATGTGTGTTCTTTTCACATACCACATATGGATCCACTAGTGTCATTGCATGTGTGTTCTTTTCATAGTCCACCTATGGATCAACTGTTGTCATTGCATCTGTGTTATTTCTACTAACAATAACCAGAGTCATTGAAATGTGTGTTATTTTCAAATACCACATATGGATCCACCAGTGTGATTGCATGTGTGTTCTTTTCACAATCCACCTATGGATACACACCAGTGTCATTGCATGTGTGCTCTTTTAACTAACAACAACCAGAGTCATTACACGTGTGTTCTCTTTAGAGACCACACATGGATCCACCAGTGTCATTGCATGTGTGTTCTTTTTACTAACAACAACCAGAGTCATTGAAATGTGTGTTCTTTTCACTCTGGGATCTTTTATCTTCGACTTATTTTTTTACTTTATTCTTTATTTATTTCATTTCTATTTTGCCATACCACATATGGATCCACCAGTGTCATTGCATGTGTGTTCTTTTTACTAACAACAACCAGAGTCATTGAAATGTGTGTTCTCTTAAGAGACCAGACATGGATCCACCAGTGTCATTGCATGTGTGTTCTTTTTACTAACAACAACCAGAGTCATTGCATGTGTGTTATGTTCACATACCACATATGAATCCACCAGTGTCATTGAATCCACCAGTGTCATTGCATGTATGCTCTCTTCACAATCCACCTATGGATCCACCAGTGTCATTGCATGTGTGTTCTTTTTACTAACAACAACTGGAGTCATTTCATGTGTGTCTTTTCACATACCACATATGGATTCACCAGTGTCATTGAAATGTGTGTTCTCTTCAGAGACCACACATGGATCCACCAGTGTCATTGCATGTGTGTTCTTTTTACTAACAACAACCAGAGTCATTGAAACGTGTGTTCTTTTCACATACCACATATGGATCCACCAGTGTCAATGCATGTGTGTTCTTTTCACAATCCACCTATGGATCCACCAGTGTCATTGCATGTGTGCTCTTTTTACTAACAACAACCAGAGTCATTGCATGTGTGTCCTTTTCACATACCACATAGGGATCCACCAGTGTCATTGCATGTGTGTTCTTTTTACTAAGAAAAAACAGAGTCATTGAAATGTGTGTTCTCAAAGACCACACATGAATCCACCAGTGTCATTGCATGTGTGTTCTTTTTACTAACAACAACTAGAGTCATTGCATGTGTGTTATTTTCACATACCACATATGGATCCACTAATGTCATTGAATCCACCAGTGTCATTGCATGTATGCTCTCTGCACAATCCACCTATGGATCCACTAGTGTCATTGCATGTGTTTTCTTTTTTCTAACAACAACTATAGTCATTTCAAGTGTGTTATTTTCACGTACCACATATGGATCCACCAGTGTCATTGAAATGTGTGTTCTCTTCAGAGACCAGACATGGATCCACCAGTGTCATTGCATGTGTGTTCTTTTTACTAACAATAACAAGAGTCATTGAAATGTGTGTTCTTTTCACATACCATATATGGATCCACCAGTGTCATTGCATGTGTGTTCTTTTCACAATCCACCTATGGATCCACCAGTGTCAATGCATGTGTGCTCTTTTTACTAACAACAACCTGAGTCATTGCATGTGTGTTCTCTTCAGAGACCACACATGGATCCACCAGTGTCATTGCATGTGTGTTCTTTTCACAATCCACCTATGGATACACACCAGTGTCATTGCATGTGTGCTCTTTTAACTAACAACAACCAGAGTCATTACACGTGTGTTCTCTTTAGAGACCACACATGGATCCACCAGTGTCATTGCATGTGTGTTCTTTTTACTAACAACAACCAGAGTCATTGAAATGTGTGTTCTTTTCACTCTGGGATCTTTTATCTTCGACTTATTTTTTTTACTTTATTCTTTATTTATTTCATTTCTATTTTGCCATACCACATATGGATCCACCAGTGTCATTGCATGTGTGTTCTTTTCACAATCCACCTATGGATCCACCAGTGTTAATGCATGTGTGCTCTTTTTACTAACAACAACCTGAGTCATTGCATGTGTGTTCTCTTCAGAGACCACACATGGATCCACCAGTGTCATTGCATGTGTGTTCTTTGTACTAACAAAAACCAGAGTCATTGAAATGTGTGTTCTCTTCAGAGACCACACATGGATCCACCAGTGTCATTGCATGTATGCTCTCTTCACAATCCACCTATGGATCCACCAGTGTCATTGCATGTGTGTTCTTTTTACTAACAACAACTGGAGTCATTTCATGTGTGTCTTTTCACATACCACATATGGATTCACCAGTGTCATTGAAATGTGTGTTCTCTTCAGAGACCACACATGGATCCACCAGTGTCACTGCATGTGTCTTCTTTTTACTAACAACAACCAGAGTCATTGAAATGTGTGTTCTTTTCACATACCACATATGGATCCACCAGTGTCAATGCATGTGTGTTCTTTTCACAATCCACCTATGGATCCACCAGTGTCATTGCATGTGTGCTCTTTTAACTAACAACAACCAGAGTCATTGCATGTGTGTCCTTTTCACATACCACATAGGGATCCACCAGTGTCATTGCATGTGCGTTCTTTTTACTAACAAAAAACAGAGTCATTGAAATGTGTGTTCTCAAAGACCACACATGGATCCACCGGTGTCATTGCATGTGTGTTCTTTTTACTAACAACAACTAGAGTCATTGCATGTGTGTTATTTTCACATACCACATATGGATCCACTAATGTCATTGAATCCACCAGTGTCATTGCATGTATGCTCTCTGCACAATCCACCTATGGATCCACTAGTGTCATTGCATGTGTGTTCTTTTTTCTAACAACAACTATAGTCATTTCAAGTGTGTTATTTTCACGTACCACATATGGATCCACCAGTTTCATTGAAATGTGTGTTCTCTTCAGAGACCAGACATGGATCCACCAGTGTCATTGCATGTGTGTTCTTTTTACTAACAATAACCAGAGTCATTGAAATGTGTGTTCTTTTCACAAACCACATATGGATCCACCAGTGTCATTGCATGTGTGTTCTTTTCACAATCCACCTATGGATCCACCAGTGTCAATGCATGTGTGCTCTTTTTACTAACAATAACCTGAGTCATTGCATGTGTGTTCTCTTCAGAGACCACACATGGATCCACCAGTGTCATTGCATGTGTGTTCTTTTCACAATCCACCTATGGATACACACCAGTGTCATTGCATGTGTGCTCTTTTAACTAACAACAACCAGAGTCATTACACGTGTGTTCTCTTTAGAGACCACACATGGATCCACCAGTGTCATTGCATGTGTGTTCTTTTTACTAACAAAAACTAGAGTCATTGAAACGTGTGTTCTCTTTCGAGACCACACATGGATCCACCAGTGCCATTGCATGTGTGTTCTTTTTACTAACAACAACCAGAGTCATTGCATGTGTGTTCTTTTCACATACCACATATGGATCCACTAGTGTCATTGCATGTGTGTTCTTTTCATAGTCCACCTATGGATCAACTGTTGTCATTGCATCTGTGTTATTTCTACTAACAACAACCAGAGTCATTGAAATGTGTGTTATTTTCAAATACCACATATGGATCCACCAGTGTGATTGCATGTGTGTTCTTTTCCAATCCACCTATGGATACACACCAGTGTCGTTGCATGTGTGCTCTTTGAACTAACAACAACTAGAGTCATTACACGTGTGTTCTCTTTAGAGACCACACATGGATCCACCAGTGTCATTGCATGTGTGTTCTTTTTACTAACAACAACCAGAGTCATTGAAATGTGTGTTCTTTTCACTCTGGGATCTTTTATCTTCGACTTATTTTTTTACTTTATTCTTTATTTATTTCATTTCTATTTTGCCATACCACATATGGATCCACCAGTGTCATTGCATGTGTGTTCTTTTCACAATCCACCTATGGATCCACCAGTGTTAATGCATGTGTGCTCTTTTTACTAACAACAACCTGAGTCATTGCATGTGTGTTCTCTTCAGAGACCACACATGGATCCACCAGTGTCATTGCATGTGTGTTCTTTGTACTAACAAAAACCAGAGTCATTGAAATGTGTGTTCTCTTCAGAGACCACACATGGATCCACCAGTGTCATTGCATGTATGCTCTCTTCACAATCCACCTATGGATCCACCAGTGTCATTGCATGTGTGTTCTTTTTACTAACAACAACTGGAGACATTTCATGTGTGTCTTTTCACATACCACATATGGATTCACCAGTGTCATTGAAATGTGTGTTCTCTTCAGAGACCACACATGGATCCACCAGTGTCACTGCATGTGTGTTCTTTTTACTAACAACAACCAGAGTCATTGAAATGTGTGTTCTTTTCACATACCACATATGGATCCACCAGTGTCAATGCATGTGTGTTCTTTTCACAATCCACCTATGGATCCACCAGTGTCATTGCATGTGTGCTCTTTTTACTAACAACAACCAGAGTCATTGCATGTGTGTCCTTTTCACATACCACATAGGGATCCACCAGTGTCATTGCATGTGCGTTCTTTTTACTAACAAAAAACAGAGTCATTGAAATGTGTGTTCTCAAAGACCACACATGGATCCACCGGTGTCATTGCATGTGTGTTCTTTTTACTAACAACAACTAGAGTCATTGCATGTGTGTTATTTTCACATACCACATATGGATCCAATAATGTCATTGAATCCACCAGTGTCATTGCATGTATGCTCTCTGCACAATCCACCTATGGATCCACTAGTGTCATTGCATGTGTGTTCTTTTTTCTAACAACAACTATAGTCATTTCAAGTGTGTTATTTTCACGTACCACATATGGATCCACCAGTGTCATTGAAATGTGTGTTCTCTTCAGAGACCAGACATGGATCCACCAGTGTCATTGCATGTGTGTTCTTTTTACTAACAATAACCAGAGTCATTGAAATGTGTGTTCTTTTCACATACCACATATGGATCCACCAGTGTCATTGCATGTGTGTTCTTTTCACAATCCACCTATGGATCCGCCAGTGTCAATGCATGTGTGCTCTTTTTACTAACAATAACCTGAGTCATTGTATGTGTGTTCTCTTCAGAGACCACACATGGATCCACCAGTGTCATTGCATGTGTGTTCTTTTCACAATCCACCTATGGATACACACCAGTGTCATTGCATGTGTGCTCTTTTAACTAACAACAACCAGAGTCATTACACGTGTGTTCTCTTTAGAGACCACACATGGATCCACCAGTGTCATTGCATGTGTGTTCTTTTTTCTAACAACAACCAGAGTCATTGAAATGTGTGTTCTTTTCACTCTGGGATCTTTTATCTTCGACTTATTTTTTTACTTTATTCTTTATTTATTTCATTTCTATTTTGCCATACCACATATGGATCCACCAGTGTCATTGCATGTGTGTTCTTTTCACAATCCACCTATGGATCCACCAGTGTTAATGCATGTGTGCTCTTTTTACTAACAACAACCTGAGTCATTGCATGTGTGTTCTCTTCAGAGACCACACATGGATCCACCAGTGTCATTGCATGTGTGTTCTTTGTACTAACAAAAACCAGAGTCATTGAAATGTGTGTTCTCTTCAGAGACCACACATGGATCCACGAGTGTCATTGCATGTGTGCTCTCTTTACTAACAACAACCAGAGTCATTACATGTGTGTTCTCTTCAGAGACCACACATGGATCCACCAGTGTCATTGCATGTGTGTTCTTTTTACTAACAAAAACTAGAGTCATTGAAATGTTTGTTCTCTTCAGAGACCACACATGGATCTACCAGTGTCATTGCATGTGTGTTCTTTTTACTAACAACAACCAGAGTCATTGCACGTGTCTTATTTTCACATACCACATATGGATCCACCAGTGTCATTGCATGTTTGCTGTCTTCAGAATCCACCTATGGATCCACCAGTATCATTGCATGTGTGTTCAGTTTACTAACAACAACTAGAGTCATTTCATGTGTGTTCTTTTCACATACCACATATGGATCCACCAGTGTCATTGCATGTGTGTTCTTTTTACTAACAACAACCAGAGTCATTGAAATGTGTGTTCTTTTCACTCTGGGATCTTTTATCTTCGACTTATTTTTTTACTTTATTCTTTATTTATTTCATTTCTATTTTGCCATACCACATATGGATCCACCAGTGTCATTGCATGTTTGTTCTTTTCACAATCCACCTATGGATCCACTAGTGTTAATGCATGTGTGCTCTTTTTACTAACAACAACCTGAGTCATTGCATGTGTGTTCTCTTCAGAGACCACACATGGATCCACCAGTGTCATTGCATGTGAGTTCTTTGTACTAACAAAAACCAGAGTCATTGAAATGTGTGTTCTCTTCAGAGACCACACATGGTTCCACCAGTGTCATTGAATGTATGCTCTCTTCACAATCCACCTATGGATCCACCAGTGTCATTGCATGTGTGTTCTTTTTACTAACAACAACTGGAGTCATTTCATGTGTGTCTTTTCACATACCACATATGGATTCACCAGTGTCATTGAAATGTGTGTTCTCTTCAGAGACCACACATGGATCCACCAGTGTCACTGCATGTGTGTTCTTTTTACTAACAACAACTAGAGTCATTGAAATGTGTGTTCTTTTCACATACCACATATGGATCCACCAGTGTCAATGCATGTGTGTTCTTTTCACAATCCACCTATGGATCCACCAGTGTCATTGCATGTGTGCTCTTTTTACTAACAACAACCAGAGTCATTGCATGTGTGTCCTTTTCACATACCACATAGGGATCCACCAGTGTCATTGCATGTGCGTTCTTTTTACTAACAAAAAACAGAGTCATTGAAATGTGTGTTCTCAAAGACCACACATGGATCCACCGGTGTCATTGCATGTGTGTTCTTTTTACTAACAACAACTAGAGTCATTGCATGTGTGTTATTTTCACATACCACATATGGATCCACTAATGTCATTGAATCCACCAGTGTCATTGCATGTATGCTCTCTGCACAATCCACCTATGGATCCACTAGTGTCATTGCATGTGTGTTCTTTTTTCAAACAACAACTATAGTCATTTCAAGTGTGTTATTTTCACGTACCACATATGGATCCACCAGTGTCATTGAAATGTGTGTTCTCTTCAGAGACCAGACATGGATCCACCAGTGTCATTGCATGTGTGTTCTTTTTACTAACAATAACCAGAGTCATTGAAATGTGTGTTCTTTTCACATACCACATATGGATCCACCAGTGTCATTGCATGTGTGTTCTTTTCACAATCCACCTATGGATCCACCAGTGTCAATGCATGTGTGCTCTTTTTACTAACAATAACCTGAGTCATTGCATGTGTGTTCTCTTCAGAGACCACACATGGATCCACCAGTGTCATTGCATGTGTGTTCTTTTCACAATCCACCTATGGATACACACCAGTGTCATTGCATGTGTGCTCTTTTAACTAACAACAACTAGAGTCATTACACGTGTGTTCTCTTTAGAGACCACACATGGATCCACCAGTGTCATTGCATGTGTGTTCTTTTTACTAACAACAACCAGAGTCATTGAAATGTGTGTTCTTTTCATTCTGGGATCTTTTATCTTCGACTTATTTTTTTACTTTATTCTTTATTTATTTCATTTCTATTTTGCCATACCACATATGGATCCACCAGTGTCATTGCATGTGTGTTCTTTTCACAATCCACCTATGGATCCACCAGTGTTAATGCATGTGTGCTCTTTTTACTAACAACAACCTGAGTCATTGCATGTGTGTTCTCTTCAGAGACCAGACATGGATCCACCAGTGTCATTGCATGTGTGTTCTTTGTACTAACAAAAACCAGAGTCATTGAAATGTGTGTTCTCTTCAGAGACCACACATGGATCCACGAGTGTCATTGCATGTGTGCTCTCTTTACTAACAACAACCAGAGTCATTACATGTGTGTTCTCTTCAGAGACCACACATGGATCCACCAGTGTCATTGCATGTGTGTTCTTTTTACTAACAAAAACTAGAGTCATTGAAATGTTTGTTCTCTTCAGAGACCACACATGGATCTACCAGTGTCATTGCATGTGTGTTCTTTTTACTAACAACAACCAGAGTCATTGCACGTGTCTTATTTTCACATACCACATATGGATCCACCAGTGTCATTGCATGTTTGCTGTCTTCAGAATCCACCTATGGATCCACCAGTATCATTGCATGTGTGTTCAGTTTACTAACAACAACTAGAGTCATTTCATGTGTGTTCTTTTCACATACCACATATGGATCCACCAGTGTCATTGCATGTGAGTTCTCTTCAGAGACCATACATGGATCCACCAGTGTCATTGCATGTGTGTTGTTTTTACTAACAACAACCAGAGTCATTCAAATGTCTGTTCTTTTCACATACCACATATGGATCCACCAGTGTCATTGCATGTGTGTTCTTTTCACAATCCACCTACGGATCCATTAGTGTCATTGCATGTGTTCTATTTTTACTAACAACAACTAGAGTCATTGCATGTGTGTTCTCTTCGGAGACCACACATGGATCCACCAGTGTAATTGCATGTGTGTTCTTTTTACTAACAAAAACCCGAGTCATTGAAATGTGTGTTCTCTTTAGAGACCACACATGGATCCACCAGTGTCATTGCATGTGTGTTCTTTGTACTAACAAAAACCAGAGTTATTGAAATGTGTGTTCTCTTCAGATACCACACATGGATCCACCAGTGTTATTGCATCTGTGTTCTTTTTACTAACAACAACCAGAGTCAATGCATGTGTGTTATTTTCACATACCACATATGGATCCACCAGTGTCATTGCATCCACCAGTGTCATTGCATGTATGCTCTCTTCACAATCCACCTATGGATCTACCAGTGTCATTGCATGTGTGTTCTTTTTACTAACAACAACTAGAGTCATTTCAAGTGTGTTCTTTTCACATACCACATATGGATCCACCAGTGTCATTGAAATGTGTGTTCTCTTCAGAGACCACACATGGATCCACCAGTGTCATTGCATGTGTGTTCTTTTTACTAACAACAACCAGAGTCATTGAAATGTGTGTTCTTTTCACATACCACATATGGATCCACCAGTGTCATTGCATGTGTTTTCTTTTCACAATCCACCTATGGATCCACCAATGTCATTGCATGTGTGCTCTTTTTACTAAAAACAACCAGAGTCATTGCATGTGTGTTCTTTTCACATACCACATATGGATCCACCAGTGTCATTGCATGCGTGTTCTTTTTACTAACAAAAACCAGGGTCATTGAAATGTGTGTTCTCTTCAGAGACCACACATGGATCCACCAGTGTCATTGCATGTGTCGTCTCTTCACAATCCACCTATGGATCCACCAGTGTCATTGCATGTGTGTTCTTTTTACTAACAACAACCAGTGTCATTGCATGTGTGTTCTTTTCACATACCACATATGGATCCACCAGTGTTAATGCATGTGTGATCTTTTCACAATGCACCTATGGATCCACCAGTGTCATTGCATGTGTGCTCTTTTTACTAACAACAACCAGAGTCATTGCATGTGTGTACTATTAACATACCACATAGGGATCCACAAGTGTCATTGCATGTGTGTTCTTTTTACTAAGAAAAACCAGAGTCATTGAAATGTGTGTTCTCAAAGACCACACATGAATGCACCAGTGTCATTGCATGTGTGTTCTTTTTACTAACAACAACTAGAGTCATTGCATGTGTGTTATTTTCACATACCACATATGGATCCACCAGTGTCATTGAATCCACCAGTGTCATTGCATGTATGCTCCCTTCACATACCACATATGGATCCACCAGTGTCATTGCATGTGTGTTCTTTTCACAATCCACCTACGGATCCACCAGTGTCAATGCATGTCTGCTCTTTTTACTAACAACAACCTGAGTCATTGCATGTGTGTTCTCTTCAGAGACCACACATGGATCCACCAGTGTCATTGCATGTGTGTTCTTTTTACTAACAAAAACCAGAGTCATTGAAATGTGTGTTCTCTTTAGAGACCAAACATGGATCCACTAGTGTCATTGCATGTGTGCTCTCTTTACTAACAACAAGAAGAGTCATTGCATGTGTGCTCTTTTCACAACATATGGATCCACCAGTGTCATTGCATGTGTGTTCTTTTCACAATCCACCTATGGATCCACCAGTGTCATTGCATGTGTGCTCTTTTCACTAATAATAACCAGAGTCATTGCATGTGTGTTCTCTTCAGAGACCACACACCGATCCACCAGTGTCATTGCATGTGTGTTCTTTTTACTAACAACAGCCAGAGTCATTGCATGTGTGTTCTTTTCACATACCACATATGGATCCGCCAGTGTCATTGCATGTGTTTTTTTTCACATTCCACCTATGGATCCACCAATTTCATTGCATGTGTGCACTTTTCACTAACAACAACCAGAGTCATTGCATGTGTGTTCTCTTTAGAAACCACACATGGATCCACCAGTGTCATTGCATGTGTGTTCTTTTTACTAACAACAACCAGAGTCATTGAAATGTGTGTTCTCTGCAGAGACCAGACATGGATCCACCAGCGTCATTGCATGTGTGTTCTTTTTACTAACAACAACCAGAGTCATTGCATGTGTGTTATGTTCACATACCACATATGAATCCACCAGTGTCATTGAATCCACCAGTGTCATTGCATGTATGCTCTCTTCACAGTCCACCTATGGATCCACCAGTGTCATTGCATGTGTGTTCTTTTTACTAACAACAACTGGAGTCATTTCATGTGTGTCTTTTCACATACCACATATGGATTCACCAGTGTCATTGAAATGTGTGTTCTCTTCAGAGACCAGACATGGATCCACCAGTGTCATTGCATGTGTGTTCTTTTTACTAACAATAACCAGAGTCATTGAAATGTGTGTTCTTTTCACATACCACATATGGATCCACCAGTGTCATTGCATGTGTGTTCTTTTCACAATCCACCTATGGATCCACCAGTGTCAATGCATGTGTGCTCTTTTTACTAACAACAACCTGAGTCATTGCATGTGTGTTCTCTTCAGAGACCACACATGGATCCACCAGTGTCATTGCATGTGTGTTCTTTTCACAATCCACCTATGGATACACACCAGTGTCATTGCATGTGTGCTCTTTTAACTAACAATAACCAGAGTCATTACACGTGTGTTCTCTTTAGAGACCACACATGGATCCACCAGTGTCATTGCATGTGTGTTCTTTTTACTTACAACAACCAGAGTCATTGAAATGTGTGTTCTTTTCACTCTGGGATCTTTTATCTTCGACTTATTTTTTTACTTTATTCTTTATTTATTTCATTTCTATTTTGCCATACCACATATGGATCCACCAGTGTCATTGCATGTGTGTTCTTTTCACAATCCACCTTTGGATCCACTAGTGTTAATGCATGTGTGCTCTTTTTACTAACAACAACCTGAGTCATTGCATGTGTGTTCTCTTCAGAGACCACACATGGATCCACTAGTGTCATTGCATGTGTGTTCTTTGTACTAAAAAAACCAGAGTCATTGAAATGTGTGTTCTCTTCAGAGACCACACATGGATCCACGAGTGTCATTGCATGTGTGCTCTCTTTACTAACAACAACCAGAGTCATTACATGTGTGTTCTCTTCAGAGACCACACATGGATCCACCAGTGTCATTGCATGTGTGTTCTTTTTACTAACAAAAACTAGAGTCATTGAAATGTTTGTTCTCTTCAGAGACCACACATGGATCTACCAGTGTCATTGCATGTGTGTTCTTTTTACTAACAACAACCAGAGTCATTGCATGTGTCTTATTTTCACATACCACATATGGATCCACCAGTGTCATTGAATCCACCAGTGTCATTGCATGTTTGCTGTCTTCAGAATCCACCTATGGATCCACCAGTATCATTGCATGTGTGTTCAGTTTACTAACAACAACTAGAGTCATTTCATGTGTGTTCTTTTCACATACCACATATGGATCCACCAGTGTCATTGCATGTGAGTTCTCTTCAGAGACCATACATGGATCCACCAGTGTCATTGCATGTGTGTTGTTTTTACTAACAACAACCAGAGTCATTCAAATGTCTGTTCTTTTCACATACCACATATGGATCCTCCAGTGTCATTGCATGTGTGTTCTTTTCACAATCCACCTATGGATCCATTAGTGTCATTGCATGTGTTCTATTTTTACTAACAACAACTAGAGTCATTGCATGTGTGTTCTCTTCGGAGACCACACATGGATCCACCAGTGTAATTGCATGTGTGTTCTTTTTACTAACAAAAACCCGAGTCATTGAAATGTGTGTTCTCTTTAGAGACCACACATGGATCCACCAGTGTCATTGCATGTGTGTTCTTTGTACTAACAAAAACCAGAGTCATTGAAATGTGTGTTCTCTTCAGATACCACACATGGATCCACCAGTGTTATTGCATCTGTGTTCTTTTTACTAACAACAACCAGAGTCAATGCATGTATGTTATTTTCACATACCACATATGGATCCACCAGTGTCATTGAATCCACCAGTGTCATTGCATGTATGCTCTCTTCACAATCCACCTATGGATCCACCAGTGTCATTGCATGTGTGTTCTTTTTACTAACAACAACTAGAGTCATTTCAAGTGTGTTCTTTTCACATACCACATATGGATCCACCAGTGTCATTGAAATGTGTGTTCTCTTCAGAGACCACACATGGATCCACCAGTGTCATTGCATGTGTGTTCTTTTTACTAACAACAACCAGAGTCATTGAAATGTGTGTTCTTTTCACATACCACATATGGATCCACCAGTGTCATTGCATGTGTTTTATTTTCACAATCCACCTATGGATCCACCAATGTCATTGCATGTGTGCTCTTTTTACTAAAAACAACCAGAGTCATTGCATGTGTGTTCTTTTCACATACCACATATGGATCCACCAGTGTCATTGCATGCGTGTTCTTTTTACTAACAAAAACTAGAGTCATTGAAATGTGTGTTCTCTTCAGCGACCACACATGGATCCACCAGTGTCATTGCATGTGTCCTCTCTTCACAATCCACCTATGGATCCACCAGTGTCATTGCATGTGTGTTCTTTTCACATACCACATATGGATCCACCAGTGTCATTACATGTGTGTTATTTTCACAATCCACCTATGGATCCACCAGTGTCATTGCATGTGTGTTCTTTTTACTAACAACAACCAGAGTCATTGAAATGTGTGTTCTCTTCAGAGACCAAACATGGATCCACCAGTGTCATTGCATGTGTGTTCTTTTTACTAACAGCAACCAGAGTCATTGTATGTGTGTTATTTTCACATACCACATATGGATCCACTAGTGTCATTGAATCCACCAGTTTCATTGCATGTATGCTCTCTTCACAATCCACCTATGGATCCACCAGTGTCATTGCATGTATGCTCTCTTCACAATCCACCTATGGATCCAATAGTGTCATTGCATGTGTGTTCTTTTTACTAACAACATCTGGAGTCATTTCATGTGTGGTCTTTTCACATACCACTTACGAATCCACCAGTGTCATTGCAATGTGTGTTCTCTTCAGAGACCACACATGGATCCACAAGTGTCATTGCATGTGTGTTCTTTTTACTAACAACAACTAGAGTCATTGAAATGTGTGTTCTTTTCACATTCCACATATGGATCCACCAGTGTTAATGCATGTGTGATCTTTTCACAATCCACCTATGGATCCACCAGTGTCATTGCATGTGTGCTCTTTTTACTCACAACAACCAGAGTCATTGCATGTGTGTCCTTTTCACATACCACATAGGGATCCATAAGTGTCATTGCATGTGTGTTCTTTTTACTAAGAAAAACCAGAGTCATTGAAATGTGTGTTCTCAAAGACCACACATGAATCCACCAGTGTCATTGCATGTGTGTTCTTTTTACTAACAACAACTAGAGTCATTGCATGTGTGTTATTTTTTGCATGTATGCTCTCTTCGCAATCCAGCTATGGATCCACCAGTGTCATTGCATGTGTGTTCTTTTTTCTAACAACAACTAGAGTCATTTCAAGTGTGTTATTTTCACATACAAAATATGGATCCACCAGTGTCATTGAAATGTGTGTTCTCTTTAGAGACCAGACATGGATCCACCAGTGTCATTGCATGTGTGTTCCTTTTACTAACAATAACCAGAGTCATTGAAATGTGTGTTATTTTCAAATACCACATATGGATCCACCAGTGTGATTGCATGTGTGTTCTTTTCACAATCCACCTATGGATACACACCAGTGTCATTGCATGTGTGCTCTTTTCACTAACAACAACTAGAGTCATTGCACATGTGTTCTCTTTAGAGACCACACATGGATCCACCAGTGTCATTGCATGTGTGTTCTTTTCACAATCCACCTATGGATCCACCAGTGTCAATGCATGTGTGCTCTTTTTACTAACAACAACCTGAGTCATTAAATGTATGTTCTCTTCAGAGACCACACATGGATCCACCAGTGTCATTGCATGTGTGTTCTTTTTACTAACAAAAACCAGAGTCACTGAAATGTGTGTTCTCTTTAGAGACCAAACATGGATCCACTAGTGTCATCGCATGTGTGCTCTCTTTACTAACAACAAGAAGAGTCATTGCATGTGTGCTCTTTTCACAACATATGGATCCACCAGTGTCATTGCATGTGTGTTCTTTTCACAATCCACCTATGGATCCACCAGTGTCATTGCATGTGTGCTCTTTTCACTAATAATAACCAGAGTTATTGCATGTGTGTTCTCTTCAGAGACCACACATGGATCCACCAGTGTCATTGCATGTGTGTTCTTTTTACTAACAACAACCAGAGTCATTGCATGTGTGTTCTTTTCACATACCACATATCGATCCGCCAGTGTCATTGCATGTGTGTTCTTTTCACAATCCACCTATGGATCCACCAGTGTCATTGCATGTGTGCTCTTTTCACTAACAACAACCAGAGTCATTGAAATTTGTGTTCTCTTCAGAGACCACACATGGATCCACCAGTGTCATTGCATGTGTGTTCTTTTTACTAACACCAACCAGAGTCAATGCATGTGTGTTCTTTTCACATACCACATATGGATCCACCAGTGTCATTGAATCCACCAGTGTCATTGCATGTATGCTCTCTTCACAATCCACCTATGGATCCACCAGTATCATTGCATGTATGTTCTTCTTACTAACAACAACTAGAGTCATTGAAATGTGTGTTCTTTTCACATTCCACATATGGATCCACCAGTGTTAATGCATGTGTGATCTTTTCACAATCCACCTATGGATCCACCAGTGTCATTGCATGTGTGCTCTTTTTACTAACAACAACCAGAGTCATTGCATGTGTGTCCTTTTCACATACCACATAGGGATCCATAAGTGTCATTGCATGTGTGTTCTTTTTACTAAGAAAAACCAGAGTCATTGAAATGTGTGTTCTCAAAGACCACACATGAATCCACCAGTGTCATTGCATGTGTGTTATTTTTACTAACAACAACTAGAGTCATTGCATGTGTGTTATTTTTTGCATGTATGCTCTCTTCGCAATCCACCTATGGATCCACCAGTGTCATTGCATGTGTGTTCTTTTTTCTAACAACAACTAGAGTCATTTCAAGTGTGTTATTTTCACATACAAAATATGGATCCACCAGTGTCATTGAAATGTGTGTTCTCTTTAGAGACCAGACATGGATCCACCAGTGTCATTGCATGTGTGTTCTTTTTACTAACAATAACCAGAGTCATTGAAATGTGTGTTATTTTCAAATACCACATATGGATCCACCAGTGTGATTGCATGTGTGTTCTTTTCACAATCCACCTATGGATACACACCAGTGTCATTGCATGTGTGCTCTTTTCACTAACAACAACTAGAGTCATTGCACATGTGTTCTCTTTAGAGACCACACATGGATCCACCAGTGTCATTGCATGTGTGTTCTTTTCACAATCCACCTATGGATCCACCAGTGTCAATGCATGTGTGCTCTTTTTACTAACAACAACCTGAGTCATTAAATGTATGTTCTCTTCAGAGACCACACATGGATCCACCAGTGTCATTGCATGTGTGTTCTTTTTACTAACAAAAACCAGAGTCACTGAAATGTGTGTTCTCTTTAGAGACCAAACATGGATCCACTAGTGTCATCGCATGTGTGCTCTCTTTACTAACAACAAGAAGAGTCATTGCATGTGTGCTCTTTTCACAACATATGGATCCACCAGTGTCATTGCATGTGTGTTCTTTTCACAATCCACCTATGGATCCACCAGTGTCATTGCATGTGTGCTCTTTTCACTAATAATAACCAGAGTTATTGCATGTGTGTTCTCTTCAGAGACCACACATGGATCCACCAGTGTCATTGCATGTGTGTTCTTTTTACTAACAACAACCAGAGTCATTGCATGTGTGTTCTTTTCACATACCACATATCGATCCGCCAGTGTCATTGCATGTGTGTTCTTTTCACAATCCACCTATGGATCCACCAGTGTCATTGCATGTGTGCTCTTTTCACTAACAACAACCAGAGTCATTGAAATTTGTGTTCTCTTCAGAGACCACACATGGATCCACCAGTGTCATTGCATGTGTGTTCTTTTTACTAACACCAACCAGAGTCAATGCATGTGTGTTCTTTTCACATACCACATATGGATCCACCAGTGTCATTGAATCCACCAGTGTCATTGCATGTATGCTCTCTTCACAATCCACCTATGGATCCACCAGTATCATTGCATGTATGTTCTTCTTACTAACAACAACTAGAGTCATTTCATGTGTGTTCTTTTCACATACCACATATGGATCCACCAGTGTCATTGAAATGTGTGTTCTCTTCAGAGACCAAACATGGATCCACCAGTGTCATTGCATGTGTGTTCTTTTAACTAACAGCAACTAGAGTCATTGCATGTGTGTTATTTTCACATACGACATATGGATCCACTAGTGTCATTGAATCCACCAGTGTCATTGCATGTATGCTCTCTTCACAATCCACCTATGGATCCACCAGTGTCATTGCATGTATGCTCTCTTCACAATCCACCTATGGATCCAATAGTGTCATTGCATGTGTGTTCTTTTTACTAACAACATCTAGAGTCATTTCATGTGTGTTCTTTTCAGATACCACATACGAATCCACCAGTGTCATTGAAATGTGTGTTCTCTTCAGAGACCACACATGGATCCACAAGTGTCATTGCATGTGTGTTCTTTTTACTAACAACAACCAGAGTCATTGAAATGTGTGTTCTTTTCACATACCACATATGGATCCACCAGTGTTAATGCATGTGTGATCTTTTCACAATCCACCTATGGATCCACTAGTGTCATTGCATGTGTGCCCTTTTTACTAACAACAACCAGAGTCATTGCATGTGTGTCCTTTTCACATACCACATAGGGATCCACAAGTGTCATTGCATGTGTGTTCTTTTTACTAAGAAAAACCAGAGTCATTGAAATGTGTATTCTCAAAGACCACACATGAATCCACCAGTGTCATTGCATGTGTGTTCTTTTAACTAACAACAACTAGAGTCATTGCATGTGTGTTATTTTCACATACAAAATATGGATCCACCAGTGTCATTGAAATGTGTGTTCTCTTTAGAGACTAGACATGGATCCACCAGTGTCATTGCATGTGTGTTCTTTTTACTAACAATAACCAGAGTCATTGAAATGTGTGTTATTTTCAAATACCACATATGGATCCACCAGTGTGATTGCATGTGTGTTCTTTTCACAATCCACCTATGGATACACACCAGTGTCATCGCATGTGTGCTCTTTTCACTAACAACAACCAGAGTCATTGCACGTGTGTTCTCTTTAGAGACCACACATGGATCCACCAGTGTCATTGCATGTGTGTTCTTTTTACTAACAACAACCAGAGTCATTGAAATGTGTGTTCTTTTCACATACCACATATGGATCCACCAGTGTCATTGCATGTGTGTTCTTTTCACAATCCACCTATGGATCCACCAGTGTCAATGCATGTGTGCTCTTTTTTACTAACAACAACCTGAGTCATTGCATGTGTGTTCTCTTCAGAGACCACACATGGATCCACCAGTGTCATTGAATGTGTGTCCTTTTTACTAACAACAACCAGAGTCATTGCATGTGTGTTCTTTTCACATACCACATATTGATCCGCCAGTGTCATTGCATGTGTGTTCTTTTTAGAATCCACCTATGGATCCACCAGTGTCATTGCATGTGTGCTCTTTTCACTAACAACAACCAGAGTCATTGCATGTGTGTTCTCTTTAGAAACCACACATGGATCCACCAGTGTCATTGCATGTGTGTTCTTTTTACTAACAACCAGAGTCATTGAAATGTGTGTTCTCTTCAGAGACCACACATGGATCCACCAGTGTCATTGCATGTGTGTTCTTTTTACTAACAGCAACCAGAGTCATTGCATGTGTGTTATGTTCACATACCACATATGGATCCACCAGTGTCATTGAATCCACCAGTGTCATTGCATGTATGCTCTCTTCACAATCCACCTATGGATCCACCAGTGTCATTGCATGTGTGTTCTTTTTACAAACAACAACTGGAGTCATTTCATGTGTGTTGTTTTCACATACCACATATTGATCCACCAGTGTCATTGAAATGTGTGTTCTCTTCAGAGACCACACATGGATCCACCAGTGTCATTGCATGTGTGTTCTTTTTACTAACAACAACCAGAGTCATTGAAATGTGTGTGCTTTTCACATACCACATATGGATCCACCAGTGTCAATGCATGTGTGTTCTTTTCACAATCCACCTATGGATCCACCAGTGTCATTGCATGTGTGCTCTTTTTACTAAAAACAACCAGAGTCATTGCATGTGTGTCCTTTTCACATACCACATAGGGATCCACCAGTGTCATTGCATGTGTGTTCTTTTTACTAAGAAAAGCCAGAGTCATTGAAATGTGTGTTCTCTTCAGAGACCAGACATGGATCCACCAGTGTCATTGCATGTGTGTTCTTTTTACTAACAATAACAAGAGTCATTGAAATGTGTGTTATTTTCACATACCACATACGGATCCACCAATGTCATTGAATCCACCCGTGTCATTGCATGTATGCTCTCTACACAATCCACCTATGGATCCACTAGTGTCATTGCATGTGTATTCTTTTTTCTAACAACAACTATAGTCATTTCAAGTGTGTTATTTTCACATACCACATATGGATCCACCAGTGTCATTGAAATGTGTGTTCTCTTCAGAGACTAGACATGGATCCACCAGTGTCATTGCATGTGTGTTCTTTTTACTAACAATAACCAGAGTCATTGAAATGTGTGTTATTTTCAAATACCACATACGGATCCACCACTGTGATTGCATGTGTGTTCTTTTCACAATCCACCTATGGATACACACCAGTGTGATTGCATGTGTGCTCTTTTCACTAACAACAACCAGAGTCATTGCACGTGTGTTCTCTTTAGAGACCACACATGGATCCACCAGTGTCATTGCATGTGTGTTATTTTTACTAACAACAACCAGAGTCATGGAAACGTGCGTTCGTTTCACATACCACATATGGATCCACCAGTGTCATTGCATGTGTGTTCTTTTCACAATCCACCTATGGATCCACCAGTGTCAATGCATGTGTGCTCTTTTTACTAACAACCTGAGTCATTGCATGTGTGTTCTCTTTAGAGACCACACATGGATCCACCAGTGTCATTGCATGTGTGTTATTTTTACTAACAAAAACCAGAGTCATTGAAATGTGTGTTCTCTTCAGACACCACATATGGATCCACTAGTGTCATTGGATGTGTGCTCTCTTTACTAACAACAACAAGAGTCATTGCATGTGTGCTCTTTTCACAATCCACATATGGATCCACCAGTGTCATTGCATGTGTGTTCTTTTCACAATCCACCTATGGATCCACCAGTGTCAGTGCATGTGTGCTCTTTTCACTAATAACAACCAGAGTCATTGCATGTGTGTTCTCTTCACAGACCACACATGGATCCACCAGTGTCATTGTATGTGTGTTCTTTTTACTAACAACAATTAGAGTCATTGCATGTGTGTTCTTTTCACATACCACATATGGATCCACTAGTGTCATTGAATCCACTAGTGTGACTGCATGTATGCTCTCTTCACAATCCACCTATGGATCCACTAGTGTCATTGCATGTGTGTTCTTTTTACTAACAACAACTAGAGTCATTTCATGTGTGTTCTTTTCACATACCACATATGGATCCACCAGTGTCATTGAAATGTGTGATCTCTTTAGAGACCACACATGGATCCACCAGTGTCATTGCATGTGTGTTCTTTTTACTACCAATAACCAGAGTCATTGAAATGTGTGTTATTTTCAAATACCACATATGGATCCACCAGTGTGATTGCATGTGTGTTCTTTTCACAATCCACCTATGGATACACACCAGTGTCATTGCATGTGTGCTCTTTTCACTAACAACAACCAGAGTCATTGCACGTGTGTTCTCTTTAGAGACCACACATGTATCCACCAGTGTCATTGCATGTGTGTTCTTTTTACTAACAACAACCAGAGTCATTGAAATGTGTGTTCTTTTCACATACCACATATGGATCCACCAGTGTCATTGCATGTGTGTTCTTTTTAGTAACAACAATTAGATTCATTGCATGTGTGTTATTTTCACATACCACATATGGATCCACCAATCTCATTGAATCCACCAGTGTCATTGCATGTATGCTCTCTACACAATCCACCTATGGATCCACTAGTGTCATTGCATGTGTATTCTTTTTTCTAACAGCAACTATAGTCATTTCAAGTGTGTTATTTTCCCATACCACATATGGATCCACCAGTGTCATTGAAATGTGTGTTCTCTTCAGAGACCAGACATGGATCCACCAGTGTCATTGCATGTGTGTTCTTTTTACTAACAATAACCAGAGTCATTGAAATGTGTGTTATTTTCAAATACCACATATGGATCCACCACTGTGATTGCATGTGTGTTCTTTTCACAATCCACCTATGGATACACACCAGTGTGATTGCATGTGTGCTCTTTTCACTAACAACAACCAGAGTCATTGCACGTGTGTTCTCTTTAGAGACCACACATGGATCCACCAGTGTCATTGCATGTGTGTTATTTTTACTAACAACAACCAGAGTCATTGAAATGTGCGTTCTTTTCACATACCACATATGGATCCACCAGTGTCATTGCATGTGTGTTCTTTTCACAATCCACCTATGGATCCACCAGTGTCAATGCATGTGTGCTCTTTTTACTAACAACAACCTGAGTCATTGCATGTGTGTTCTCTTCAGAGACCACACATGGATCCACCAGTGTCATTGCATGTGTGTTATTTTTACTAACAAAAACCAGAGTCATTGAAATGTGTGTTCTCTTCAGACACCACACATGGATCCACTAGTGTCATTGTATGTGTGCTCTCTTTACTAACAACAACAAGAGTCATAGCATGTGTGCTCTTTTCACAATCCGCATATGGATCCACCAGTGTCATTGCATGTGTGTTCTTTTCACAATCCACCTATGGATCCACCAGTGTCAGTGCATGTGTGCTCTTTTCACTAATAACAACCAGAGTCATTGCATGTGTGTTCTCTACACAGACCACACATGGATCCACCAGTGTCATTGTATGTGTGTTCTTTTTACTAAAAACAACCAGAGTCATTGCATGTGTGTTCTTTTCAGATACCACATATGGATCCACTAGTGTCATTGAATCCACTAGTGTGACTGCATGTATGCTCTCTTCACAATCCACCTATGGATCCACCAGTGTCATTGCATGTGTCTTCTTTTTACTAACAACAACTAGAGTCATTGCATGTGTGTTATTTTCACGTACCACATATGGATCCACCAATGTCATTTAATCCACCAGTGTCATTGCATCTATGCTCTCTGCACAATCCACCAATGGATCCACTAGTGTCATTGCATGTGTGTTCTTTTTTCTAACAACAACTATAGTCATTTCAAGTGTGTTATTTTCACATACCACATATGGATCCACCAGTGTCATTGAAATGTGTGTTCTCTTCAGAGACCAAACATGGATCCACCAGTGTCATTCCATGTGTGTTCTTTTTACTAACAATAACCAGAGTCATTGAAATGTGTGTTATTTTCAAATACCACATATGGATCCACCAGTGTGATTGCATGTGTGTTCTTTTCACAATCCACCTATGGATCCACCAGTGTCATTGCATGTCTGCTCTTTTCCCTAATAACAACCCGAGTCATTGCATGTGTGTTCATTTCACAAACCAAATATGGATCCACTAGTGTCATTGAATCCACCAGTGTGATTGCATGTATGCTCTCTTCACAATCCACCTATGGATCCACCAGTGTCATTGCATGTGTGTTCTTTTTAGTAACAACAACTAGAGTCATTGCATGTGTGTTATTTTCACATACCACATACGGATCCACCAATGTCATTGAATCCACCAGTGTCATTGCAAGTATGCTCTCTACACAATCCACCTATGGATCCACTAGTGTCATTGCATGTGTATTCTTTTTTCTAACAACAACTATAGTCATTTCAAGTGTGTTATTTTCACATACCACATATGGATCCACCAGTGTCATTGAAATGTGTGTTCTCTTCAGAGACCAGACATGGATCCACCAGTGTCATTGCATGTGTGTTCTTTTTAATAACAATAACCAGAGTCATTGAAATGTGTGTTATTTTCAAATACCACATATGGATCCACCACTGTGATTGCATGTGTGTTCTTTTCACAATCCACCTATGGATACACACCAGTGTGATTGCATGTGTGCTCTTTTCACTAACAACAACCAGAGTCATTGCACGTGTGTTCTCTTTAGAGACCACACATGGATCCACCAGTGTCATTGCATGTGTGTTATTTTTACTAACAACAACCAGAGTCATTGAAATGTGCGTTCTTTTCACATACCACATATGGATCCACCAGTGTCATTGCATGTGTGTTCTTTTCACAATCCACCTATGGATCCACCAGTGTCAATGCATGTGTGCTCTTTTTACTAACAACAACCTGAGTCATTGCATGTGTGTTCTCTTCAGAGACCACACATGGATCCACCAGTGTCATTGCATGTGTGTTATTTTTACTAACAAAAACCAGAGTCATTGAAATGTGTGTTCTCTTCAGACACCACACATGGATCCACTAGTGTCATTGGATGTGTGCTCTCTTTACTAACAACAACAAGAGTCATTGCATGTGTGCTCTTTTCACAATCCGCATATGGATCCACCAGTGTCATTGCATGTGTGTTCTTTTCACAATCCACCTATGGATCCACCAGTGTCAGTGCATGTGTGCTCTTTTCACTAATAACAACCAGAGTCATTGCATGTGTGTTCTCTACACATACCACACATGGATCCACCAGTGTCATTGTATGTGTGTTCTTTTTACTAAAAACAACCAGAGTCATTGCATGTGTGTTCTTTTCAGATACCACATATGGATCCACTAGTGTCATTGAATCCACTAGTGTGACTGCATGTATGCTCTCTTCACAATCCACCTATGGATCCACCAGTGTCATTGCATGTGCCTTCTTTTTACTAACAACAACTAGAGTCATTGCATGTGTGTTATTTTCACGTACCACATATGGATCCACCAATGTCATTTAATCCACCAGTGTCATTGCATCTATGCTCTCTGCACAATCCACCAATGGATCCACTAGTGTCATTGCATGTGTGTTCTTTTTTCTAACAACAACTATAGTCATTTCAAGTGTGTTATTTTCACATACCACATATGGATCCACCAGTGTCATTGAAATGTGTGTTCTCTTCAGAGACCAAACATGGATCCATCAGTGTCATTCCATGTGTGTTCTTTTTACTAACAATAACCAGAGTCATTGAAATGTGTGTTATTTTCAAATACCACATATGGATCCACCAGTGTGATTGCATGTGTGTTCTTTTCACAATCCACCTATGGATCCACCAGTGTCATTGCATGTCTGCTCTTTTCCCTAATAACAACCCGAGCCATTGCATGTGTGTTCATTTCACAAACCAAATATGGATCCACTAGTGTCATTGAATCCACCAGTGTGATTGCATGTATGCTCTCTTCACAATCCACCTATGGATCCACCAGTGTCATTGCATGTGTGTTCTTTTTAGTAACAACAACTAGAGTCATTGCATGTGTGTTATTTTCACATACCACATACGGATCCACCAATGTCATTGAATCCACTAGTGTCATTGCATGTATGCTCTCTACACAATCCACCTATGGATCCACTAGTGTCATTGCATGTGTATTCTTTTTTCTAACAACAACTATAGTCATTTCAAGTGTGTTATTTTCACATACCACATATGGATCCACCAGTGTCATTGAAATGTGTGTTCTCTTCAGAGACCAGACATGGATCCACCAGTGTCATTGCATGTGTGTTCTTTTTACTAACAATAACCAGAGTCATTGAAATGTGTGTTATTTTCAAATACCACATATGGATCCACCACTGTGATTGCATGTGTGTTCTTTTCACAATCCACCTATGGATACACACCAGTGTGATTGCATGTGTGCTCTTTTCACTAACAACAACCAGAGTCATTGCACGTGTGTTCTCTTTAGAGACCACACATGGATCCACCAGTGTCATTGCATGTGTGTTATTTTTACTAACAACAACCAGAGTCATTGAAATGTGCGTTCTTTTCACATACCACATATGGATCCACCTGTGTCATTGCATGTGTGTTCTTTTCACAATCCACCTATGGATCCACCAGTGTCAATGCATGTGTGCTCTTTTTACTAACAACAACCTGAGTCATTGCATGTGTGTTCTCTTCAGAGACCACACATGGATCCACCAGTGTCATTGCATGTGTGTTATTTTTACTAACAAAAACCAGAGTCATTGAAATGTGTGTTCTCTTCAGACACCACACATGGATCCACTAGTGTCATTGGATGTGTTCTCTCTTTACTAACAACAACAAGAGTCATTGCATGTGTGCTCTTTTCACAATCCGCATATGGATCCACCAGTGTCATTGCATGTGTGTTCTTTTCACAATCCACCTATGGATCCACCAGTGTCAGTGCATGTGTGCTCTTTTCACTAATAACAACCAGAGTCATTGCATGTGTGTTCTCTACACATACCACACATGGATCCACCAGTGTCATTGTATGTGTGTTCTTTTTACTAAAAACAACCAGAGTCATTGCATGTGTGTTCTTTTCAGATACCACATATGGATCCACTAGTGTCATTGAATCCACTAGTGTGACTGCATGTATGCTCTCTTCACAATCCACCTATGGATCCACCAGTGTCATTGCATGTGTCTTCTTTTTACTAACAACAACTAGAGTCATTGCATGTGTGTTATTTTCACGTACCACATATGGATCCACCAATGTCATTTAATCCACCAGTGTCATTGCATCTATGCTCTCTGCACAATCCACCAATGGATCCACTAGTGTCATTGCATGTGTGTTCTTTTTTCTAACAACAACTATAGTCATTTCAAGTGTGTTATTTTCACATACCACATATGGATCCACCAGTGTCATTGAAATGTGTGTTCTCTTCAGAGACCAAACATGGATCCACCAGTTGCATTCCATGTGTGTTCTTTTTACTAACAATAACCAGAGTCATTAAAATGTGTGTTATTTTCAAATACCACATATGGATCCACCAGTGTGATTGCATGTGTGTTCTTTTCACAATCCACCTATGGATCCACCAGTGTCATTGCATGTCTGCTCTTTTCCCTAATAACAACCCGAGTCATTGCATGTGTGTTCATTTCACAAACCAAATATGGATCCACTAGTGTCATTGAATCCACCAGTGTGATTGCATGTATGCTCTCTTCACAATCCACCTATGGATCCACCAGTGTCATTGCATGTGTGTTCTTTTTAGTAACAACAACTAGAGTCATTGCATGTGTGTTATTTTCACATACCACATACGGATCCACCAATGTCATTGAATCCACCAGTGTCATTGCATGTATGCTCTCTACACAATCCACCTATGGATCCACTAGTGTCATTGCATGTGTATTCTTTTTTCTAACAACAACTATAGTCATTTCAAGTGTGTTATTTTCACATACCACATATGGATCCACCAGTGTCATTGAAATGTGTGTTCTCTTCAGAGACCAGACATGGATCCACCAGTGTCATTGCATGTGTGTTCTTTTTACTAACAATAACCAGAGTCATTGAAATGTGTGTTATTTTCAAATACCACATATGGATCCACCACTGTGATTGCATGTGTGTTCTTTTCACAATCCACCTATGGATACACACCAGTGTGATTGCATGTGTGCTCTTTTCACTAACAACAACCAGAGTCATTGCACGTGTGTTCTCTTTAGAGACCACACATGGATCCACCAGTGTCACTGCATGTGTGTTATTTTTACTAACAACAATCAGAGTCATTGAAATGTGCGTTCTTTTCACATACCACATATGGATCCACCAGTGTCATTGCATGTGTGTTCTTTTCACAATCCACCTATGGATCCACCAGTGTCAATGCATGTGTGCTCTTTTTACTAACAACAACCTGAGTCATTGCATGTGTGTTCTCTTTAGAGACCACACATGGATCCACCAGTGTCATTGCATGTGTGTTATTTTTACTAACAAAAACCAGAGTCATTGAAATGTGTGTTCTCTTCAGACACCACATATGGATCCACTAGTGTCATTGGATGTGTGCTTTCTTTACTAACAACAACAAGAGTCATTGCATGTGTGCTCTTTTCACAATCCACATATGGATCCACCAGTGTCATTGCATGTGTGTTCTTTTCACAATCCACCTATGGATCCACCAGTGTCAGTGCATGTGTGCTCTTTTCACTAATAACAACCAGAGTCATTGCATGTGTGTTCTCTTCACAGACCACACATGGATCCACCAGTGTCATTGTATGTGTGTTCTTTTTACTAACAACAACTAGAGTCATTGCATGTGTGTTCTTTTCACATACCACATATGGATCCACTAGTGTCATTGAATCCACTAGTGTGACTGCATGTATGCTCTCTTCACAATCCACCTATGGATCCACTAGTGTCATTGCATGTGTGTTCTTTTTACTAACAACAACTAGAGTCATTTCATGTGTGTTCTTTTCACATACCACATATGGATCCACCAGTGTCATTGAAATGTGTGTTCTCTTTAGAGACCACACATGGATCCACCAGTGTCATTGCATGTGTGTTCTTTTTACTACCAATAATCAGAGTCATTGAAATGTGTGTTATTTTCAAATACCACATATGGATCCACCAGTGTGATTGCATGTGTGTTCTTTTCACAATCCACCTATGGATACACACCAGTGTCATTGCATGTGTGCTCTTTTCACTAACAACAACCAGAGTCATTGCACGTGTGGTCTCTTTAGAGACCACACATGGATCCACCAGTGTCATTGCATGTGTGTTCTTTTTACTAACAACAACCAGAGTCATTGAAATGTGTGTTCTTTTCACATACCACATATGGATCCACCAGTGTCATTGCATGTGTGTTCTTTTCACAATCCACCTATGGATCCACCAGTGTCAATGCATGTGTGCTCTTTTTACTAACAACAACCTGAGTCATTGCATGTGTGTTCTCTTCAGAGACCACACACGGATCCACCAGTGTCATTGCATGTGTGTTCTTTTTACTAACAAAAACCAGAGTCATTGAAATGTGTGTTCTCTTCAGAGACCACACATGGATCCACCAGTGTCATTCCATGTGTGTTCTTTTTACTAACAATAACCAGAGTCATTGAAATGTGTGTTATTTTCAAATACCACATATGGATCCACCAGTGTGATTGCATGTGTGTTCTTTTCACAATCCACCTATGGATCCACCAGTGTCATTGCATGTCTGCTCTTTTCCCTAATAACAACCCGAGTCATTGCATGTGTGTTCATTTCACAAACCAAATATGGATCCACTAGTGTCATTGAATCCACCAGTGTGATTGGATGTATGCTCTCTTCACAATCCACCTATGGATCCACCAGTGTCATTGCATGTGTGTTCTTTTTAGTAACAACAACTAGAGTCATTGCATGTGTGTTATTTTCACATACCACATACGGATCCACCAATGTCATTGAATCCACCAGTGTCATTGCATGTATGCTCTCTACACAATCCACCTAAGGATCCACTAGTGTCATTGCATGTGTATTCTTTTTTCTAACAACAACTATAGTCATTTCAAGTGTGTTATTTTCACATACCACATATGGATCCACCAGTGTCATTGAAATGTGTGTTCTCTTCAGAGACCAGACATGGATCCACCAGTGTCATTGCATGTGTGTTCTTTTTACTAACAATAACCAGAGTCATTGAAATGTGTGTTATTTTCAAATACCACATATGGATCCACCACTGTGATTGCATGTGTGTTCTTTTCACAATCCACCTATGGATACACACCAGTGTGATTGCATGTGTGCTCTTTTCACTAACAACAACCAGAGTCATTGCACGTGTGTTCTCTTTAGAGACCACACATGGATCCACCAGTGTCACTGCATGTGTGTTATTTTTACTAACAACAATCAGAGTCATTGAAATGTGCGTTCTTTTCACATACCACATATGGATCCACCAGTGTCATTGCATGTGTGTTCTTTTCACAATCCACCTATGGATCCACCAGTGTCAACGCATGTGTGCTCTTTTTACTAACAACAACCTGAGTCATTGCATGTGTGTTCTCTACAGAGACCACACACGGATCCACCAGTGTCATTGCATGTGTGTTCTTTTTACTAACAAAAACCAGAGTCATTGAAATGTGTGTTCTCTTCAGAGACCACACATGGATCCACTAGTGTCATTGGCTATGTGCTCTCTTTACTACCAACAACAAGAGTCATTGCATGTGTGCTCTTTTCACAATCCACATATGGATCCACAAGTGGCATTGCATGTGTGTTCTTTTCACAATCCACCTGTGGATCCACCAGTGTCATTGCATGTCTGCTCTTTTCCCTAATAACAACCAGAGTCATTGCATGTGTGTTCTTTTCACAAACCAAATATGGATCCACTAGTGTCATTGAATCCACCAGTGTGATTGCATGTATGCTCTCTTCACAATCCACCTATGGATCGACCAGTGTCATTGCATGTGTGCTCTTTTTACTAATAACAACTAGAGTCATTGCATGTGTGTTCTTTTCAGATACCACATATGGATCCACTAGTGTCATTGAATCCACTAGTGTGACTGCATGTATGCTCTCTGCACAATCCACCTATGGATCCACTAGTGTCATTGCATGTGTATTCTTTTTTCTAACAACAACTATAGTCATTTCAAGTGTGTTATTTTCACATACCACATATGGATCCACCAGTGTCATTGAAATGTGTGTTCTCTTCAGAGACCAGACATGGATCCACCAGTGTCATTGCATGTGTGTTCTTTTTACTAACAATAACCAGAGTCATTGAAATGTGTGTTATTTTCAAATACCACATATGGATCCACCACTGTGATTGCATGTGTGTTCTTTTCACAATCCACCTATGGATACACACCAGTGTGATTGCATGTGTGCTCTTTTCACTAACAACAACCAGAGTCATTGCACGTGTGTTCTCTTTAGAGACCACACATGGATCCACCAGTGTCATTGCATGTGTGTTATTTTTACTAACAACAACCAGAGTCATTGAAATGTGCGTTCTTTTCACATACCACATATGGATCCACCAGTGTCATTGCATGTGTGTTCTTTTCACAATCCACCTATGGATCCACCAGTGTCAATGCATGTGTGCTCTTTTTACTAACAACAACCTGAGTCATTGCATGTGTGTTCTCTTCAGAGACCACACATGGATCCACCAGTGTCATTGCATGTGTGTTATTTTTACTAACAAAAACCAGAGTCATTGAAATGTGTGTTCTCTTCAGACACCACACATGGATCCACTAGTGTCATTGGATGTGTGCTCTCTTTACTAACAACAACAAGAGTCATTGCATGTGTGCTCTTTTCACAATCCGCATATGGATCCACCAGTGTCATTGCATGTGTGTTCTTTTCACAATCCACCTATGGATCCACCAGTGTCAGTGCATGTGTGCTCTTTTCACTAATAACAACCAGAGTCATTGCATGTGTGTTCTCTACACATACCACACATGGATCCACCAGTGTCATTGTATGTGTGTTCTTTTTACTAAAAACAACCAGAGTCATTGCATGTGTGTTCTTTTCAGATACCACATATGGATCCACTAGTGTCATTGAATCCACTAGTGTGACTGCATGTATGCTCTCTTCACAATCCACCTATGGATCCACCAGTGTCATTGCATGTGCCTTCTTTTTACTAACAACAACTAGAGTCATTGCATGTGTGTTATTTTCACGTACCACATATGGATCCACCAGTGTCATTTAATCCACCAGTGTCATTGCATCTATGCTCTCTGCACAATCCACCAATGGATCCACTAGTGTCATTGCATGTGTGTTCTTTTTTCTAACAACAACTATAGTCATTTCAAGTGTGTTATTTTCACATACCACATATGGATCCACCAGTTTCATTGAAATGTGTGTTCTCTTCAGAGACCAAACATGGATCCATCAGTGTCATTCCATGTGTGTTCTTTTTACTAACAATAACCAGAGTCATTGAAATGTGTGTTATTTTCAAATACCACATATGGATCCACCAGTGTGATTGCATGTGTGTTCTTTTCACAATCCACCTATGGATCCACCAGTGTCATTGCATGTCTGCTCTTTTCCCTAATAACAACCCGAGCCATTGCATGTGTGTTCATTTCACAAACCAAATATGGATCCACTAGTGTCATTGAATCCACCAGTGTGATTGCATGTATGCTCTCTTCACAATCCACCTATGGATCCACCAGTGTCATTGCATGTGTGTTCTTTTTAGTAACAACAACTAGAGTCATTGCATGTGTGTTATTTTCACATACCACATACGGATCCACCAATGTCATTGAATCCACTAGTGTCATTGCATGTATGCTCTCTACACAATCCACCTATGGATCCACTAGTGTCATTGCATGTGTATTCTTTTTTCTAACAACAACTATAGTCATTTCAAGTGTGTTATTTTCACATACCACATATGGATCCACCAGTGTCATTGAAATGTGTGTTCTCTTCAGAGACCAGACATGGATCCACCAGTGTCATTGCATGTGTGTTCTTTTTACTAACAATAACCAGAGTCATTGAAATGTGTGTTATTTTCAAATACCACATATGGATCCACCACTGTGATTGCATGTGTGTTCTTTTCACAATCCACCTATGGATACACACCAGTGTGATTGCATGTGTGCTCTTTTCACTAACAACAACCAGAGTCATTGCACGTGTGTTCTCTTTAGAGACCACACATGGATCCACCAGTGTCATTGCATGTGTGTTATTTTTACTAACAACAACCAGAGTCATTGAAATGTGCGTTCTTTTCACATACCACATATGGATCCACCTGTGTCATTGCATGTGTGTTCTTTTCACAATCCACCTATGGATCCACCAGTGTCAATGCATGTGTGCTCTTTTTACTAACAACAACCTGAGTCATTGCATGTGTGTTCTCTTCAGAGACCACACATGGATCCACCAGTGTCATTGCATGTGTGTTATTTTTACTAACAAAAACCAGAGTCATTGAAATGTGTGTTCTCTTCAGACACCACACATGGATCCACTAGTGTCATTGGATGTGTTCTCTCTTTACTAACAACAACAAGAGTCATTGCATGTGTGCTCTTTTCACAATACGCATATGGATCCACCAGTGTCATTGCATGTGTGTTCTTTTCACAATCCACCTATGGATCCACCAGTGTCAGTGCATGTGTGCTCTTTTCACTAATAACAACCAGAGTCATTGCATGTGTGTTCTCTACACATACCACACATGGATCCACCAGTGTCATTGTATGTGTGTTCTTTTTACTAAAAACAACCAGAGTCATTGCATGTGTGTTCTTTTCAGATACCACATATGGATCCACTAGTGTCATTGAATCCACTAGTGTGACTGCATGTATGCTCTCTTCACAATCCACCTATGGATCCACCAGTGTCATTGCATGTGTCTTCTTTTTACTAACAACAACTAGAGTCATTGCATGTGTGTTATTTTCACGTACCACATATGGATCCACCAATGTCATTTAATCCACCAGTGTCATTGCATCTATGCTCTCTGCACAATCCACCAATGGATCCACTAGTGTCATTGCATGTGTGTTCTTTTTTCTAACAACAACTATAGTCATTTCAAGTGTGTTATTTTCACATACCACATATGGATCCACCAGTGTCATTGAAATGTGTGTTCTCTTCAGAGACCAAACATGGATCCACCAGTTGCATTCCATGTGTGTTCTTTTTACTAACAATAACCAGAGTCATTAAAATGTGTGTTATTTTCAAATACCACATATGGATCCACCAGTGTGATTGCATGTGTGTTCTTTTCACAATCCACCTATGGATCCACCAGTGTCATTGCATGTCTGCTCTTTTCCCTAATAACAACCCGAGTCATTGCATGTGTGTTCATTTCACAAACCAAATATGGATCCACTAGTGTCATTGAATCCACCAGTGTGATTGCATGTATGCTCTCTTCACAATCCACCTATGGATCCACCAGTGTCATTGCATGTGTGTTCTTTTTAGTAACAACAACTAGAGTCATTGCATGTGTGTTATTTTCACATACCACATACGGATCCACCAATGTCATTGAATCCACCAGTGTCATTGCATGTATGCTCTCTACACAATCCACCTATGGATCCACTAGTGTCATTGCATGTGTATTCTTTTTTCTAACAACAACTATAGTCATTTCAAGTGTGTTATTTTCACATACCACATATGGATCCACCAGTGTCATTGAAATGTGTGTTCTCTTCAGAGACCAGACATGGATCCACCAGTGTCATTGCATGTGTGTTCTTTTTACTAACAATAACCAGAGTCATTGAAATGTGTGTTATTTTCAAATACCACATATGGATCCACCACTGTGATTGCATGTGTGTTCTTTTCACAATCCACCTATGGATACACACCAGTGTGATTGCATGTGTGCTCTTTTCACTAACAACAACCAGAGTCATTGCACGTGTGTTCTCTTTAGAGACCACACATGGATCCACCAGTGTCACTGCATGTGTGTTATTTTTACTAACAACAATCAGAGTCATTGAAATGTGCGTTCTTTTCACATACCACATATGGATCCACCAGTGTCATTGCATGTGTGTTCTTTTCACAATCCACCTATGGATCCACCAGTGTCAATGCATGTGTGCTCTTTTTACTAACAACAACCTGAGTCATTGCATGTGTGTTCTCTTTAGAGACCACACATGGATCCACCAGTGTCATTGCATGTGTGTTATTTTTACTAACAAAAACCAGAGTCATTGAAATGTGTGTTCTCTTCAGACACCACATATGGATCCACTAGTGTCATTGGATGTGTGCTTTCTTTACTAACAACAACAAGAGTCATTGCATGTGTGCTCTTTTCACAATCCACATATGGATCCACCAGTGTCATTGCATGTGTGTTCTTTTCACAATCCACCTATGGATCCACCAGTGTCAGTGCATGTGTGCTCTTTTCACTAATAACAACCAGAGTCATTGCATGTGTGTTCTCTTCACAGACCACACATGGATCCACCAGTGTCATTGTATGTGTGTTCTTTTTACTAACAACAACTAGAGTCATTGCATGTGTGTTCTTTTCACATACCACATATGGATCCACTAGTGTCATTGAATCCACTAGTGTGACTGCATGTATGCTCTCTTCACAATCCACCTATGGATCCACTAGTGTCATTGCATGTGTGTTCTTTTTACTAACAACAACTAGAGTCATTTCATGTGTGTTCTTTTCACATACCACATATGGATCCACCAGTGTCATTGAAATGTGTGTTCTCTTTAGAGACCACACATGGATCCACCAGTGTCATTGCATGTGTGTTCTTTTTACTACCAATAATCAGAGTCATTGAAATGTGTGTTATTTTCAAATACCACATATGGATCCACCAGTGTGATTGCATGTGTGTTCTTTTCACAATCCACCTATGGATACACACCAGTGTCATTGCATGTGTGCTCTTTTCACTAACAACAACCAGAGTCATTGCACGTGTGGTCTCTTTAGAGACCACACATGGATCCACCAGTGTCATTGCATGTGTGTTCTTTTTACTAACAACAACCAGAGTCATTGAAATGTGTGTTCTTTTCACATACCACATATGGATCCACCAGTGTCATTGCATGTGTGTTCTTTTCACAATCCACCTATGGATCCACCAGTGTCAATGCATGTGTGCTCTTTTTACTAACAACAACCTGAGTCATTGCATGTGTGTTCTCTTCAGAGACCACACACGGATCCACCAGTGTCATTGCATGTGTGTTCTTTTTACTAACAAAAACCAGAGTCATTGAAATGTGTGTTCTCTTCAGAGACCACACATGGATCCACCAGTGTCATTCCATGTGTGTTCTTTTTACTAACAATAACCAGAGTCATTGAAATGTGTGTTATTTTCAAATACCACATATGGATCCACCAGTGTGATTGCATGTGTGTTCTTTTCACAATCCACCTATGGATCCACCAGTGTCATTGCATGTCTGCTCTTTTCCCTAATAACAACCCGAGTCATTGCATGTGTGTTCATTTCACAAACCAAATATGGATCCACTAGTGTCATTGAATCCACCAGTGTGATTGGATGTATGCTCTCTTCACAATCCACCTATGGATCCACCAGTGTCATTGCATGTGTGTTCTTTTTAGTAACAACAACTAGAGTCATTGCATGTGTGTTATTTTCACATACCACATACGGATCCACCAATGTCATTGAATCCACCAGTGTCATTGCATGTATGCTCTCTACACAATCCACCTAAGGATCCACTAGTGTCATTGCATGTGTATTCTTTTTTCTAACAACAACTATAGTCATTTCAAGTGTGTTATTTTCACATACCACATATGGATCCACCAGTGTCATTGAAATGTGTGTTCTCTTCAGAGACCAGACATGGATCCACCAGTGTCATTGCATGTGTGTTCTTTTTACTAACAATAACCAGAGTCATTGAAATGTGTGTTATTTTCAAATACCACATATGGATCCACCACTGTGATTGCATGTGTGTTCTTTTCACAATCCACCTATGGATACACACCAGTGTGATTGCATGTGTGCTCTTTTCACTAACAACAACCAGAGTCATTGCACGTGTGTTCTCTTTAGAGACCACACATGGATCCACCAGTGTCACTGCATGTGTGTTATTTTTACTAACAACAATCAGAGTCATTGAAATGTGCGTTCTTTTCACATACCACATATGGATCCACCAGTGTCATTGCATGTGTGTTCTTTTCACAATCCACCTATGGATCCACCAGTGTCAACGCATGTGTGCTCTTTTTACTAACAACAACCTGAGTCATTGCATGTGTGTTCTCTTCAGAGACCACACACGGATCCACCAGTGTCATTGCATGTGTGTTCTTTTTACTAACAAAAACCAGAGTCATTGAAATGTGTGTTCTCTTCAGAGACCACACATGGATCCACTAGTGTCATTGGCTATGTGCTCTCTTTACTACCAACAACAAGAGTCATTGCATGTGTGCTCTTTTCACAATCCACATATGGATCCACAAGTGGCATTGCATGTGTGTTCTTTTCACAATCCACCTGTGGATCCACCAGTGTCATTGCATGTCTGCTCTTTTCCCTAATAACAACCAGAGTCATTGCATGTGTGTTCTTTTCACAAACCAAATATGGATCCACTAGTGTCATTGAATCCACCAGTGTGATTGCATGTATGCTCTCTTCACAATCCACCTATGGATCGACCAGTGTCATTGCATGTGTGTTCTTTTTACTAATAACAACTAGAGTCATTGCATGTGTGTTATTTTCACATACCACATATGGATCCACCAATGTCATTGAATCCACCAGTGTCATTGCATGTATGCTCTCTACACAATCCACCAATGGATCCACTAGTGTCATTGCATGTGTGTTCTTTTTTCTAACAACAACTATTGTCATTTCAAGTGTGTTATTTTCACATACCACATATGGATCCACCAGTGTCATTGAAATGTGTGTTCTCTTCAGAGACCAAACATGGATCCACTAGTGTCATTCCATGTGTGTTCTTTTTACTAACAATAACCAGAGTCATTGAAATGTGTGTTATTTTCAAATACCACATATGGATCCACCAGTGTGATTGCATGTGTGTTCTTTTCACAATCCACCTATGGATACACACCAGTGTGATTGCATGTGTGCTCTTTTCACTAACAACAACCAGAGTCATTGCACGTGTGTTCTCTTTAGAGACCACACATGGATCCACCAGTGTCATTGCATGTGTGTTATTTTTACTAACAACAACCAGAGTCATTGAAATGTGCGTTACTTTCACATACCACATATGGATCCACCAGTTTCATTGCATGTGTGTTCTTTTCACAATCCACCTATGGATCCACCAGTGTCAATGCATGTGTGCTCTTTTTACTAACAACAACCAGTGTCATTGCATGTGTGTTCTCTTTAGAGACCACACATGGATCCACCAGTGTCATTGCATGTGTGTTATTTTTACTAACAAAAACCAGAGTCATTGAAATGTGTGTTCTCTTCAGACACCACATATGGATCCACTAGTGTCATTGGATGTGTGCTTTCTTTACTAACAACAACAAGAGTCATTGCATGTGTGCTCTTTTCACAATCCACATATGGATCCACCAGTGTCATTGCATGTGTGTTCTTTTCACAATCCACCTATGGATCCACCAGTGTCAGTGCATGTGTGCTCTTTTCACTAATAACAACCAGAGTCATTGCATGTGTGTTCTCTTCACAGACCACACATGGATCCACCAGTGTCATTGTATGTGTGTTCTTTTTACTAACAACAACTAGAGTCATTGCATGTGTGTTCTTTTCACATACCACATATGGATCCACTAGTGTCATTGAATCCACTAGTGTGACTGCATGTATGCTCTCTTCACAATCCACCTATGGATCCACTAGTGTCATTGCATGTGTGTTCTTTTTACTAACAACAACTAGAGTCATTTCATGTGTGTTATTTTCACATACCACATACGGATCCACCAATGTCATTGAATCCACCAGTGTCATTGCATGTATGCTCTCTACACAATCCACCTATGGATCCACTAGTGTCATTGCATGTGTATTCTTTTTTCTAACAACAACTATAGTCATTTCAAGTGTGTTATTTTCACATACCACATATGGATCCACCAGTGTCATTGAAATGTGTGTTCTCTTCAGAGACCAGACATGGATCCACCAGTGTCATTGCATGTGTGTTCTTTTTACTAACAATAACCAGAGTCATTGAAATGTGTGTTATTTTCAAATACCACATATGGATCCACCACTGTGATTGCATGTGTGTTCTTTTCACAATCCACCTATGGATACACACCAGTGTGATTGCATGTGTGCTCTTTTCACTAACAACAACCAGAGTCATTGCACGTGTGTTCTCTTTAGAGACCACACATGGATCCACCAGTGTCACTGCATGTGTGTTATTTTTACTAACAACAATCAGAGTCATTGAAATGTGCGTTCTTTTCACATACCACATATGGATCCACCAGTGTCATTGCATGTGTGTTCTTTTCACAATCCACCTATGGATCCACCAGTGTCAATGCATGTGTGCTCTTTTTACTAACAACAACCTGAGTCATTGCATGTGTGTTTTCTTTAGAGACCACACATGGATCCACCAGTGTCATTGCATGTGTGTTATTTTTACTAACAAAAACCAGAGTCATTGAAATGTGTGTTCTCTTCAGACACCACATATGGATCCACTAGTGTCATTGGATGTGTGCTTTCTTTACTAACAACAACAAGAGTCATTGCATGTGTGCTCTTTTCACAATCCACATATGGATCCACCAGTGTCATTGCATGTGTGTTCTTTTCACAATCCACCTATGGATCCACCAGTGTCAGTGCATGTGTGCTCTTTTCACTAATAACAACCAGAGTCATTGCATGTGTGTTCTCTTCACAGACCACACATGGATCCACCAGTGTCATTGTATGTGTGTTCTTTTTACTAACAACAACTAGAGTCATTGCATGTGTGTTCTTTTCACATACCACATATGGATCCACTAGTGTCATTGAATCCACTAGTGTGACTGCATGTATGCTCTCTTCACAATCCACCTATGGATCCACTAGTGTCATTGCATGTGTGTTCTTTTTACTAACAACAACTAGAGTCATTTCATGTGTGTTCTTTTCACATACCACATATGGATCCACCAGTGTCATTGAAATGTGTGTTCTCTTTAGAGACCACACATGGATCCACCAGTGTCATTGCATGTGTGTTCTTTTTACTACCAATAATCAGAGTCATTGAAATGTGTGTTATTTTCAAATACCACATATGGATCCACCAGTGTGATTGCATGTGTGTTCTTTTCACAATCCACCTATGGATACACACCAGTGTCATTGCATGTGTGCTCTTTTCACTAACAACAACCAGAGTCATTGCACGTGTGGTCTCTTTAGAGACCACACATGGATCCACCAGTGTCATTGCATGTGTGTTCTTTTTACTAACAACAACCAGAGTCATTGAAATGTGTGTTCTTTTCACATACCACATATGGATCCACCAGTGTCATTGCATGTGTGTTCTTTTCACAATCCACCTATGGATCCACCAGTGTCAATGCATGTGTGCTCTTTTTACTAACAACAACCTGAGTCATTGCATGTGTGTTCTCTTCAGAGACCACACACGGATCCACCAGTGTCATTGCATGTGTGTTCTTTTTACTAACAAAAACCAGAGTCATTGAAATGTGTGTTCTCTTCAGAGACCACACATGGATCCACCAGTGTCATTCCATGTGTGTTCTTTTTACTAACAATAACCAGAGTCATTGAAATGTGTGTTATTTTCAAATACCACATATGGATCCACCAGTGTGATTGCATGTGTGTTCTTTTCACAATCCACCTATGGATCCACCAGTGTCATTGCATGTCTGCTCTTTTCCCTAATAACAACCCGAGTCATTGCATGTGTGTTCATTTCACAAACCAAATATGGATCCACTAGTGTCATTGAATCCACCAGTGTGATTGGATGTATGCTCTCTTCACAATCCACCTATGGATCCACCAGTGTCATTGCATGTGTGTTCTTTTTAGTAACAACAACTAGAGTCATTGCATGTGTGTTATTTTCACATACCACATACGGATCCACCAATGTCATTGAATCCACCAGTGTCATTGCATGTATGCTCTCTACACAATCCACCTAAGGATCCACTAGTGTCATTGCATGTGTATTCTTTTTTCTAACAACAACTATAGTCATTTCAAGTGTGTTATTTTCACATACCACATATGGATCCACCAGTGTCATTGAAATGTGTGTTCTCTTCAGAGACCAGACATGGATCCACCAGTGTCATTGCATGTGTGTTCTTTTTACTAACAATAACCAGAGTCATTGAAATGTGTGTTATTTTCAAATACCACATATGGATCCACCACTGTGATTGCATGTGTGTTCTTTTCACAATCCACCTATGGATACACACCAGTGTGATTGCATGTGTGCTCTTTTCACTAACAACAACCAGAGTCATTGCACGTGTGTTCTCTTTAGAGACCACACATGGATCCACCAGTGTCACTGCATGTGTGTTATTTTTACTAACAACAATCAGAGTCATTGAAATGTGCGTTCTTTTCACATACCACATATGGATCCACCAGTGTCATTGCATGTGTGTTCTTTTCACAATCCACCTATGGATCCACCAGTGTCAACGCATGTGTGCTCTTTTTACTAACAACAACCTGAGTCATTGCATGTGTGTTCTCTTCAGAGACCACACACGGATCCACCAGTGTCATTGCATGTGTGTTCTTTTTACTAACAAAAACCAGAGTCATTGAAATGTGTGTTCTCTTCAGAGACCACACATGGATCCACTAGTGTCATTGGCTATGTGCTCTCTTTACTACCAACAACAAGAGTCATTGCATGTGTGCTCTTTTCACAATCCACATATGGATCCACAAGTGGCATTGCATGTGTGTTCTTTTCACAATCCACCTGTGGATCCACCAGTGTCATTGCATGTCTGCTCTTTTCCCTAATAACAACCAGAGTCATTGCATGTGTGTTCTTTTCACAAACCAAATATGGATCCACTAGTGTCATTGAATCCACCAGTGTGATTGCATGTATGCTCTCTTCACAATCCACCTATGGATCGACCAGTGTCATTGCATGTGTGTTCTTTTTACTAATAACAACTAGAGTCATTGCATGTGTGTTATTTTCACATACCACATATGGATCCACCAATGTCATTGAATCCACCAGTGTCATTGCATGTATGCTCTCTACACAATCCACCAATGGATCCACTAGTGTCATTGCATGTGTGTTCTTTTTTCTAACAACAACTATTGTCATTTCAAGTGTGTTATTTTCACATACCACATATGGATCCACCAGTGTCATTGAAATGTGTGTTCTCTTCAGAGACCAAACATGGATCCACTAGTGTCATTCCATGTGTGTTCTTTTTACTAACAATAACCAGAGTCATTGAAATGTGTGTTATTTTCAAATACCACATATGGATCCACCAGTGTGATTGCATGTGTGTTCTTTTCACAATCCACCTATGGATACACACCAGTGTGATTGCATGTGTGCTCTTTTCACTAACAACAACCAGAGTCATTGCACGTGTGTTCTCTTTAGAGACCACACATGGATCCACCAGTGTCATTGCATGTGTGTTATTTTTACTAACAACAACCAGAGTCATTGAAATGTGCGTTACTTTCACATACCACATATGGATCCACCAGTTTCATTGCATGTGTGTTCTTTTCACAATCCACCTATGGATCCACCAGTGTCAATGCATGTGTGCTCTTTTTACTAACAACAACCAGTGTCATTGCATGTGTGTTCTCTTTAGAGACCACACATGGATCCACCAGTGTCATTGCATGTGTGTTATTTTTACTAACAAAAACCAGAGTCATTGAAATGTGTGTTCTCTTCAGACACCACATATGGATCCACTAGTGTCATTGGATGTGTGCTTTCTTTACTAACAACAACAAGAGTCATTGCATGTGTGCTCTTTTCACAATCCACATATGGATCCACCAGTGTCATTGCATGTGTGTTCTTTTCACAATCCACCTATGGATCCACCAGTGTCAGTGCATGTGTGCTCTTTTCACTAATAACAACCAGAGTCATTGCATGTGTGTTCTCTTCACAGACCACACATGGATCCACCAGTGTCATTGTATGTGTGTTCTTTTTACTAACAACAACTAGAGTCATTGCATGTGTGTTCTTTTCACATACCACATATGGATCCACTAGTGTCATTGAATCCACTAGTGTGACTGCATGTATGCTCTCTTCACAATCCACCTATGGATCCACTAGTGTCATTGCATGTGTGTTCTTTTTACTAACAACAACTAGAGTCATTTCATGTGTGTTCTTTTCACATACCACATATGGATCCACCAGTGTCATTGAAATGTGTGTTCTCTTTAGAGACCACACATGGATCCACCAGTGTCATTGCATGTGTGTTCTTTTTACTACCAATAATCAGAGTCATTGAAATGTGTGTTATTTTCAAATACCACATATGGATCCACCAGTGTGATTGCATGTGTGTTCTTTTCACAATCCACCTATGGATACACACCAGTGTCATTGCATGTGTGCTCTTTTCACTAACAACAACCAGAGTCATTGCACGTGTGTTCTCTTTAGAGACCACACATGGATCCACCAGTGTCATTGCATGTGTGTTCTTTTTACTAACAACAACCAGAGTCATTGAAATGTGTGTTCTTTTCACATACCACATATGGATCCACCAGTGTCATTGCATGTGTGTTCTTTTCACAATCCACCTATGGATCCACCAGTGTCAATGCATGTGTGCTCTTTTTACTAACAACAACCTGAGTCATTGCATGTGTGTTCTCTTCAGAGACCACACACGGATCCACCAGTGTCATTGCATGTGTGTTCTTTTTACTAACAAAAACCAGAGTCATTGAAATGTGTGTTCTCTTCAGAGACCACACATGGATCCACTAGTGTCATTGGCTATGTGCTCTCTTTACTACCAACAACAAGAGTCATTGCATGTGTGCTCTTTTCACAATCCACATATGGATCCACAAGTGGCATTGCATGTGTGTTCTTTTCACAATCCACCTGTGGATCCACCAGTGTCATTGCATGTCTGCTCTTTTCCCTAATAACAACCAGAGTCATTGCATGTGTGTTCTTTTCACAAACCAAATATGGATCCACTAGTGTCATTGAATCCACCAGTGTGATTGCATGTATGCTCTCTTCACAATCCACCTATGGATCGACCAGTGTCATTGCATGTGTGTTCTTTTTACTAATAACAACTAGAGTCATTTCATGTGTGTTATTTTCACATACCACATATGGATCCACCAATGTCATTGAATCCACCAGTGTCATTTCATGTATGCTCTCTGCACAATCCACCAATGGATCCACTAGTGTCATTGCATGTGTGTTCTTTTTTCTAACAACAACTATAGTCATTTCAAGTGTGTTATTTTCACATACCACATATGGATCCACCAGTGTCATTGAAATGTGTGTTCTCTTCAGAGACCAAACATGGATCCACCAGTGTCATTCCATGTGTGTTATTTTTACTAACAATAACCAGAGTCATTGAAATGTGTGTTATTTTCAAATACCACATATGGATCCACCAGTGTGATTGCATGTGTGTTCTTTTCACAATCCACCTATGGATACACACCAGTGTGATTGCATGTGTGCTCTTTTCACTAACAACAACCAGAGTCATTGCACGTGTGTTCTCTTTAGAGACCACACATGGATCCACCAGTGTCATTGCATGTGTGTTATTTTTACTAACAACAACCAGAGTCATTGAAATGTGCGTTCCTTTCACATACCACATATGGATCCACCAGTTTCATTGCATGTGTGTTCTTTTCACAATCCACCAATGGATCCACCAGTGTCAATGCATGTGTGCTCTTTTTACTAACAACAACCTGAGTCATTGCATGTGTGTTCTCTTCAGAGACCACACATGGATCCACCAGTGTCATTGCATGTGTGTTATTTTTACTAACAAAAACCAGAGTCATTGAAATGTGTGTTCTCTTCAGACAGCACATATGGATCCACTAGTGTCATTGGATGTGTGCTCTCTTTACTAACAACAACAAGAGTCATTGCATGTGTGCTCTTTTCACAATCCACATATGGATCCACCAGTGTCATTGCATGTGTGTTCTTTTCACAATCCACCTATGGATCCACCAGTGTCAGTGCATGTGTGCTCTTTTCACTAATAACAACCAGAGTCATTGCATGTGTGTTCTCTTCACAGACCACACATGGATCCACCAGTGTCATTGTATGTGTGTTCTTTTTACTAACAACAACCAGAGTCATTGCATGTGTGTTCTTTTCACATACCACATATGGATCCACACGTGTCATTGAATCCACTAGTGTGACTGCATGTATGCTCTCTTCACAATCCACCTATTGATCCACCAGTGTCATTGCATGTGTGTTCTTTTTACTAACAACAACTAGAGTCATTTCTTGTGTGTTCTTTTCACATACCACATATGGATCCACCAGTGTCTTTGAAATGTGTGTTCTCTTCAGAGACCACGCATGGATCCACCAGTGTCATTGCATGTGTGTTCTTTTTACTACCAATAACCAGAGTCATTGAAATGTGTGTTATTTTCAAATACCACATATGGATCCACTAGTGTGATTGCATGTGTGTTCTTTTCACAATCCACCTATGGATACACACCAGTGTCATTGCATGTGTGCTCTTTTCACTAACAACAACCAGAGTCATTGCACGTGTGTTCTCTTTAGAGACCACACATGGATCCACCAGTGTCATTGCATGTGTGTTCTTTTTACTAACAACAACCAGATTCATTGAAATGTGTGTTCTTTTCACATACCACATATGGATCCACCAGTGTCATTGCATGTGTGTTCTTTTCACAATCCACTTATGGATCCACCAGTGTCAATGCATGTGTGCTCTTTTTACTAACAACAACCTGAGTCATTGCATGTGTGTTCTCTTCAGAGACCACACACGGATCCACCAGTGTCATTGCCTGTGTGTTCTTTTTACTAACAAAAACCAGAGTCATTGAAATGTGTGTTCTCTTCGGAGACCACACATGGATCCACTAGTGTCATTGGCTGTGTGCTCTCTTTACTACCAACAACAAGAGTCATTGCATGTGTGCTCTTTTCACAATCCACATATGGATCCACAAGTGGCATTGCATGTGTGTTCTTTTCACAATCCACCTGCGGATCCACCAGTGTCATTGCATGTCTGCTCTTTTCCCTTATAACAACCAGAGTCATTGCATGTGTGTTCTTTTCACAAACCAAATATGGATCCACTAGTGTCATTGAATCCACCAGTGTGATTGCATGTATGCTCTCTTCACAATCCACCTATGGATCCACCAGTGTCATTGCATGTGTGTTCTTTTTACTAACAACAACTAGAGTCATTGCATGTGTGTTATTTTCACATACCACATATGGATCCACCAATGTCATTGAATCCACCAGTGTCATTGCATGTATGCTCTCTGCACAATCCACCAATGGATCCACTAGTGTCATTGCATGTGTGTTCTTTTTTCTAACAACAACTATAGTCATTTCAAGTGTGTTATTTTCACATACCACATATGGATCCACCAGTGTCATTGAAATGTGTGTTCTCTTCAGAGACCAAACATGGATCCACCAGTGTCATTCCATGTGTGTTCTTTTTACTAACAATAACCAGAGTCATTGAAATGTGTGTTATTTTCAAATACCACATATGGATCCACCAGTGTGATTGCATGTGTGTTCTTTTCACAATCCACCTATGGATACACACCAGTGTGATTGCATGTGTGCTCTTTTCACTAACAACAACCAGAGTCATTGCACGTGTGTTCTCTTTAGAGACCACACATGGATCCACAAGTGTCATTGCATGTGTGTTATTTTTACTAACAACAACCAGAGTCATTGAAATGTGCGTTCCTTTCACATACCACATATGGATCCACCAGTGTCATTGCATGTGTGTTCTTTTCACAATCCACCTATGGATCCACCAGTGTCAATGCATGTGTGCTCTTTTTACTAACAACAACCTGAGTCATTGCATGTGTGTTCTCTTCAGAGACCACACATGGATCCACCAGTGTCATTGCATGTGTGTTATTTTTACTAACAAAAACCAGAGTCATTGAAATGTGTATTCTCTTTGGACACCACATATGGATCCACTAGTGTCACTGGATGTGTGCTCTCTTTACTACCAACAACAAGAGTCATTGCATGTGTGCTCTTTTCACAATCGACATATGGATCCACAAGTGGCATTGCATGTGTGTTCTTTTCACAATCCACCTGTGGATCCACCAGTGTCATTGCATGTCTGCTCTTTTCCCTTATAACAACCAGAGTCATTGCATGTGTGTTCATTTCACAAACCAAATATGGATCCACTAGTGTCATTGAATCCACCAGTGTGATTGCATGTATGCTCTCTTCACAATCCACCTATGGATCCACCAGTGTCATTGCATGTGTGTTCTTTTTACTAACAACAACTAGAGTCATTGCATGTGTGTTATTTTCACATACCACATATGGATCCACCAATGTCATTGAATCCACCAGTGTCATTGCATGTATGCTCTCTGCACAATCCACCAATGGATCCACTACTGTCATTGCATGTGTGTTCTTTTTTCTAACAACAACTATAGTCATTTCAAGTGTGTTATTTTCACATACCACATATGGATCCACCAGTGTCATTGAAATGTGTGTTCTCTTCAGAGACCAAACATGGATCCACCAGTGTCATTCCATGTGTGTTCTTTTTACTAACAATAACCAGAGTCATTGAAATGTGTGTTATTTTCAAATACCACATATGGATCCACCAGTGTGATTGCATGTGTGTTCTTTTCACAATCCACCTATGGATACACACCAGTGTGATTGCATGTGTGCTCTTTTCACTAACAACAACCAGAGTCATTGCACGTGTGTTCTCTTTAGAGACCACACATGGATCCACAAGTGTCATTGCATGTGTGTTATTTTTACTAACAACAACCAGAGTCATTGAAATGTGCGTTCCTTTCACATACCACATATGGATCCACCAGTGTCATTGCATGTGTGTTCTTTTCACAATCCACCTATGGATCCACCAGTGTCAATGCATGTGTGCTCTTTTTACTAACAACAACCTGAGTCATTGCATGTGTGTTCTCTTCAGAGACCACACATGGATCCACCAGTGTCATTGCATGTGTGTTATTTTTACTAACAAAAACCAGAGTCATTGAAATGTGTATTCTCTTTGGACACCACATATGGATCCACTAGTGTCACTGGATGTGTGCTCTCTTTACTAACAACAACAAGAGTCATTGCATGTGTGCTCTTTTCACAATCCACATATGGATCCACCAGTGTCATTGCATGTGTGTTCTTTTCACAATCCACCTATGGATCCACCAGTGTCAGTGCATGTGTGCTCTTTTCACTAATAACAACCAGAGTCATTGCATGTGTGTTCTCTTCACAGACCACACATGGATCCACCAGTGTCATTGTATGTGTGTTCTTTTCACAATCCACCTATGGATCCACCAGTGTCAATGCATGTGTGCTCTTTTTACTAACAACAACCTGAGTCATTGCATGTGTGTTCTCTTTCAGAGACCACACATGGATCCACCAGTGTCATTGCATGTGTGTTATTTTTACTAACAAAAACCAGAGTCATTGAAATGTGTGTTCTCTTCAGACACCACATATGGATCCACTAGTGTCATTGGATGTGTGCTCTCTTTACTAACAACAACAAGAGTCATTGCATGTGTGCTCTTTTCACAATCCACATATGGATCCACCAGTGTCATTGCATGTGTGTTCTTTTCACAATCCACCTATGGATCCACCAGTGTCAGTGCATGTGTGCTCTTTTCACTAATAACAACCAGAGTCATTGCATGTGTGTTCTCTTCACAGACCACACATGGATCCACCAGTGTCATTGTATGTGTGTTCTTTTTACTAACAACAACCAGAGTCATTGCATGTGTGTTCTTTTCACATACCACATATGGATCCACTCGTGTCATTGAATCCACTAGTGTGACTGCATGTATGCTCTCTTCACAATCCACCTATGGATCCACCAGTGTCATTGCATGTGTGTTCTTTTTACTAACAACAACTAGAGTCATTTCTTGTGTGTTCTTTTCACATACCACATATGGATCCACCAGTGTCATTGAAATGTGTGTTCTCTTTAGAGACCACACATGGATCCACCAGTGTCATTGCATGTGTGTTCTTTTTACTACCAATAATCAGAGTCATTGAAATGTGTGTTATTTTCAAATACCACATATGGATCCACCAGTGTGATTGCATGTGTGTTCTTTTCACAATCCACCTATGGATACATACCAGTGTCATTGCATGTGTGCTCTTTTCACTAACAACAACCAGAGTCATTGCACGTGTGTTCTCTTTAGAGACCACACATGGATCCACCAGTGTCATTGCATGTGTGTTCTTTTTACTAGCAACAACCAGAGTCATTGAAATGTGTGTTCTTTTCACATACCACATATGGATCCACCAGTGTCATTGCATGTGTGTTCTTTTCACAATCCACCTATGGATCCACCAGTGTCAATGCATGTGTGCTCTTTTTACTAACAACAACCTGAGTCATTGCATGTGTGTTCTCTTCAGAGACCACACACGGATCCACCAGTGTCATTGCATGTGTGTTCTTTTTACTAACAAAAACCAGAGTCATTGAAATGTGTGTTCTCTTTAGAGACCACACATGGATCCACTAGTGTCATTGGCTATGTGCTCTCTTTACTACCAACAACAAGAGTCATTGCATGTGTGCTCTTTTCACAATCCACATATGGATCCACAAGTGGCATTGCATGTGTGTTCTTTTCACAATCCACCTGTGGATCCACCAGTGTCATTGCATGTCTGCTCTTTTCCCTAATAACAACCAGAGTCATTGCATGTGTGTTCTTTTCACAAACCAAATATGGATCCACTAGTGTCATTGAATCCACCAGTGTGATTGCATGTATGCTCTCTTCACAATCCACCTATGGATCGACCAGTGTCATTGCATGTGTGTTCTTTTTACTAATAACAACTAGAGTCATTGCATGTGTGTTATTTTCACATACCACATATGGATCCACCAATGTCATTGAATCCACCAGTGTCATTGCACGTATGCTCTCTGCACAATCCACCAATGGATCCACTAGTGTCATTGCATGTGTGTTCTTTTTTCTAACAACAACTATAGTCATTTCAAGTGTGTTATTTTCACATACCACATATGGATCCACCAGTGTCATTGAAATGTGTGTTCTCTTCAGAGACCAAACATGGATCCACCAGTGTCATTCCATGTGTGTTCTTTTTACTAACAATAACCAGAGTCATTGAAATGTGTGTTATTTTCAAATACCACATATGGATCCACCAGTGTGATTGCATGTGTGTTCTTTTCACAATCCACCTATGGATACACACCAGTGTGATTGCATGTGTGCTCTTTTCACTAACAACAACCAGAGTCATTGCACGTGTGTTCTCTTTAGAGACCACACATGGATCCACCAGTGTCATTGCATGTGTGTTATTTTTACTAACAACAACCAGAGTCATTGAAATGTGCGTTCTTTTCACATACCACATATGGATCCACCAGTGTCATTGCATGTGTGTTCTTTTCACAATCCACCTATGGATCCACCAGTGTCAACGCATGTGTGCTCTTTTTACTAACAACAACCTGAGTCATTGCATGTGTGTTCTCTTCAGAGAGCACACATGGATCCACCAGTGTCATTGCATGTGTGTTATTTTTACTAACAAAATCAGAGTCATTGCACGTGTGTTCTTTTCACATACCACATATGGATCTACTAGTGACATTGAATCCACTAGTGTGATTGCATGTATGCTCTCTTAACAATCCACCTATGGATCCACCAGTGTCATTGCATGTGTCTTCTTTTTACTAACAACAACTAGAGTCATTTCATGTGTGTTCTTTTCACATACCACATATGGATCCACCAGTGTCATTGAAATGTGTGTTCTCTTCAGAGACCACACATGGATCCACCAGTGTCATTGCATGTGTGTTCTTTTTACTACCAATAACCAGAGTCATTGAAATGTGTGTTATTTTCAAATACCACATATGGATCCACCAATGTGATTGCATGTGTGTTCTTTTCACAATCCACCTATGGATACACAACAGTGTCATTGCATGTGTGCTCTTTTCACTAACAACAACCAGAGTCATTGCACGTGTGTTCTCTTCAGAGACCACACATCGATCCACCAGTGTAATTGCATGTGTGTTCTTTTTACTAACAAAAACCAGAGTCATTGAAATGTGTGTTCTCTTCAGAGACCACACAGGGATCCACCAATGTCATTGCATGTGTGTTGTTTGTACTAACAACAACCAGAGTCATTGAAATGTATGTTCTCTTTAGAGACCACACATGGATCCACCAGTGTTATAGCTTGTGTGTTCGTTTTACTAACAACAACCAGAGTCAATGCATGTGTGTTATTTTCACATACCACATATGGATCCACCTGTGTCATTGAATCCACCAGTGTCATTGCATGTATGCTCTCTTCACAATCCACCTATGGATCCACCAGTGTCATTGCATGTGTGTTCTTTTTACTAACAACAACTAGAGTCATTTCAAGTGTGTTATTTTCACATACCACATATGGATCCACCAGTGTCATTGAAATGTGTGTTCTCTTCAGAGACCACACATAGATCCACCAGTGTCATTGCATGTGTGTTCTTTTTACTAACAACAACCAGAGTCATTGAAATGTGTGTTCTTTTCACATACCACATATGGATCCACCAGTGTCATTGCATGTGTGTTCTTTTCACAATCCACCTATGGATCCACCAGTTCCAATGCATGTGTTCTCTTTTTACTAACAACAACCTGAGTCATTGGATGTGAGTTCTCTTCAGAGACCACACACGGATCCACCAGTGTCATTGCATGTGTGTTCTTTTTACTAACAAAAACCAGTCATTGAAATGTGTGTTCTCTTCAGAGACCACACATGTATCCACTAGTGTCATTGGCTGTGTGCTCTCTTTACTAACAACAACAAGAGTCATTGCATGTGTGCTCTTTTCACAATCCACATACGGATCCACAAGTGTCATTGCATGTGTGTTCTTTTCACAATCCACCTATGGATCCACTAGTGTCATTGCATGTCTGCTCTTTTCACTAATAACAACCAGAGTCATTGCATGTGTGTTCTTTTCACATACTAAATATGGATCCACTAGTGTCATTGAATCCACTAGTGTGATTGCATGTATGCTCTCTTCACAATCCACCTATGGATCCACCAGTGTCATTGCATGTGTGTTCTTTTTACTAACAACAACTAGAGTCATTTCATGTGTGTTCTTTTCACATACCACATATGGATCCACCAGTGTGATTGAAATATGTGTTCTCTTCAGAGACCACACATGGATCCACCAGTGTCATTGCATGTGTGTTCTTTTTACTAACAACAACCAGAGTCATTGAAATGTGTGTTATTTTCACATACCACATATGGATCCACTAGTGTTATGGCATGTGTCTTCTTTTCACAGTCCACCTATGGATCCACCAGTGTCATTGCATGTGTGCTCTTTTTATTAACAAAAACCAGAGTCATTGCATGTGTGTTCTCTTCAGAGACCACACATGGATCCACCAGTGTCATTGCATGTGTGTTCTTTTTACTAACAAAAACTAGAGTCATTGAAATTTGTGTTCTCTTCAGAGACCACACATGGATCCACCAGTGTCATTGCATTTGTGTTCTTTTTACTAACAACAACCAGAGTCATTGCATGTGTGTTCTTTTCAGATACCACATATGGATCCACTAGTGTCATTGAATCCACCAGTGTCATTGCATGTATGCTCTCTTCACAATGCACCTATGGATCCACCAGTGTCATTGTATGTGTGTTCTTTTTACTAACCACAACTAGAGTCATTTCATGTGTGTTCTTTTCACATACCACATATGGATCCACCAGTGTCATTGAAATGTGTGTTCTCTTTAGAGACCACACATGGATCCACCAGTGTCATTGCACGTGTGTTCTTTTTACTACTAACAACCAGAGTCATTGAAATGTGTGTTCTTTTCACATACCACCTATGGATCCACCAGTGTCATTGCATGTGTGTTATTTTCAAAATCCACCTATGGATCCACCAGTGTCATTGCATGTGTGCTCTTTTTACTAACAACAGCCAGAGTCATTGCATGTGTGTTCTCTTCAGAGACCGCACATGGATCCACCAGTGTCATTGCATGTGTGTTCTTTTTACTAACAAAAACCATAGTCATTGAAATGTGTGTTCTTTTCACATACCACATATGGGTCCACCAGTGTCATTGCATGTGTGTTCTTTTCACAATCCACCTATGGATCCACCAGTGTCATTGCATGTGTGCTCTTTTTACTAACAACAACCAGAGTCATTGCATGTGTGTTCTTTTCACATACCACATAGGGATCCACCAGTGTCATTGCATGTGTGTTCTTTTTACTAACAAAAACTAGAGTCATTGAAATGTGTGTTCTCTTCAGAGACCACACATGGATCCACCAGTGTCATTGCATGTGTGTTATTTTTACTAACAACAACCAGAGTCATTGCATGTGTGTTATTTTCACATACCACATATGGATCCACCAGTGTCATTGAATCCACAAGTGTCATTGTGTGTATGATCTCTTCATAATCCACCTATGGATCCACCAGTGTCACTGCATGTGTGTTATGTTTACTAACAACAACTAGAGTCATTTCATGTGTGTTCTTTTCACATACCACATATGGATCCACCAGTGTCATTGCATGTGTGTTCTCTTCAGAGACCATACATGGATCCACCAGTGTCATTGCATGTGTGTTGTTTTTACTAACAATAACCAGAGTCATTTAAATGTGTGTTCTTTTCACATACCACATATGGATCCACCAGTGTCATTGTATGTGTGTTGTTTTCACAATCCACCTATGGATCCACCCGTGTCATTGCATGTGTGCTCTTTTTACTAACAACAACCAGAGTCATTGCATGTGTGTTCTCTTCAGAGACCACACATCGATCCACCAGTGTAATTGCATGTGTGTTCTTTTTACTAACAAAAACCAGAGTCATTGAATTGTGTGTTCTCTTCAGAGACCACACATGGATCCACCAATGTCATTGCATGTGTGTTGTTTGTACTAACAACAACCAGAGTCATTGAAATGTATGTTCTCTTCAGAGACCACACATGGATCCACCAGTGTTATAGCATGTGTGTTCATTTTACTAACAACAACCAGAGTCAATGCATGTGTGTTATTTTCACATACCACATATGGATCCACCTGTGTCATTGAATCCACCAGTGTCATTGCATGTATGCTCTCTTCACAATCCACCTATGGATCCACCAGTGTCATTGCATGTGTGTTCTTTTTACTAACAACAACTATAGTCATTTCAAGTGTGTTATTTTCACATACCACATATGGATCCACCAGTGTCATTGAAATGTGTGTTCTCTTCAGAGACGACACATGGATCCACCAGTGTCATTGCATGTGTGTTCTTTTTACTAACAACAACCAGAGTCATTGAAATGTGTGTTCTTTTCACATACCACATATGGATCAACCAGTGTCATTGCATGTGTGTTCTTTTCACAGACCACCTATGGATCCACTAGTGTCATTGCATGTGTGCTCTTTTTACTAACAACAACCAGAGTCATTGCATGTGTGTTCTTTTCACATACCACACATGGATCCACCAGTGTCATTGCATGTGTATTCTTTTTACTAACAAAAACCAGAGTCATAGAATTGTGTGTTCTCTTCAGAGACCACACATGGATCCACTAGTGTCATTGCATGTGTGCTCTCTTCACAATCCACCTATGGATCCACCAGTGTCATTGCATGTGTGCTCTTTTCACTAACAACAACCAGAGTCATTGCATGTGTGTTCTCTTCAGAAACCACACATGGATCCACCAGTGTCATTGCATGTGTGTTCTTTTTACTAACAAAAACCAGAGTCATTGAAATGTGTGTTCTCTTCAGAGACCACACAGGGATCCACCAATGTCATTGCATGTGTGTTGTTTTTACTAACAACAACCAGAGTCATTGAAATGTATGTTCTCTTCAGAGACCACACATGGATCCACCAGTGTTATAGCTTGTGTGTTCGTTTTACTAACAACAACCAGAGTCAATGCATGTGTATTATTTTCACATACCACATATGGATCCACCTGTGTCATTGAATCCACCAGTGTCATTGCATGTATGCTCTCTTCACAGTCCACCTATGGATCCACCAGTGTCATTGCATGTGTGTTCTTTTTACTAACAACAACCAGAGTCATTTCAAGTGTGTTATTTTCACATACCACATATGGATCCACCAGTGTCATTGAAATGTGTGTTCTCTCCAGAGACCACACATAGATCCACCAGTGTCATTGCATGTGTGTTCTTTTTACTAACAACAACCAGAGTCATTGAAATATGTGTTCTTTTCACATACCACATATGGATCCACCAGTGTCATTGCATGTGTGTTCTTTTCACAATCCACCTATGGATCCACCAGTGTCAATGCATGTGTGCTCTTTTTACTAACAACAACCTGAGTCATTGCATGTGAGTTCTCTTTAGAGACCACACACGGATCCACCAGTGTCAATGCATGTGTGTTCTTTTTACTAACAAAAACCAGAGTCATTGAAATGTGTGTTCTCTTCAGAGACCACACATGGATCCACTAGTGTCATTGGCTGTGTGCTCTCTTTACTAACAACAACAAGAGTCATTGCATGTGTGCTCTTTTCACAATCCACATATGGATCCACAAGTGTCATTGCATGTGTGTTCTTTTAACAATCCACCTATAGATCCACCAGTGTCATTGCATGTCTACTCTTTTCACTAATAACAACCAGAGTCATTGCATGTGTGTTCTTTTCACATACTAAATATGGATCCATTAGTGTCATTGAATCCACTAGTGTGATTGCATGTATGCTCTCTTCACAATCCACCTATGGATCCACTAGTGTCATTGCATGTGTGTTCTTTTTACTAACAACAACTAGAGTCATTTCATGTGTGTTCTTTTCACATACCACATATGGATCCACCAATGTGATTGAAATGTGTGTTCTCTTCAGAGACCACACATGGATCCACCAGTGTCATTGCATGTGTGTTATTTTTACTAACAACAACCAGAGTCATTGAAATGTGTGTTATTTTCACATACCACATATGGATCCACTAGTGTTATGGCATGTGTCTTCTTTTCACAATCCACCTATGGATCCACCAGTGTCATTGCATGTGTGATCTTTTTATTAACAAAAACCAGAGTCATTGCATGTGTGTTCTCTTCAGAGACCACACATGGATCCACCAGTGTCATTGCATGTGTGTTCTTTTTACTAACAAAAACTAGAGCCATTGAAATTTGTGTTCTCTTCAGAGACCACACATGGATCCACCAGTGTCATTGCATGTGTGTTCTTTTTACTAACAACAACCAGAGTCATTTCATGTGTGTTCTTTTCACATACCACATATGGATCCACTAGTGTCATTGAATCCACTAGTGTCATTGCATGTATGCTCTCTTCACAATCCACCTATGGATCCACCAGTGTCATTGTATGTGTGTTCTTTTTACTAACCACAACTAGAGTCATTTCATGTGTGTTCTTTTCACATACCACATATGGATCCACCAGTGTCATTGAAATGTGTGTTCTCTTCAGAGACCACACATGGATCCACCAGTGTCATTGCACGTGTGTTCTTTTTACTACTAACAACCAGAGTCATTGAAATGTGTGTTCTTTTCACATACCACCTATGGATCCACCAGTGTCATTGCATGTGTGTTATTTTCACAATCCACCTATGGATCCACCAGTGTCATTGCATGTGTGCTCTTTTTACTAACAACAGCCAGAGTCATTGCATGTGTGTTCTCTTCAGAGACCGCACATGGATCCACCAGTGTCATTGCATGTGTGTTCTTTTTACTAACAAAAACCATAGTCATTGAAATGTGTGTTCTTTTCACATACCACATATGGGTCCACCAGTGTCATTGCATGTGTGTTCTTTTCACAATCCACCTATGGATCCACCAGTGTCATTGCATGTGTGCTCTTTTTACTAACAACAACCAGAGGCATTGCATGTGTGTTCTTTTCACATACCACATAGGGATCCACCAGTGTCATTGCATGTGTGTTCTTTTTACTAACAAAAACTAGAGTCAATGAAATGTGTGTTCTCTTCAGAGACCACACATGGATCCACCAGTGTCATTGCATGTGTGTTCTTTTTACTAACAACAACCAGAGTCATTGCATGTGTGTTATTTTCACATACCACATATGGATCCACCAGTGTCATTGAATCCACCAGTGTCATTGCGTGTATGATCTCTTCACAATCCACCTATGGATCCACCAGTGTCACTGCATGTGTGTTATGTTTAGTAACAACAACTAGAGTCATTTCATGTGTGTTCTTTTCACATACCACATATCGATCCACCAGTGTCATTGCATGTGTGTTCTCTTCAGAGACCATACATGGATCCACCAGTGTCATTGCATGTGTGTTGTTTTTACTAACAATAACCAGAGTCATTTAAATGTGTGTTCTTTTCACATACCACATATGGATCCACCAGTGTCATTGCATGTGTGTTCTTTTCACAATCCACCTATGGATCCACCAGTGTCATTGCATGTGTTCTCTTTTTACTAACAACAACCAGAGTCATTGCATGTGTGTTCTCTTCAGAGACCACACATGGATCCACCAATGTCATTGCATGTGTGTTGTTTGTACTAACAACAACCAGATTCATTGAAATGTATGTTCTCTTCAGAGACCACACATGGATCCACCAGTGTTATAGCATGTGTGTTCGTTTTACTAACAACAACCAGAGTCAATGCATGTGTGTTATTTTCACATACCACATATGGATCCACCTGTGTCATTGAATCCACCAGTGTCATTGCATGTATGCTCTCTTCACAATCCACCTATGGATCCACCAGTGTCATTACATGTGTGTTCTTTTTACTAACAACAACTAGAGTCATTTCAAGTGTGTTATTTTCACATAACACATATGGATCCACCAGTGTCATTGAAATGTGTGTTCTCTTCAGAGACGACACATGGATCCACCAGTGTTATTGCATGTGTGTTCTTTTTACTAACAACAACCAGAGTCATTGAAATGTGTGTTCTTTTCACATACCACATATGGATCCACCAGTGTCATTGCATGTGTGTTCTTTTCACAAACCACCTATGGATCCACTAGTGTCATTGCATGTGTGCTCTTTTTACTAACAACAACCAGAGTCATTGCATGTGTGTTCTTTTCACATACCACACATGGATCCACCAGTGTCATTGCATGTGTATTCTTTTTACTAACAAAAACCAGAGTCATTGAAATGTGTGTTCTCTTCAGAGACCACACATGGATCCACCAGTGTCATTGCATGTGTGCTCTCTTCACAATCCACCTATGGATCCACCAGTGTCATTGCATGTGTGCTCTTTTCACTAACAACAACCAGAGTCATTGCATGTGTGTTCTCTTCAGAAACCACACATGGATCCACCAGTGTCATTGCATGTGTGTTCTTTTTACTAACAACAACCAGAGTCATTGAAATGTGTGTTCTCTTCAGAGACCACACATGGATCCACCAGTGTCATTGCATGTGTGTTCTTTTTACTAACAGCAACCAGAGTCATTGCATGTGTATTATTTTCACATACCACATATGGATCCACCAGTGTCATTGAATCCACCAGTGTCATTGCATGTATGCTTTCTTCACAATCCACCTATTGTTGTTTTTACTAACAACAACTGGAGTCATTTCATGTGGGTTCTTTTCACATACCTCATATGGATCCACCAGAGTCATTGCATGTGTGTTCTCTTCAGAGACCGCACATGAATCCACCAGTGTCATTGCATGTGTGTTATTTTTACTAACAACAACCAGAGTCATTGAAATGTGTGTTCTTTTCACATACCACATATGGATCCACCAGTGTCATTGCATGTGTGTTCTTTTCACAATCCACCTATGGATCCACCAGTGTCATTGCATGTGTGCTCTTTTTACTAACAACAACCAGAGTCATTGCATGTGTGTTCTTTGCACATACCACATAGGGATCCACCAGTGTCATTGCATGTGTGTTCTTTTTACTAACAAAAACCAGAGTCATTGAAATATGTGTTCTCTTCAAAGACCACACATGGATCCACCAGTGTCATTGCATGTGTGTTCTTTTTACTAACAACTAGAGTCATTGCATGTGTGTTATTTTCACATACCACATATGGATCCACCAGTGTCATTTAATCCACCAGTGTCATTGCGTGTATGATCTCTTCACAATCCACCTATGGATCCACCAGTGTCACTGCATGTGTGTTCTGTTTACTAACAACAACAAGAGTCATTTCATGTGTGTTCTTTTCACATACCACATATGGATCCACCAGTGTCATTGCATGTGTGTTCTCTTCAGAGACCATACATGGATCCACCAGTGTCATTGCATGTGTGTTGTTTTTACTAACAACAACCAGAGTCATTTAAATGTGTGTTCTTTTCACATACCACATATGCATCCACCAGTGTCATTGCATGTGTGCTCTTTTTACTAACAACAACCAGAGTCATTGCATGTGTGTTCTTTTCACATACCACACATGGATCCACCAGTGTCATTGCATGTGTATTCTTTTTACTAACAAAAACCAGTCATTGAAATGTGTGTTCTCTTCAGAGACCACACATGGATCCACCAGTGTCATTGCATGTGTGCTCTCTTCACAATCCACCTATGGATCCACCAGTGTCATTGCATGTTTGCTCTTTTCACTAACAACAACCAGAGTCATTGCATTTGTGTTCTCTTTAGAAACCACACATGGATCCACCAGTGTCATTACATGTGTGTTCTTTTTACTGACAACAACCAGAGTCATTGAAATGTGTGTTCTCTTCAGAGACCACACATGGATCCACTAGTGTCATTGCATGTGTGTTATTTTTACTAACAGCAACCAGAGTCATTGCATGTGTGTTATTTTCACATACCACATATGGATCCACCAGTGTCATTGAATCCACCAGTGTCATTGCGTGTATGATCTCTTCACAATCCACCTATGGATCCACCAGTGTCACTGCATGTGTGTTCTGTTTACTAACAACAACTAGAGTCATTTCATGTGTGTTCTTTTCACATACCACATATGGATCCACCAGTGTCATTGCATGTGTGTTCTCTTCAGAGACCATACATGGATCCACCAGTGTCATTGCATGTGTGTTGTTTTTACTAACAACAACCAGAGTCATTTAAATGTGTGTTCTTTTCACATACCACATATGGATCCACCAGTGTCATTGCATGTGTGTTATTTTCACAATCCACCTATGGATCCACCAGTGTCATTGCATGTGTGCTCTTTTTACTAACAACAACCAGAGTCATTGCATGTGTGTTCTCTTCAGAGACCACACATCGATCCACCAGTGTAATTGCATGTGTGTTCTTTTTACTAACAAAAACCAGAGTCATTGAAATGTGTGTTCTCTTCAGAGACCACACATGGATCCACCAATGTCATTGCATGTGTGTTGTTTGTACTAACAACAACCGGAGTCATTGAAATGTATGTTCTCTTCAGAGACCACACATGGATCCACCAGTGTTATAGCATGTGTGTTCGTTTTACTAACAACAACAAGAGTTAATGCATGTGTGTTATTTTCACATACCACATACGGATCCACCTGTGTTATTGAATCCACCAGTGTCATTGCATGTATGCTCTCTTCACAATCCACCTATGGATCCACCAGTGTCATTGCATGTGTGTTCTTTTTACTAACAACAACTAGTGTCATTTCAAGTGTGTTATTTTCACATACCACATATGGATCCACCAGTGTCATTGAAATGTGTGTTCTCTTCAGAGACCACACATGGATCCACCAGTGTCATTGCATGTGTGTTCTTTTTACTAACAACATCCAGAGTCATTTCAAGTGTGTTATTTTCACATACCACATATGGATCCACCAGTGTCATTGAAATGTATGTTCTCTTCAGAGACCACACATGGATCCACCACTGTCATTGCATGTGTGTTCTTTTTACTAACAACAACCAGAGTCATTGAAATGTGTGTTCTTTTCACATACCACATATGGATCCACCAGTGTCATTGCATGTGTGTTCTTTTCACAAACCACCTATGGATCCACTAGTGTCATTGCATGTGTGCTCTTTGTACTAACAACAACCAGAGTCATTGCGTGTGTGTTCTTTTCACATACCATACATGGATCCACCAGTGTCATTGCATGTGTGTTCTTTTCACAAACCACCTATGGATCCACTAGTGTCATTGCATGTGTCCTCTTTATACTAACAACAAGCAGAGTCATTGCATGTGTGTTCTTTTCACATACCACACATGGATCCACCAGTGTCATTGCATGTGTGCTCTCTTCACAATCCACCTATGGATCCACCAGTGTCATTTCATGTGTGCTCTTTTCACTAACAACAACCAGAGTCATTGCATGTGTGTTCTCTTCAGAAACCACACATGGATCCACCAGTGTCATTACATGTGTGTTCTTTTTACTAACAACAACCAGAGTCATTGAAATGTGTGTTCTCTTCAGAGACCACACATGGAACCACCAGTGTTATAGCATGTGTGTTCGTTTTACTAACAACAACCAAAGTCAATGCATGTGTGTTATTTTCACATACCACATATGGATCCACCTGTGTCATTGAATCCACCAGTGTCATTGCATGTATGCTCTCTTCACAATCCACCTATGGATCCATCAGTGTCATTGCATGTGTGTTCTTTTTAATAACAACAACTAGAGCCATTTCATGTGTGTTCTTTTCACATACCACATATGGATCCACCAGTGTCATTGAAATGTGTGTTCTCTTCAAAAAGCACATATGGATCCACCAGTGTCATTGCATGTGTGTTCTTTTTACTAACAACAACCAGAGTCATTGAAACGTGTGTTCTTTTCACATACCACATATGGATCCACCAGTGTCATTCCATGTGTGTCCTTTTCATAATCCACCTATGGATCCACCAGTGTCATTAAATGTGTGCTCTTTTTACTAACAACAACCAGAGTCATTGCATGTGTGTTCTCTTCAGAGACCACACATGGATCCACCAGTGTCATTGCATGTGTGTTCTTTTTACTAACAAAAACCAGAGTCATTGAAATGTGTGTTCTCTTCAGAGACCACACATGGATCCACCAGTGTCATTGCATGTGTGCTCTCTTCACAGTCCACCTATGGATCCACCAGTGTCATTGCACGTGTGCTCTTTTCACTAACAACAACCAGAGTCATTGCATGTGTGTTCTCTTCAGAAACCACACATGGATGCACCAGTGTCATTGCATGTGTGTTCTTTTTACTAACAACAACCAGAGTCATTGAAATGTGTGTTCTCTTTAGAGACCAGACATGGATCCACCAGTGTCATTGCATGTGTGTTCTTTTTACTAACAGTAACCAGAGTCATTGCATGTGTGTTATTTTCACATACCACATATGGATCCACCAGTGTCATTGAATCCACTAGTGTCATTGCATGTATGCTCTCTTCACAATCCACCTATTATTGTTTTTACTAACAAGAAGTGGAGTCATTTCATGTGGGTTCTTTTCACATACCACATATGGATCCACCAGTGTCATTGAAATGTGTGTTCTCTTTAGAGACCACACATGTATCCACCAGTGTCATTGCATGTGTGTTCTTTTTACTAACAACAACCAGAGTCATTGAAATGTGTGTTCTTTTCACATACCACATATGGATCCACAAGTGTCATTGCATGTGTGTTCTTTTCACAATCCACCTATGGATCCACCAGTGTCATTCCATGTGTGCTCTTTTTACTAACAACAACCAGAGTCATTGCATGTGTGTTCTTTTCACATACCACTTATGGATCCACCAGTGTCATTGCATGTCTGTTCTTTTCATAATCCATTTATGGATCCACCAGTGTCACTAAATGTGTGCTCTTTTTACTAATAACAACCAGAGTCATTGCATGTGTGTTCTCTTCAGAGACCACACATGGATCCACCAGTGTCATTGCATGTGTGTTTGTTTTACTAACAAAAACTAGAGTCATTGAAATGTGTTTTCTCTTCAGATACCACACATGGATCCACCAGTGTCATTGCATGTGTGTTCTTTTTACTAACAACAACTAGAGTCATTGCATGTGTGTTATTTTCACATACCACATATGGATCCACTAGTGTCATTGAATCCATCAGTGTCATTACATGTATGCTCTCTTCAAATCCACTAGTGTCATTGAATCCATCAGTGTCATTGCATGTGTGTTCTTTTTACAATCCACCTATGGATCCACCAGTGTCATTGCACGTGTGTTCTTTTTACTAACAACAACTATAGTCATTTCATGTGTGTTCTTTTCACATACCACATATGGATCCACCAGTGTCATTGCATGTGTGCTCTTTTTACTAACAACAACCAGAGTCATTGCATGTGTGTTCTTTTCACATACCACACATGGATCCACCAGTGTCATTGCATGTGTATTCTTTTTACTAACAAAAACCAGTCATTGAAATGTGTGTTCTCTTCAGAGACCACACATGGATCCACCAGTGTCATTGCATGTGTGCTCTCTTCACAATCCACCTATGGATCCACCAGTGTCATTGCATGTGTGCTCTTTACACTAACAACAACCAGAGTCATTGCATTTGTGTTCTCTTTAGAAACCACACATGGATCCACCAGTGTCATTACATGTGTGTTCTTTTTACTGACAACAACCAGAGTCATTGAAATGTGTGTTCTCTTCAGAGACCACACATGGATCCACTAGTGTCATTGCATGTGTGTTATTTTTACTAACAGCAACCAGAGTCATTGCATGTGTGTTATTTTCACATACCACATATGGATCCACCAGTGTCATTGAATCCACCAGTGTCATTGCGTGTATGATCTCTTCACAATCCACCTATGGATCCACCAGTGTCACTGCATGTGTGTTCTGTTTACTAACAACAACTAGAGTCATTTCATGTGTGTTCTTTTCACATACCACATATGGATCCACCAGTGTCATTGCATGTGTGTTCTCTTCAGAGACCATACATGGATCCACCAGTGTCATTGCATGTGTGTTGTTTTTACTAACAACAACCAGAGTCATTTAAATGTGTGTTCTTTTCACATACCACATATGGATCCACCAGTGTCATTGCATGTGTGTTATTTTCACAATCCACCTATGGATCCACCAGTGTCATTGCATGTGTGCTCTTTTTACTAACAACAACCAGAGTCATTGCATGTGTGTTCTCTTCAGAGACCACACATCGATCCACCAGTGTAATTGCATGTGTGTTCTTTTTACTAACAAAAACCAGAGTCATTGAAATGTGTGTTCTCTTCAGAGACCACACATGGATCCACCAGTGTCATTGCATGTGTGCTCTTTTTACTAACAACAACCAGAGTCATTGCATGTGTGTTCTCTTCAGAGACCACACATCGATCCACCAGTGTAATTGCATGTGTGTTCTTTTTACTAACAAAAACCAGAGTCATTGAAATGTGTGTTCTCTTCAGAGACCACACATGGATCCACCAATGTCATTGCATGTGTGTTGTTTGTACTAACAACAACCGGAGTCATTGAAATGTATGTTCTCTTCAGAGACCACACATGGATCCACCAGTGTTATAGCATGTGTGTTCGTTTTACTAACAACAACAAGAGTTAATGCATGTGTGTTATTTTCACATACCACATACGGATCCACCTGTGTTATTGAATCCACCAGTGTCATTGCATGTATGCTCTCTTCACAATCCACCTATGGATCCACCAGTGTCATTGCATGTGTGTTCTTTTTACTAACAACAACTAGAGTCATTTCAAGTGTGTTATTTTCACAGACCACATATGGATCCACCAGTGTCATTGAAATGTGTGTTCTCTTCAGAGACCACACATGGATCCACCAGTGTCATTGCATGTGTGTTCTTTTTACTAACAACATCCAGAGTCATTTCAAGTGTGTTATTTTCACATACCACATATGGATCCACCAGTGTCATTGAAATGTATGTTCTCTTCAGAGACCACACATGGATCCACCACTGTCATTGCATGTGTGTTCTTTTTACTAACAACAACCAGAGTCATTGAAATGTGTGTTCTTTTCACATACCACATATGGATCCACCAGTGTCATTGCATGTGTGTTCTTTTCACAAACCACCTATGGATCCACTAGTGTCATTGCATGTGTGCTCTTTGTACTAACAACAACCAGAGTCATTGCATGTGTGTTCTTTTCACATACCATACATGGATCCACCAGTGTCATTGCATGTGTGTTCTTTTCACAAACCACCTATGGATCCACTAGTGTCATTGCATGTGTCCTCTTTATACTAACAACAAGCAGAGTCATTGCATGTGTGTTCTTTTCACATACCACACATGGATCCACCAGTGTCATTGCATGTGTGCTCTCTTCACAATCCACCTATGGATCCACCAGTGTCATTTCATGTGTGCTCTTTTCACTAACAACAACCAGAGTCATTGCATGTGTGTTCTCTTCAGAAACCACACATGGATCCACCAGTGTCATTACATGTGTGTTCTTTTTACTAACAACAACCAGAGTCATTAAAATGTGTGTTCTCTTCAGAGACCACACATGGAACCACCAGTGTTATAGCATGTGTGTTCGTTTTACTAACAACAACCAAAGTCAATGCATGTGTGTTATTTTCACATACCACATATGGATCCACCTGTGTCATTGAATCCACCAGTGTCATTGCATGTATGCTCTCTTCACAATCCACCTATGGATCCATCAGTGTCATTGCATGTGTGTTCTTTTTAATAACAACAACTAGAGCCATTTCATGTGTGTTCTTTTCACATACCACATATGGATCCACCAGTGTCATTGAAATGTGTGTTCTCTTCAAAAAGCACATATGGATCCACCAGTGTCATTGCATGTGTGTTCTTTTTACTAACAACAACCAGAGTCATTGAAACGTGTGTTCTTTTCACATACCACATATGGATCCACCAGTGTCATTCCATGTGTGTCCTTTTCATAATCCACCTATGGATCCACCAGTGTCATTAAATGTGTGCTCTTTTTACTAACAACAACCAGAGTCATTGCATGTGTGTTCTCTTCAGAGACCACACATGGATCCACCAGTGTCATTGCATGTGTGTTCTTTTTACTAACAAAAACCAGAGTCATTGAAATGTGTGTTCTCTTCAGAGACCACACATGGATCCACCAGTGTCATTGCATGTGTGCTCTCTTCACAGTCCACCTATGGATCCACCAGTGTCATTGCATGTGTGCTCTTTTCACTAACAACAACCAGAGTCATTGCATGTGTGTTCTCTTCAGAAACCACACATGGATGCACCAGTGTCATTGCATGTGTGTTCTTTTTACTAACAACAACCAGAGTCATTGAAATGTGTGTTCTCTTTAGAGACCAGACATGGATCCACCAGTGTCATTGCATGTGTGTTCTTTTTACTAACAGTAACCAGAGTCATTGCATGTGTGTTATTTTCACATACCACATATGGATCCACCAGTGTCATTGAATCCACTAGTGTCATTGCATGTATGCTCTCTTCACAATCCACCTATTATTGTTTTTACTAACAAGAACTGGAGTCATTTCATGTGGGTTCTTTTCACATACCACATATGGATCCACCAGTGTCATTGAAATGTGTGTTCTCTTCAGAGACCACACATGGATCCACCAGTGTCATTGCATGTGTGTTCTTTTTACTAACAACAACCAGAGTCATTGAAATGTGTGTTCTTTTCACATACCACATATGGATCCACAAGTGTCATTGCATGTGTGTTCTTTTCACAATCCACCTATGGATCCACCAGTGTCATTCCATGTGTGCTCTTTTTACTAACAACAACCAGAGTCATTGCATGTGTGTTCTTTTCACATACCACTTATGGATCCACCAGTGTCATTGCATGTCTGTTCTTTTCATAATCCACCTATGGATCCACCAGTGTCATTAAATGTGTGCTCTTTTTACTAATAACAACCAGAGTCATTGCATGTGTGTTCTCTTCAGAGACCACACATGGATCCACCAGTGTCATTGCATGTGTGTTTGTTTTACTAACAAAAACTAGAGTCATTGAAATGTGTTTTCTCTTCAGATACCACACATGGATCCACCAGTGTCATTGCATGTGTGTTCTTTTTACTAACAACAACAAGAGTCATTGCATGTGTGTTATTTTCACATACCACATATGGATCCACTAGTGTCATTGAATCCATCAGTGTCATTACATGTATGCTCTCTTCAAATCCACTAGTGTCATTGAATCCATCAGTGTCATTGCATGTGTGTTCTTTTTACAATCCACCTATGGATCCACCAGTGTCATTGCACGTGTGTTCTTTTTACTAACAACAACTATAGTCATTTCATGTGTGTTCTTTTCACATACCACATATGGATCCACCAGTGTCATTGAAATGTGTGTTCTCTTCAGAGACCACACATGGATCCACCAGTGTCATTGCATGTGTGTTCTTTTTACTAACAACAAACAGAGTCATTGAAATGTGTGTTCTTTTCACATACCACATAGGGATCCACCAGTGTCATTGCATGTGTGTTCTTTTCAGAATCCACCTACGGATCCACCAGTGTCATTGCATGTGTGTTTGTTTTACTAACAAAAACTAGAGTCATTGAAATGTGTTTTCTCTTCAGATACCACTCATGGATCCACCAGTGTCATTGCATGTGTGTTCTTTTTACTAACAACAACTAGAGTCATTGCATGTGTGTTATTTTCACATACCACATATGGATCCACTAGTGTCATTGAATCCACCAGTGTCATTACATGTATGCTCTCTTCAAATCCACCTATGGATCCACCAGTGTCATTGCACGTGTGTTCTTTTTACTAACAACAACTAGAGTCATTTCATGTGTGTTCTTTTCACATAGCACATATGGATCCACCAGTGTCATTGAAATGTGTGTTCTCTTTAGAGACCACACATGGATCCACCAGTGTCATTGCATGTGTGTTCTTTTTACTAACAACAAACAGAGTCATTGAAATGTGTGTTCTTTTCACATACCACATATGGATCCACCAGTGTCATTGCATGTGTGTTCTTTTCAGAATCCACCTACGGATCCACCAGTGTCATTGCATGTGTGCTCTTTTTACTAACAACAACTAGAGTCATTTCATGTGTGTTCTTTTCACATACCACATATGGATCCACCAGTGTCATTGAAATGTGTGTTCTCTTCAGAGACCACATATGGATCCACTAGTGACATTGCATGTGTGTTCTTTTTACTAACAACAACTAGAGTCATTGAAACTTGTGTTCTTTTCACATACAACATATGGATCCACCAGTGCCATTGCATGTGTGTTCTTTTCATAATCCACCTATGGATCCACTAGTGTCATTAAATGTGCGCTCTTTTTACTAACAACAACCAGAGTCATTGCATGTGTGTTCTCTTCAGAGACCACACATGGATCGACCAGTGTCATTGCATGTGTGTTTGTTTTACTAACAAAAACTAGAGTCATTGAAATGTGTTTTCTCTTCAGATACCACACATGGATCCACCAGTGTCATTGCATGTGTGTTCTTTTTACTAACAACAACTAGAGTCATTGCATGTGTGTTATTTTCACATACCACATATGGATCCACTAGTGTCATTGAATCCACCAGTGTCATTACATGTATGCTCTCTTCAAATCCACCCATGGATCCACCAGTGTCATTGCACGTGTATTCTTTTTACTAACAACAACTAGAGTCATTTCATGTGTGTTCTTTTCACATAGCACATATGGATCCACCAGTGTCTTTGAAATGTGTGTTCTCTTTAGAGACCACACATGGATCCACCAGTGTCATTGCATGTGTGTTCTTTTTACTAACAACAAACAGAGTCATTGAAATGTGTGTTCTTTTCACATACCACATATGGATCCACCAGTGTCATTGCATGTGTGTTCTTTTCAGAATCCACCTACGGATCCACCAGTGTCATTGCATGTGTGCTCTTTTTACTAACAACAACTAGAGTCATTGCATGTGTGTTCTTTTCACATACCACATATGGGTCCACCAGTGTCATTGCATGTGTGTTCCTTTCACATACCACATATGGATCCACCAGTGTCATTGAATCCACCAGCGTCATTTCATGCATGCTCTCTTCACAATCCACCTATGGATCCACCAGTGTCATTGCATGTGTGTTCGTTTTACTAACAACAACTGGAGTTATTTCATGTGTGTTATTTTCACATACCACATATGGATCCACCAGTGTCATTGAAATGTGTGTTCTCTTCAGAGACAACACATGGATCCACCAGTGTCATGGCACGTGTGTTCTTTTTACTAACAACAACTAGAGTCATTGAAATGTGTGTTCTTTTCACATACCACATATGGATCCACCAGTGTCATTGTATGTGTGTTGTTTTCACAATCCACCTATGGATCCACCAGTGTCATTGCATGTGTGCTCATTTCACCAACAACAACCAGAGTCATTGCATGTGCGTTCTCTTCAAGAACCACACATGGATCCACCAGTGTCATTGCATGTGTGTTCTTTTTACTAACAACAACCAGAGTCATTGAAATGTGTGTTCTCTTCAGAGACCACACATGGATCCACCAGTGTCATTGCATGTGTGTTCTTTTTACTAACAGCAACCAGAGTCATTGCATGTGTGTTATTTTCACATACCACATATGGATCCACCAGTGTCATTGAATCCACCAGTGTCATTGCATGTATGCTCTCTTCACAATCCGCCTATGGATCCACCAGTGTCATTGCATGTGTGTTCTTTTTACTAACAACAACTGGAGTCATTTCTTGTTTGTTCTTTTCACATACCACATATGGATCCACCAGTGTCATTGAAATGTGTGGTCTCTTCAGAGACCACATATGGATCCACCAGTGTCATTGCATGTGTGTTCTTTTTACTAACAACAACCAGAGTCATTGAAATATGTGTTCTTTTTACTAACAACAACCAGAGTCATTGAAATATGTGTTCTTTTCACATACCACATATGGATCCACCAGTGTCATTGCATGTGTGTTCTTTTCACAATCCACATATGGATCCACCAGTAGTCATTGCATGTGTTTTTTTCACATACCACATAGGGATCCACCAGTGTCACTGCATGTGTGTTTTTTTTAGTAAGAAAAACCAGAGTCATTGCAATGTGTGTTCTCAAAGACCGCACATGGATCCACTAGTGTCATTGCATGTGTGTTCTCTTTATTAACAACAACTAGAGTCATTGCATGTGTGTTAATTTCACATACCACATATGGATCCACCAGTGTCATTGAATCCATGAGTGTCATTGCATGTATGCTCTCTTCACAATCCACCTATGGATCCACCAGTGTCATTGCATGTGTGTTCTTTTTACTAACAACAACTAGAGTCATTTCATGTGTGTTCTTTTCACATACCACATATGGATCCACCAGTCTCATTAAATTATGTGTTCTCTTCAGAGACCACATATGGATCCACCAGTGTCATTGCATGTGTGTTCTTTTTACTAACAACAACTAGAGTCATTGAAACGTGTGTTCTTTTCACATACCACATATGGATCCACCAGTGTCATTGCATGTGTGTTCTTTTCATAATCCACCTATGGATCCACCAGTGTCATTAAATATGTGCTCTTTTTACTAACAACAACCAGAGTCATTGCATGTGTGTTCTCTTCAGAGACCACACATGGATCCACCAGTGTCATTGCATGTGTGTTCGTTTTACTAACAAAAACTAGAGTCATTCAAATGTGTGTTCTCTTTAGATACCACACATGGATCCAGCAGTGTCATTGCATGTGTGTTCTTTTTACTAGCAACAACTAGAGTCATTGCATGTGTGATATTTTCACATACCACATATGGATCCACTAGTGTCATTGAATCCACCAGTGTCATTACATGTATGCTCTCTTCAAATCTACCTATGGATCCACCAGTGTCATTGCACGTGTGTTCTTTTTACTAACAACAACTAGAGTCATTTCATGTGTGTTCTTTTCACATAGCACATATGGATCCACCAGTGTCATTGAAATGTGTGTTCTCTTTAGAGACCACACATGGATCCACCAGTGTCATTCCATGTGTGTTCTTTTTACTAACAACAAACATAGTCATTGAAATGTGTGTTCTTTTCACATACCACATATGGATCCACCAGTGTCATTGCATGTGTGTTCTTTTCAGAATCCACCAGTGTCATTGCATGTGTGCTCTTTTTACTAACAACAACCAGAGTCATTGCATGTGTGTTCTTTTCACATACCACATATGGGTCCACCAGTGTCATTGCATGTGTGTTCCTTTCACATACCACATATGGATCCACCAGTGTCATTGAATCCACCAGTGTCATTTCATGTATGCTCTCTTCACAATCCACCTATGGATCCACCAGTGTCATTGCATGTGTGTTCGTTTTACTAACAACAATTGGAGTTATTTCATGTGTGTTATTTTCACATACCACATATGGATCCACTAGTGTCATTGAAATGTGTGTTCTCTTCAGAGACCACACATGGATCCACCAGTGTCATAGCACGTGTGTTCTTTTTACTAACAACAACTAGAGTCATTGAAATGTGTGTTCTTTTCACATACCACATATGGATCCACCAGTGTCATTGTATGTGTGTTGTTTTCACAATCCACCTATGGATCCACCAGTGTCATTGCATGTGTGCTCATTTCACCAACAACAACCAGAGTCATTGCATGTGCGTTCTCTTCAAGAACCACACATGGATCCACCAGTGTCATTGCATGTGTGTTCTTTTTACTAACAACAACCAGAGTCATTGAAATGTGTGTTCTCTTCAGAGACCACACATGGATCCACCAGTGTCATTGCATGTGTGTTCTTTTTACTAACAGCAACCAGAGTCATTGCATGTGTGTTATTTTCACATACCACATATGGATCCACCAATGTCATTGAATCCACCAGTGTCATTGCATGTATGCTCTCTTCACAATCCGCCTATGGATCCACCAGTGTCATTGCATGTGTGTTCTTTTTACTAACAACAACTGGAGTCATTTCTTGTGTGTTCTTTTCACATACCACATATGGATCCACCAGTGTCATTGAAATAAGTGGTCTCTTCAGAGACCACATATGGATCCACCAGTGTCATTACATGTGTGTTCTTTTTACTAACAACAACCAGAGTCATTGAAATATGTGTTCTTTTCACATACCACATATGGATCCACCAGTGTCATTGCATGTGTGTTCTTTTCACAATCCACATATGGATCCACCAGTAGTCATTGCATGTGTTTTTTTTCACATACCACATAGGGATCCACCAGTGTCATTGCATGTGTGTTATTTTTAGTAAGAAAAACCAGAGTCATTGCAATGTGTGTTCTCAAAGACCGCACATGGATCCACTAGTGTCATTGCATGTGTGTTCTCTTTACTAACAACAACAAGAGTCATTGCATGTGTGTTAATTTCACATACCACATATGGATCCACCAGTGTCATTGCACGTATGCTCTCTTCACAATCCACCTATGGATCCACCAGTGTTATTGCATGTGTGTTCTTTTTACTAACAACAACTAGAGTCATTTCATGTGTGTTCTTTTCACATACCACATATGGATCCACCAGTCTCATTAAATTGTGTGTTCTCTTCAGAGACCACATATGGATCCACCAGTGTCATTGCATGTGTGTTCTTTTTACTAACAACAACTAGAGTCATTGAAACATGTGTTCTTTTCACATACCACATATGGATCCACCAGTGTCATTGCATGTGTGTTCTTTTCATAATCCACCTATGGATCCACCAGTGTCATTGCATGTGTGTTCGTTTTACTAACAAAAACTTGAGTCATTGAAATGTGTGTTCTCTTTAGATACCTCACATGGATCCACCAGTGTCATTGCATGTGTCTTCTTTTTACTAGCAACAGCTAGAGTCATTGCATGTGTGTTATTTCCACATACCACATATGGATCCACTAGTGTCATTGAATCCACCAGTGTCATTACATGTATGCTCTCTTCAAATACACCTATGGATCCACCAGTGTCATTGCACGTGTGTTCTTTTTACTAACAACAACTAGAGTCATTTCATGTGTGTTCTTTTCACATAGCACATATGGATCCACCAGTGTCATTGAAACTTGTGTTCTCTTCAGAGACCACACATGGATCCACCAGTGTCATTGCATGTGTGTTCTTTTTACTAACAACAAACAGAGTCATTTAAATGTGTGTTCTTTTCACATACCACATATGGATCCACCAATGTCATTGCATGTGTGTTCTTTTCAGAATCCACCTACGGATCCACCAGTGTCATTGCATGTGTGCTCTTTTTACTAACAACAACCAGAGTCATTGCATGTGTGTTCTTTTCACATACCACATATGGGTCCACCAGTGTCATTGCATGTGTGTTCCTTTCACATACCACATATGGATCCACCAGTGTCATTGAATCCACTAGTGTCATTGCATGTATGCACTCTTCACAATCCACCTATGGATCCACCAGTGTCATTGCATGTGTGTTCGTTTTACTAACAACAACTGGAGTTATTTCATATTTTTTATTTTCACATACCACATATGGATCCACCAGTGTCATTGAAATGTGTGTTCTCTTCAGAGACCACACATGGATCAACCAGTGTCATGGCACTTGTGTTCTTTTAACTAACAACAACTAGAGTCATTGAAATGTGTGTCCTTTTCACATACCACATATGGATCCACCAGTGTCATTGTATGTGTGTTGTTTTCACAATCCACCTATGGATCCACCAGTGTCATTGCATGTGTGCTCATTTCACCAACAACAACCAGAGTCATTGCATGTGCGTTCTCTTCAAGAACCACACATGGATCCACCAGTGTCATTGCATGTGTGTTCTTTTTACTAACAACAACCAGAGTCATTGAAATGTGTGTTCTCTTCAGAGACCACACATGGATCCACCAGTGTCATTGCATGTGTGTTCTTTTTACTAACTGCAACCAGAGTCATTGCATGTGTGTTATTTTCACATACCACATATGGATCCACCAGTGTCATTGAATCCACCAGTGTCATTGCATGTATTCTCTCTTCATAATCCACCTATGGATCCACCAGTGTCATTGCATGTGTGTTCTTTTTACTAACAACAGCTGGAGTCATTTCATGTGTGTTCTTTTCACATACAACATATGGATCCACCAGTGTCATTGAAATGTGTGGTCTCTTTAGAGACCACATATGGATCCACCAGTGTCATTGCATGTGTGTTCTTTTTACTAACAACAACCAGAGTCATTGAAATATGTGTTCTTTTCACATACCACATATGGATCCACCAGTGTCATTGCATGTGTGTTCTTTTCACAATCCACATATGGATCCACCAGTAGTCATTGCATGTGGTTTTTTCACATACCACATAGGGATCCACCAGTGTCATTGCATGTGTGTTATTTTTAGTAAGAAAAACCAGAGTCATTGAAATGTGTGTTCTCAAAGACCGCACATGGATCCACTAGTGTCATTTCATGTGTGTTCTTTTTACTAACAACAACTAGAGTCATTGCATGTGTGTTAATTTCACATACCACATATGGATCCACCAGTGTCATTGCATGTATGCTCTCTTCACAATCCACCTATGGATCCACCAGTGTCATTGCATGTGTGTTCTTTTTACTAACAACAACTAGAGTCATTTCATGTGTGTTATTTTCACATACCACATATGGATCCACCAGTGTCATTGAAATGTGTGTTCTCTTCAGAGACCACATATGGATCCACCGGTGTCATTGCATGTGTGTTCTTTTTACTAACAACAACTAGAGTCATTGAAACGTGTGTTGTTTTCACATACCACATATGGATCCACCAGTGTCATTGCATGTGTGTTCTTTTCATAATCCACCTATGGATCCACCAGTGTCATTAAATATGTGCTCTTTTTACTAACAACAGCGAGAGTCATTGCATGTGTGTTCTCTTCAGAGACCACACATGGATCCACCAGTGTCATTGCATGTGTGTTCATTTTACTAACAAAAACTAGAGTCATTGAAATGTGTGTTCTCTTCAGATACCACACATGGATCCACCAGTGTCATTGCATGTGTGTTCTTTTTACTAACAACAGCTAGAGTCATTGCATGTGTGTTATTTTCACATACCACATATGGATCCACTAGTGTCATTGACTCCGCCAGTGTCATTACATGTATGCTCTCTTCAAATCCACCTATGGATCCACCAGTGTCATTGCACGTGTGTTCTTTTTACTAACAACAACTAGAGTCATTTCATGTGTGTTCTTTTCACATAGCACATATGGATCCACCAGTGTCATTGAAATGTGTGTTCTCTTTAGAGACCACACATGGATCCACCAGTGTCATTGCATGTGTGTTCTTTTTACTAACAACAAACAGAGTCATTGAAATGTGTGTTCTTTTCACATACCACATATGGATCCACCAGTGTCATTGCATGTGTGTTCTTTTCAGAATCCACCTACGGATCCACCAGTGTCATTGCATGTGTGCTCTTTTTACTAACAACAGCTAGAGTCATTGCATGTGTGTTCTTTTCACATACCACATATGGGTCCACCAGTGTCATTGCATGTGTGTTCCTTTCACATACCACATATGGATCCACCAGTGTCATTGAATCCACCAGCGTCATTTCATGTATGCTCTCTTCACAATCCACCTATGGATCCACCAGTGTCATTGCATGTGTGTTCGTTTTACTAACAACAACTGGAGTTATTTCATGTGTGTTATTTTCACATACCACATATGGATCCACCAGTGTCATTGAAATGTGTGTTCTCTTCAGAGACCACACATGGATCCACCAGTGTCATGGCACGTGTGTTCTTTTTACTAACAACAACTAGAGTCATTGAAATGTGTGTTCTTTTCACATACCACATATGGATCCACCAGTGTCATTGTATGTGTGTTGTTTTCACAATCCACCTATGGATCCACCAGTGTCATTGCATGTGTGCTCATTTCACCAACAACAACCAGAGTCATTGCATGTGCGTTCTCTTCAAGAACCACACATGGATCCACCAGTGTCATTGCATGTGTGTTCTTTTTAGTAATAACAACCAGAGTCATTGAAATGTGTGTTCTCTTAAGAGACCACACATGGATCCACCAGTGTCATTGCATGTGTGTTCTTTTTACTAACAGCAACTAGAGTCATTGCATGTGTGTTATTTTCACATACCACATATGGATCCACCAGTGTCATTGAATCCACCAGTGTCATTGCATGTATGCTCTCTACACAATCCGCCTATGGATCCACCAGTGTCATTGCATGTGTGTTCTTTTTACTAACAACAACTGGAGTCATTTCTTGTGTGTTCTTTTCACATACCACATATGGATCCACCAGTGTCATTGAAACGTGTGGTCTCTTCAGAGACCACATATGGATCCACCAGTGTCATTGCATGTGTGTTCTTTTTACTAACAACAACCAGAGTCATTGAAATATGTGTTCTTTTTACTAACAACAACCAGAGTCATTGAAATATGTGTTCTTTTCACATACCACATATGGATCCACTAGTGTCATTGCATGTGTGTTCTTTTCACAATCCACATATGGATCCACCAGTAGTCATTGCATGTGTTTTTTTCACATACCACATAGGGATCCACCAGTGTCACTGCATGTGTGTTATTTTTAGTAAGAAAAACCAGAGTCATTGCAATGTGTGTTCTCAAAGACCGCACATGGATCCACTAGTGTCATTGCATGTGTGTTCTCTTTATTAACAACAACTAGAGTCATTGCATGTGTGTTAATTTCACATACCACATATGGATCCACCAGTGTCATTGAATCCACCAGTGTCATTGCATGTATGCTCTCTTCACAATCCACCTATGGATCCACCAGTGTCATTGCATGTGTGTTCTTTTTACTAACAACAACTAGAGTCATTTCATGTGTGTTCTTTTCACATACCACATATGGATCCACCAGTCTCATTAAATTGTGTGTTCTCTTCAGAGACCACATATGGATCCACCAGTGTCATTGCATGTGTGTTCTTTTTACTAACAACAACTAGAGTCATTGAAACGTGTGTTCTTTTCACATACCACATATGGATCCACCAGTGTCATTGCATGTGTGTTCTTTTCATAATCCACCTATGGATCCACCAGTGTCATTAAATATGTGCTCTTTTTACTAACAACAACCAGAGTCATTGCATGTGTGTTCTCTTCAGAGACCACACATGGATCCACCAGTGTCATTGCATGTGTGTTCGTTTTACTAACAAAAACTAGAGTCATTCAAATGTGTGTTCTCTTTAGATACCACACATGGATCCAGCAGTGTCATTGCATGTGTGTTCTTTTTACTAGCAACAGCTAGAGTCATTGCATGTGTGATATTTTCACATACCACATATGGATCCACTAGTGTCATTGAATCCACCAGTGTCATTACATGTATGCTCTCTTCAAATCTACCTATGGATCCACCAGTGTCATTGCACGTGTGTTCTTTTTACTAACAACAACTAGAGTCATTTCATGTGTGTTCTTTTCACATAGCACATATGGATCCACCAGTGTCATTGAAATGTGTGTTCTCTTTAGAGACCACACATGGATCCACCAGTGTCATTGCATGTGTGTTCTTTTCAGAATCCACCTACGGATCCACCAGTGTCATTGCATGTGTGCTCTTTTTACTAACAACAACCAGAGTCATTGCATGTGTGTTCTTTTCACATACCACATATGGGTCCACCAGTGTCATTGCATGTGTGTTCCTTTCACATACCACATATGGATCCACCAGTGTCATTGAATCCACCAGTGTCATTTCATGTATGCTCTCTTCACAATCCACCTATGGATCCACCAGTGTCATTGCATGTTTGTTCGTTTTACTAACAACAACTGGAGTTATTTCATGTGTGTTATTTTCACAAACCACATATGGATCCACCAGTGTCATTGAAATGTGTGTTCTCTTCAGAGACCACACATGGATCCACCAGTGTCATAGCACGTGTGTTCTTTTTACTAACAACAACTAGAGTCATTGAAATGTGTGTTCTTTTCACATACCACATATGGATCCACCAGTGTCATTGTATGTGTGTTGTTTTCACAATCCACCTATGGATCCACCAGTGTCATTGCATGTGTGCTCATTTCACCAACAACAACCAGAGTCATTGCATGTGCGTTCTCTTCAAGAACCAGACATGGATCCACCAGTGACATTGCATGTGTGTTCTTTTTACTAACAACAACCAGAGTCATTGAAATGTGTGTTCTCTTCAGAGACCACACATGGATCCACCAGTGTCATTGCATGTGTGTTCTTTTTACTAACAGCAACCAGAGTCATTGCATGTGTGTTATTTTCACATACCACATATGGATCCACCAATGTCATTGAATCCACCAGTGTCATTGCATGTATGCTCTCTTCACAATCCGCCTATGGATCCACCAGTGTCATTGCATGTGTGTTCTTTTTACTAACAACAACTGGAGTCATTTCTTGTGTGTTCTTTTCACATACCACATATGGATCCACCAGTGTCATTGAAATAAGTGGTCTCTTCAGAGACCACATATGGATCCACCAGTGTCATTACATGTGTGTTCTTTTTACTAACAACAACCAGAGTCATTGAAATATGTGTTCTTTTCACATACCACATATGGATCCACCAGTGTCATTGCATGTGTGTTCTTTTCACAATCCACATATGAATCCACCAGTAGTCATTGCATGTGTTTTTTTTCACATACCACATAGGGATCCACCAGTGTCATTGCATGTGTGTTATTTTTAGTAAGAAAAACCAGAGTCATTGCAATGTGTGTTCTCAAAGACCGCACATGGATCCACTAGTGTCATTGCATGTGTGTTCTCTTTACTAACAACAACAAGAGTCATTGCATGTGTGTTAATTTCACATACCACATATGGATCCACCAGTGTCATTGCACGTATGCTCTCTTCACAATCCACCTATGGATCCACCAGTGTTATTGCATGTGTGTTCTTTTTACTAACAACAAGTAGAGTCATTTCATTTGTGTTCTTTTCACATACCACATATGGATCCACCAGTCTCATTAAATTGTGTGTTCTCTTCAGAGACCACATATGGATCCACCAGTGTCATTGCATGTGTGTTCTTTTTACTAACAACAACTAGAGTCATTGAAACGTGTGTTATTTTCACATACCACATATGGATCCACCAGTGTCATTGCATGTGTGTTCTTTTCATAATCCACCTATGGATCCACCAGTGTCATTTAATATGTGCTCTTTTTACTAACAACAACCAGAGTCATTGCATGTGTGTTCTCTTCAGAGACCACACATGGATCCACCAGTGTCATTGCATGTGTGTTCGTTTTACTAACAAAAACTTGAGTCATTGAAATGTGTGTTCTCTTTAGATACCACACATGGATCCACCAGTGTCATTGCATGTGTGTTCTTTTTACTAGCAACAGCTAGAGTCATTGCATGTGTGTTATTTCCACATACCACATATGGATCCACTAGTGTCATTGAATCCACCAGTGTCATTAGATGTATGCTCTCTTCAAATACACCTATGGATCCACCAGTGTCATTGCACGTGTGTTCTTTTTACTAACAACAACTAGAGTCATTTCATGTGTGTTCTTTTCACATAGCACATATGGATCCACCAGTGTCATTGAAACTTGTGTTCTCTTCAGAGACCACACATGGATCCACTAGTGTCATTGCATGTGTGTTCTTTTTACTAACAACAAACAGAGTCATTGAAATGTGTGTTCTTTTCACATACCACATATGGATCCACCAGTGTCATTGCATGTGTGTTCTTTTCAGAATCCACCTACGGATCCACCAGTGTCATTGCATGTGTGCTCTTTTTACTAACAACAACCAGAGTGATTGCATGTGTGTTCTTTTCACATACCACATATGGGTCCACCAGTGTCATTGCATGTGTGTTCCTTTCACATACCACATATGGATCCACCAGTGTCATTGAATCCACTAGTGTCATTGCATGTATGCACTCTTCACAATCCACCTATGGATCCACCAGTGTCATTGCATGTGTGTTCGTTTTACTAACAACAACTGGAGTTATTTCATGTTTTTTATTTTCACATACCACATATGGATCCAGCAGTGTCATTGAAATGTGTGTTCTCTTCAGAGACCACACATGGATCAACCAGTGTCATGGCACTTGTGTTCTTTTTACTAACAACAACTAGAGTCATTGAAATGTGTGTCCTTTTCATATACCACATATGGATCCACCAGTGTCATTGTATGTGTGTTGTTTTCACAATCCACCTATGGATCCACCAGTGTCATTGCATGTGTGCTCATTTCACCAACAACAACCAGAGTCATTGCATGTGCGTTCTCTTCAAGAACCACACATGGATCCACCAGTGTCATTGCATGTGTGTTCTTTTTACTAACAACAACCTGAGTCATTGAAATGTGTGTTCTCTTCAGAGACCACACATGGATCCACCAGTGTCATTGCATGTGTGTTCTTTTTACTAACTGCAACCAGAGTCATTGCATGTGTGTTATTTTCACATACCACATATGGATCCACCAGTGTCATTGAATCCACCAGTGTCATTGCATGTATTCTCTCTTCATAATCCACCTATGGATCCACCAGTGTCATTGCATGTGTGTTCTTTTTACTAACAACAGCTGGAGTCATTTCATGTGTGTTCTTTTCACATACAACATATGGATCCACCAGTGTCATTGAAATGTGTGGTCTCTTCAGAGACCACATATGGATCCACCAGTGTCATTGCATGTGTGTTCTTTTTACTAACAACAACCAGAGTCATTGAAATATGTGTTCTTTTCACATACCACATATGGATCCACCAGTGTCATTGCATGTGTGTTCTTTGCACAATCCACATATGGATCCACCAGTAGTCATTGCATGTGTTTTTTTCACATACCACATAGGGATCCACCAGTGTCATTGCATGTGTGTTATTTTTAGTAAGAAAAACCAGAGTCATTGAAATGTGTGTTCTCAAAGACCGCACATGGATCCACTAGTGTCATTTCATGTGTGTTCTTTTTACTAACAACAACTAGAGTCATTGCATGTGTGTTAATTTCACATACCACATATGGATCCACCAGTGTCATTGCATGTATGCTCTCTTCACAATCCACCTATGGATCCACCAGTGTTATTGCATGTGTGTTCTTTTTACTAACAACAAGTAGAGTCATTTCATTTGTGTTCTTTTCACATACCACATATGGATCCACCAGTCTCATTAAATTGTGTGTTCTCTTCAGAGACCACATATGGATCCACCAGTGTCATTGCATGTGTGTTCTTTTTACTAACAACAACTAGAGTCATTGAAACGTGTGTTATTTTCACATACCACATATGGATCCACCAGTGTCATTGCATGTGTGTTCTTTTCATAATCCACCTATGGATCCACCAGTGTCATTTAATATGTGCTCTTTTTACTAACAACAACCAGAGTCATTGCATGTGTGTTCTCTTCAGAGACCACACATGGATCCACCAGTGTCATTGCATGTGTGTTCGTTTTACTAACAAAAACTTGAGTCATTGAAATGTGTGTTCTCTTTAGATACCACACATGGATCCACCAGTGTCATTGCATGTGTGTTCTTTTTACTAGCAACAGCTAGAGTCATTGCATGTGTGTTATTTCCACATACCACATATGGATCCACTAGTGTCATTGAATCCACCAGTGTCATTAGATGTATGCTCTCTTCAAATACACCTATGGATCCACCAGTGTCATTGCACGTGTGTTCTTTTTACTAACAACAACTAGAGTCATTTCATGTGTGTTCTTTTCACATAGCACATATGGATCCACCAGTGTCATTGAAACTTGTGTTCTCTTCAGAGACCACACATGGATCCACTAGTGTCATTGCATGTGTGTTCTTTTTACTAACAACAAACAGAGTCATTGAAATGTGTGTTCTTTTCACATACCACATATGGATCCACCAGTGTCATTGCATGTGTGTTCTTTTCAGAATCCACCTACGGATCCACCAGTGTCATTGCATGTGTGCTCTTTTTACTAACAACAACCAGAGTGATTGCATGTGTGTTCTTTTCACATACCACATATGGGTCCACCAGTGTCATTGCATGTGTGTTCCTTTCACATACCACATATGGATCCACCAGTGTCATTGAATCCACTAGTGTCATTGCATGTATGCACTCTTCACAATCCACCTATGGATCCACCAGTGTCATTGCATGTGTGTTCGTTTTACTAACAACAACTGGAGTTATTTCATGTTTTTTATTTTCACATACCACATATGGATCCAGCAGTGTCATTGAAATGTGTGTTCTCTTCAGAGACCACACATGGATCAACCAGTGTCATGGCACTTGTGTTCTTTTTACTAACAACAACTAGAGTCATTGAAATGTGTGTCCTTTTCATATACCACATATGGATCCACCAGTGTCATTGTATGTGTGTTGTTTTCACAATCCACCTATGGATCCACCAGTGTCATTGCATGTGTGCTCATTTCACCAACAACAACCAGAGTCATTGCATGTGCGTTCTCTTCAAGAACCACACATGGATCCACCAGTGTCATTGCATGTGTGTTCTTTTTACTAACAACAACCTGAGTCATTGAAATGTGTGTTCTCTTCAGAGACCACACATGGATCCACCAGTGTCATTGCATGTGTGTTCTTTTTACTAACTGCAACCAGAGTCATTGCATGTGTGTTATTTTCACATACCACATATGGATCCACCAGTGTCATTGAATCCACCAGTGTCATTGCATGTATTCTCTCTTCATAATCCACCTATGGATCCACCAGTGTCATTGCATGTGTGTTCTTTTTACTAACAACAGCTGGAGTCATTTCATGTGTGTTCTTTTCACATACAACATATGGATCCACCAGTGTCATTGAAATGTGTGGTCTCTTCAGAGACCACATATGGATCCACCAGTGTCATTGCATGTGTGTTCTTTTTACTAACAACAACCAGAGTCATTGAAATATGTGTTCTTTTCACATACCACATATGGATCCACCAGTGTCATTGCATGTGTGTTCTTTGCACAATCCACATATGGATCCACCAGTAGTCATTGCATGTGTTTTTTTCACATACCACATAGGGATCCACCAGTGTCATTGCATGTGTGTTATTTTTAGTAAGAAAAACCAGAGTCATTGAAATGTGTGTTCTCAAAGACCGCACATGGATCCACTAGTGTCATTTCATGTGTGTTCTTTTTACTAACAACAACTAGAGTCATTGCATGTGTGTTAATTTCACATACCACATATGGATCCACCAGTGTCATTGCATGTATGCTCTCTTCACAATCCACCTATGGATCCACCAGTGTCATTGCATGTGTGTTCTTTTTACTAACAACAACTAGAGTCATTTCATGTGTGTTCTTTTCACATACCACATATGTATCCACTAGTGTCATTGAAATGTGTGTTCTCTTCAGAGACCACATATGGATCCACCGGTGTCATTGCATGTGTGTTCTTTTTACTAACAACAACTAGAGTCATTGAAACGTGTGTTGTTTTCACATACCACATATGGATCCACCAGTGTCATTGCATGTGTGTTCTTTTCATAATCCACCTATGGATCCACCAGTGTCATTAAATATGTGCTCTTTTTACTAACAACAGCGAGAGTCATTGCATGTGTGTTCTCTTCAGAGACCACACATGGATCCACCAGTGTCATTGCATGTGTGTTCATTTTACTAACAAAAACTAGAGTCATTGAAATGTGTGTTCTCTTCAGATACCACACATGGATCCACCAGTATCATTGCATGTGTGTTCTTTTTACTAACAACAGCTAGAGTCATTGCATGTGTGTTATTTTCACATACCACATATGGATCCACTAGTGTCATTGAATCCGCCAGTGTCATTACATGTATGCTCTCTTCAAATCCACCTATGGATCCACCAGTGTCATTGCATGTCTGCTATTTTTACTAACAACAACCAGAGTCATTGCATGTGTGTTCTTTTCACATACCACATATGGGTCCACCAGTGTCATTGCATGTGTGTTCTTTTCACATACCACATATGGATCCACCAGTGTCATTGAATCCACCAGTGTCATTGCATGTATGCTCTCTTCACAATCCACCTATGCATCCACCAGTGTCATTGCATGTGTGTTCTTTTTACTAACAACTAGAGTCATTTCATGTGTGTTATTTTCACATACCACATATGGATCCACCAGTGTCATTGTAATGTGTGTTCTCTTCAAAGACCACACATGGATCCACCAGTGTCATGGCATGTGTGTTCTTTTTACTAACAACAACTAGAGTCATTGAAATGTGTGTTCTTTTCAGATACCACATATGGATCCACCAGTGTCATTGTATGTGTGTTGTTTTCACAATCCACCTATGGATCCACCAGTGTCATTGCATGTGTGATATTTTTACTAACAACAACCAGAGTCATTGCATGTGTGTTCTTTTCACATAACACATATGGATCCACCAGTGTCATTGCATGTGTGTTCTTTTTACTAACAAAAACCAGAGTCATTGAAATGTGTGTTCTCTTTAGAGACCACACATGGAACCACCAGTGTCACTGCATGTGTGCTCTCTTCACAATGCACCTATGGATCCACCAGTGTCATTCCATGTGTGTCCCTTTAACTAACAACAACCAGAATCATTGCATGTGTGTTCTTTTCACATACCACATATGGATCCACCAGTGTCATTGCATGTGTGTTCTTTTCAGAATCCACCAATGGACCCACCAGTGTCATTGCAAGTATGCTCTTTTCACTAAACACCAGAGACCACACATGGATCCACCAGTGTCATTGCATGTGTGTTCTTTGTACTAACAACAACCAGAGTCATTGAAATGTGTGTTCTATTCAGAGACGACACATGGATCCACCAGTGTCATTGCATGTGTGTTCTTTTTACTAACAGCAACCAGAGTCATTGCATGTGTGTTATTTTCACATACCACATATGGATCCACCAATGTCATTGAATCCACCAGTGTCATTGCATGTAAGATTTCTTCACAATCCACCTATGGATCCACCAGTGTCATTGCATGTGTGTTCTTTTTACTAACAACAACTTTAGTCATTTCATGTGTGTTCTTTTCACATACCACATATGGATCCACCAGTATCATTGAAATGTGTGTTATCTTTAGAGACCACACATGGATCCACCAGTGTCATTGCATGTGTGTTCTTTTTACTAACAACAACCAGAGTCATTGAAATGTGTGTTATTTTCACATACCACATATGGATCCACCAGTGTCATTGCATGTGTGTTCTTTTCACAATCCACCTATGGATCCACCAGTGTCATTGCATGTGTGCTCTTTATACTAACAACAACCAGAGTCATTGCATGTGTGTTCTTTTCACATACCACATATGGATCCACCAGTGTCATTGCATGTGTGTTCTTTTTACTATCAACAACCAGAGTCATTGAAATGTGTGTTCTTTTCACATACCACATATGGATCCACCAGTGTCATTGCATGTGTGTTCTTTTCACAATCTACCTATGGATCCACCAGTGTCATTGCATGTGTGTTCTTTTTACTAACAACAACTAGAGTCATGTCATGTGTGTTCTTTTCACATAGCACATATGGATCCACCAGTGTCATTGAAATGTGTGTTCTCTTTAGAGACCACACATGGATCCACCAGTGTCATGGCACGTGTGTTCTTTTTACTAGCAACAAGTAGAGTCATTGAAATGTGTGTTCTTTTCACATACCACACATGGATCCACCAGTGTCATTGTATGTGTGTTGTTTTCACAATCCACCTATGGATCCACCAGTGTCATTGCATGTATGCTCATTTCACCAACAACAACCAGAGTCATTGCATGTGCGTTCTCTTCAAGAACCACACATGGATCCACCAGTGTCATTGCATGTGTGTTCTTTTTACTAACAACAACCAGAGTCATTGAAATGTGTGTTCTCTTCAGAGACCACACATGGATCCACCAGTGTCATTGCATGTGTGTTCTTTTTACTAACAGCAACCAGAGTCATTGCATGTGTGTTATTTTCACATACCACATATGGATCCACCAGTGACATTGCATGTGTGTTCTTTTTACTAACAACAACTAGAGTCATTGAAACTTGTGTTCTTTTCACATACCACATATGGATCCACCAGTGCCATTGCATGTGTGTTCTTTTCATAATCCACCTATGGATCCACTAGTGTCATTAAATGTGCGCTCTTTTTACTAACAACAACCAGAGTCATTGCATGTGTGTTCTCTTCAGAGACCACACATGTATCCACCAGTGTCATTGCATGTGTGTTTGTTTTACTAACAAAAACTAGAGTCATTGAAATGTGTTTTCTCTTCAGATACCACACATGGATCCACCAGTGTCATTGCATGTGTGTTCTTTTTACTAACAACAACTAGAGTCATTGCATGTGTGTTATTTTCACATACCACATATGGATCCACTAGTGTCATTGAATCCACCAGTGTCATTACATGTATGCTCTCTTCAAATCCACCTATGGATCCACCAGTGTCATTGCACGTGTGTTCTTTTTACTAACAACAACTAGAGTCATTTCATGTGTGTTCTTTTCACATAGCACATATGGATCCACCAGTGCCATTGAAATGTGTGTTCTCTTTAGAGACCACACATGGATCCACCAGTGTCATTGCATGTGTGTTCTTTTTACTAACAACAAATAGAGTCATTGAAATATGCTCTCTTCACAATCCGCCTATGGATCCACCAGTGTCATTGCACGTGTGTTCTTTTTACTAACAACAACTGGAGTCATTTCTTGTGTGTTCTTTTCACATACCACATATGGATCCACCAGTGTCATTGAAATGTGTGGTCTCTTCAGAGACAACATATGGATCCACTAGTGTCATTGCATGTGTGTTCTTTTTACTAACAACAACCAGAGTGATTGAAATATGTGTTCTTTTTACTAACAACAACCAGAGTCATTGAAATATGTGTTCTTTTCACATACCACATATGGATCCACCAGTGTCATTGCATCCACCAGTGTCATTACATGTATGCTCTCTTCAAATCCACCTATGGATCCACCAGTGTCATTGCACGTGTGTTCTTTTTACTAACAACAACTAGAGTCATTTCATGTGTGTTCTTTTCACATAGCACATATGGATCCACCAGTGCCATTAAAAAGTGTGTTCTCTTTAGAGACCACACATGGATCCACCAGTGTCATTGCATGTGTGTTCTTTTTACTAACAACAAATAGAGTCATTGAAATGTGTGTTCTTTTCACATACCACATATGGATCCACCACTGTCATTGCATGTGTGTTCTTTTCAGAATCCACCTACGGATCGACCAGTGTCATTGCATGTGTGCTCTTTTTACTAACAACAACTAGAGTCATTTCATGTGTGTTCTTTTCACATACCACATATGGATCCACCAGTGTCATTGAAATGTGTGTTCTCTTCAGAGACCACATATGGATCCACCAGTGACATTGCATGTGTGTTCTTTTTACTAACAACAACTAGAGTCATTGAAACTTGTGTTCTTTTCACATACCACATATGGATCCACCAGTGCCATTGCATGTGTGTTCTTTTCATAATCCACCTATGGATCCACTAGTGTCATTAAATGTGCGCTCTTTTTACTAACAACAACCAGAGGCATTGCATGTGTGTTCTCTTCAGAGACCACACATGGATCCACCAGTGTCATTGCATGTGTGTTTGTTTTACTAACAAAAACTAGAGTCATTGAAATGTGTTTTCTCTTCAGATACCACACATGGATCCACCAGTGTCATTGCATGTGTGCTCTTTTTACTAACAACAACTAGAGTCATTTCATGTGTGTTCTTTTCACATACCACATATGGATCCACCAGTGTCATTGAAATGTGTGTTCTCTTCAGAGACCACATATGGATCCACCAGTGACATTGCATGTGTGTTCTTTTTACTAACAACAACTAGAGTCATTGAAACTTGTGTTCTTTTCACATACCACATATGGATCCACCAGTGCCATTGCATGTGTGTTCTTTTCATAATCCACCTATGGATCCACTAGTGTCATTAAATGTGCGCTCTTTTTACTAACAACAACCAGAGTCATTGCATGTGTGTTCTCTTCAGAGACCACACATGGATCCACCAGTGTCATTGCATGTGTGTTTGTTTTACTAACAAAAACTAGAGTCATTGAAATGTGTTTTCTCTTCAGATACCACACATGGATCCACCAGTGTCATTGCATGTGTGTTCTTTTTACTAACAACAACTAGAGTCATTGCATGTGTGTTATTTTCACATACCACATATGGATCCACTATCCATAGGTGGAATGTGAAGAGAGCATACATGCAATCACACTGGTGGATTCAATGACACTGTTGGATCCATATGTGGTATGTGAAAAGAACACACATTTCAAGGACTCTGGTTGTTGTTAATAAAAAAGAACACACATGCAATGACACTTGTGGATCCATATGTGGTATGCGAAGAGAACACACATTTCAATGACTATGGTTGTTGTTAGTAAAAAGAACACACATGCAATGACACTGGTGGATCCATGTGTGGTCTCTGAAGAAAACAAACATTTCAATGACACTGGTGGATCTATATGTGGTATGTGGAAAGAACACACATGAAATGACTCTAGGTGTTGTTAGTAAAAAGAACACACATGCAATGACACTGGTGGATCCATAGGTGGATTGTGAAGAGAGCATACATGCAATGAAACTGGTGGATCCATATGTGGTATGTGACAATAACACACATGCAATGACTCTGGTTGTTGTTAGTAAAAAGAACACACATGCAATGACACTGGTGGATCCATGTGTGGTGTCTGAAGAGAACACACATTTCAATGACTCTAGATTTTGTTAGTAAAAAGAACACACATGCAATGACACTGGTGGATTCAATGACACTGGTGGATCCATATGTGGTATGTGAAAATAACACACATGCAATGACTCTGGTTGCTATTAGTAAAAAGAACACACATGCAATGACACTGGTGGATCCATGTGTGGTCTCTGAAGAGAACAGAGATTTCAATGACTCTGGTTGTTGTTAGTAAAAAGAACACACATGCAATGACACTGGTGGATCCATGTGTGGTTCTTGAAGAGAACGCACATGCAATGACTCTGGTTGTTGTTGGTGAAATGAGCACACATGCAATGACACTGGTGGATCCATAGGTGGATTGTGAAAACAACACACATACAATGACACTGGTGGATCCATATGTGGTATGTGAAAAGAACACACATTTCAATGACTCTAGTTGTTGTTAGTAAAAAGAACACACGTGCCATGACACTGGTGGATCCATGTGTGGTCTCTGAAGAGAACACACATTTCAATGACACTGGTGGATCCATATGTGGTATGTGAATATAACACACATGAAATAACTCCAGTTGTTGTTAGTAAAACGAACACACATGCAATGACACTGGTGGATCCATAGGTGGATTATGAAGAGAGCATACATGAAATGACACTGGTGGATTCAATGACACTGGTGGATCCATATGTGGTATGTGAAAGGAACACACATGCAATGACACTGGTGGACCCATATGTGGTATGTGAAAAGAACAACATGCAATGACTCTAGTTGTTGTTAGTAAAAAGAGCACACATGCAATGACACTGGTGGTTCCGTAGGTGGATTCTGAAAAGAACACACATGCAATGACACTGGTTGATCCATATGTGGTATGTGAAAAGAACACACATTTCAATGACTGTTTGTTGTTAGTAAAAAGAACACACATGCAATGACACTGGTGGATCCATGTGTGGTCTCTAAAGAGAACACACATTTCAATGACACTGGTGGATCCATATGTGCTATGTGAAAAGAACACACATGAAATGACTCTAGTTGTTGTTAGTAAAAAGAACACACGTGCAATGACACTGGTGGATCCATAGGTGGATTTGAAGAGAGCATACATGTAATGACACTGGTGGATTCAATGACACTAGTGGATCCATATGTGGTATGTGAAAATAACACACATAATATGACTCTAGTTGTTGTTAGTAAAAAGAACACACATGCAATGACACTGGTGGAACCATGTGTGGTATCTGAAGAGAAAACACATTTCAATGACTCTAGTTTTTGTTAGTAAAACAAACACACATGCAATGACACTGGTGGATCCATGTGTGGTCTCTGAAGAGAACACACATGCAATGACTCTGGTTGTTGTTAGTAAAAAGAGCGCACATTTAATGACACTAGTGGATCCATAGGTGGATTATGAAAAGAACACACATGCAATGGCACTGGTGGATCCATATGTGGTATGTGAAAAGAACACAAGTTTCAATGACTCTAGTTGTTGTTAGTAAAAAGAACACACATGCAATGTCACTGGTGGATCCATATGTGGTCTCTGAAGAGAACACACATTTCAATGACACTGGTGGATCCATATGTGGTATGTGAAAAGAACACACATGAAATGACTCTAGTTGTTGTTAGTAAAAAGAGCACACATGCAATGACACTGGTGGATCCATGTGTGGTATCTGAAGAGAAAACACATTTCAATGACTCTAGTTTTTGTTAGTAAAACAAACACACATGCAATGACACTGGTGGATCCATGTGTGGTCTCTGAAGAGAACACACATGCAATGCCTCTGGTTGTTGTTAGTAAAAAGAGCGCACATTTAATGACACTAGTGGATCCATAGGTGGATTATGAAAAGAACACACATGCAATGGCACTGGTGGATCCATATGTGGTATGTGAAAAGAACACAAGTTTCAATGACTCTAGTTGTTGTTAGTAAAAAGAACACACATGCAATGTCACTGGTGGATCCATATGTGGTCTCTGAAGAGAACACACATTTCAATGACACTGGTGGATCCATATGTGGTATGTGAAAAGAACACACATGAAATGACTCTAGTTGTTGTTAGTAAAAAGAGCACACATGCAATGACACTGGTCAATCCGTAGGTGGATTCTGAAAAGAACACACATGCAATGACAGTGGTGGATCCATATGTGGTATGTGAAAAGAACACACATTTCAATGACTCTATTTGTTGTTAGTAAAAAGAACACACATGCAATGACACTGGTGGATCCATGTGTGGTCTCTAAAGAGAACACACATTTCAATGGCACTGGTGGATCCATATGTGCTATGTGAAAAGAACACACATGAAATGACTCTAGTTGTTGTTAGTAAAAAGAACACACGTGCAATGACACTGGTGGATCCATAGGTGGATTTGAAGAGAGCATACATGTAATGACACTGGTGGATCCATATGTGGTATGTGAAAATAACACACATGCAATGACTCTAGTTGTTGTTAGTAAAAAAAACACATATTTCAATCACTCTGGTTGTTGTTAGTAAAAAGAACACACATGCAATGACACTAGTGGATCCATATGTGGTCTCTGAAGAGACCACACATTTCAATGACACTGGTGGATCCATATGTGGTATGTGAAAAGAACACACAAGAAATGACTCCAGTTGTTGTTAGTAAAAAGAACACACATGCAATGACACTGGTGGATCCATAGGCGGATTGTGAAGAGAGCATACATGCAATGACACTGGTGGATTCAATGACACTGGTGGATCCATATGTGGTATGTGAAAATAACACACATGCAATGACTCTGGTTGCTATTAGTAAAAAGAACACACATGCAATGACACTGGTGGATCCATGTGTGGTCTCTGAAGAGAATAGAGATTTCAATGACTCTGGTTGTTGTTAGTAAAAAGAACACACATGCAATGACACTGGTGGATCCATGTGTGGTTCTTGAAGAGAACGCACATGCAATGACTCTGGTTGTTGTTGGTGAAATGAGCACACATGCAATGACACTGGTGGATCCATAGGTGGATTGTGAAAACAACACACATACAATGACACTGGTGGATCCATATGTGGTATGTGAAAAGAACACACATTTCAATGACTCTAGTTGTTGTTAGTAAAAAGAACACACGTGCCATGACACTGGTGGATCCATGTGTGGTCTCTGAAGAGAACACACATTTCAATGACACTGGTGGATCCATATGTGGTATGTGAATATAACACACATGAAATAACTCCAGTTGTTGTTAGTAAAACGAACACACATGCAATGACACTGGTGGATCCATAGGTGGATTATGAAGAGAGCATACATGAAATGACACTGGTGGATCCATATGTGGTATTTGAAAGGAACACACATGCAATGACACTGGTGGACCCATATGTGGTATGTGAAAAGAACAACATGCAATGACTCTAGTTGTTGTTAGTAAAAAGAGCACACATGCAATGACACTGGTGGTTCCGTAGGTGGATTCTGAAAAGAACACACATGCAATGACACTGGTGGATCCATATGTGGTATGTGAAAAGAACACACATTTCAATGACTCTGTTTGTTGTTAGTAAAAAGAACACACATGCAATGACACTGGTGGATCCATGTGTGGTCTCTAAAGAGAACACACTTTTCAATGACACCGGTGGATCCATATGTGCTATGTGAAAAGAACACACATGAAATGACTCTAGTTGTTGTTAGTAAAAAGAACACACGTGCAATGACACTGGTGGATCCATAGGTGGATTTGAAGAGAGCATACATGTAATGACACTGGTGGATTCAATGACACTAGTGGATCCATATGTGGTATGTGAAAATAACACACATGCAATGACTCTAGTTGTTGTTAGTAAAAAGGACACACATGCAATGACACTGGTGGATCCATGTGTGGTATCTGAAGAGAAAACACATTTCAATGACTCTAGTTTTTGTTAGTAAAACAAACACACATGCAATGACACTGGTGCCACCAGTGTCATTGCATGTGTGTCCTTTTTACTAACAACAACTAGAGTCATTTCATGTGTGTTCTTTTCACATACCACATATGGATCCACCAGTGTCATTGCATATGTGTTCTTTTCACAATCCACCTATGGATCCACCAGTGTCATTGCATGTGTGCTCTTTTTACTAACAACAACCAGAGTGATTACATGTGTGTTCTCTTTAGAGACCACACATGGATCCACAAGTGTCATTGCATGTGTGTTCTTTTTACTAACAAAAACTAGAGTCATTGAAATGTGTGTTCTCTTTAGAGACCACACATGGATCCACCAGTGTCATTGCATGTGTGTTCTTTTTACTAACAACAACCAGATTCAATGCATGTGTGTTCTTTTCACATACCACATATGGATCCACTAGTGTCATTGAATCCACTAGTGTCATTGCATGTATGCTCTCTTCATAATCCACCTATGGATCCACCAGTGTCATTGCATTGTGTTCTTTTTACTAACAACAACTAGAGTCATTTCATGTGTGTTCTTTTCACATACCACATATGGATCCACCAGTGTCATTGAAACGTGTGTTCTCTTTAGAGACCACACATGGATCCACCAGTGTCATTGCATGTGTGTTATTTTTACTAACAACCAGAGTCATTGCATGTGTGTTCTTTTCACATACCACATATGGATCTACCAGTGTCATTGCATGTGTGTTCTTTTCACAATCCACCTATGGATCCACTAGTGTCATTGCATGTGTGTTCTTTTTACTAACAACAACCAGAGTCATTGAAATGTGTGTTATTTTCAAATACCACATATGGATCCACCAGTGTGATTGCATGTGTGTTCTTTTCACAATCCACCTATCGATACACCAGTGTCATTGCATGTGTGCTCTTTTCACTAACAACAACCAGAGTCATTGCACATGTGTTCTCTTTAGAGACCACACATGGATCCACCAGTGTCATTGCATGTGTGTTCTTTTTACTAACAACAAGCAGAGTCATTAAAATGTGTGTTCTTTTCACATACCACATATGGATCCACCAGTGTCATTGCATGTGAGTTCTTTTCACAATCCACCTATGGATCCACCAGTGTCAATGCATGTGTGCTCTTCTTACTAACAACAACCTGAGTCATTGCATGTGTCTTCTCTTCAGAGACCACACATGGATCCACCAGTGTCATTGCATGGGTGTTCTTTTTACTAACAAAAACCAGAGTCATTGAAATGTGTGTTCTGTTTAGAGACCACACATGGATCCAATAGTGTCATTGGATGTGTGCTCTCTTTACTAACAACAACAAGAGTCATTGCATGTGTGCTCTTTTCACAATCCACATATGGATCCACCAGTGTCATTGCATGTGTGTTCTTTTCACAATCCACCTATGGATCCACCAGTGTCATTGCATGTGTGCTCTTTTCACTAATAACAACCAGAGTCATTGCATGTGTGTTCTCTTCAGATACCACACATGGATCCACCAGTGTCATTGCATGTGTGTTCTTTTTACTAACAACAACCAGAGTCATTGCATGTGTTTTCTTTTCACATACCACATATGTATCCACTAGTGTCATTGAATCCATCAGTGTGATTGCATGTATGCTCTCTTCACAATCAACCTATGGATCCACCAGTGTTATTGCATGTTTGTTCTTTTTACTAACAACAACTAGAGTCATTTCATGTGTGTTCTTTTCACATACCACATATGGATCCACCAGTGTCATTGAAATATGTGTTCTCTTCAGAGACCACACATGGATCCACCAGTGTCATTGCATGTGTGTTCTTTTTACTAACAACATCCAGAGTCATTGAAATGTGTGTTCTTTGCACATACCACATATGGATCCACCAGTGTTATTGCATGTGTGTTCTTTTCACAATCCACCTATGGATCCACCAGTGTCATTGCATGTGTGCTCTTTTTACTAACAAAAACCAGAGTCATTGCATGTGTGTTCTCTTTAGAGACCACACATCGATCCACCAGTGTCATTGCATGTGTGTTCTTTTTTATTACCAACAACCAGAGTCATTGAAATGTGTGTTCTTTTCACATACCACATATGGATCCAACAGTGTCATTGAATCCACCAGTGTGATTGCATGTATGCTCTCTTCACATTCCACCTATGGATCCACCAGTGTCATTGCATGTGTGTTCTTTTTACTAACAACAACTAGAGTCATTTCATGTGTGTTCTTTTCACATACCACATATGGATCCACCAGTGTCATTGCATGTGTGTTCTTTTCATAATCCACCTATGGATCCACCAGTGTCATTGCATGTGTGCTCTTTTTACTAACAACAAGCAGAGTCATTACATGTGTGTTCTCTTCAGAGACCACACATGGATCCACAAGTGTCATTGCATGTGTGTTCTTTTTACTAACAAAAACTAGAGTCATTGAAATGTGTGTTCTCTTTAGAGACCACACATGGATCCACCAGTGTCATTGCATGTGTGTTCTTTTTACTAACAACAACCAGAGTCATTGCATGTGTGTTCTTTTCACATACCACATATGGATCCACCAGTGTCATTGAATCCACAAGTGTCATTGCATGTATGCTCTCTTCACAATCCACCTATGGATCCACCAGTGTCATTGCATTGTGTTCTTTTTACTAACAACAACTAGAGTCATTTCATGTGTGTTCTTTTCACATACCACATATGGATCCACCAGTGTCATTGAAATGTGTGTTCTCTTTAGAGACCACACATGGATCCACCAGCACACATGCAATGACTCAGGTTGTTATTAGTGAAAAGAGGACACATGCAATGACACTGGTGGATCCATAGGTGGATTGTGAAAAGAACAGACATGGAATGACACTGGTGGATCCATATGTGGATTGTGAAAAGAGCACACATGCAATGACTCTTGTTGTTGTTAGTAAAGAGAGCACACATGCAATGACACAGTTGGATCCATATGTGGTATGTGAAAAGAACACACATGCAATGACTCTGGTTGTTGTTAGTAAAAAGAACACGCATGCAATCACACTGGTGGATCCATGCGAGGTCTCTGAAGAGAACACACATGCAATGAGTCTGGTTGTTATTAGTGAAAAGAGCACACATGCATTGACACTGGTGGATCCATAGGTGGACTCTGAAAAGAACACACATGCAATGACATTGGTGGATCCATGTGTGGTATGTGAAAAGAACACACATTTCAATGACTCTTGTTGTTGTTATTAAAAAGAAGACACATGCAATGACACTAGTGGATCCATGTGTGGTCTCTAAAGAGAACACACGTGCATTGACTCTGGTTGTTGTTAGTGAAAATAGAACCAGTGTCATTGCATGTGTGTTCTTTTTACTAACAACAACCAGAGTCATTGCATGTGTGTTCTTTTCACATACCACATATGGATCCAACAGTGTCATTGCATGTCTGCTCTATTTACTAACAACAACAAGAGTCATTGCATGTGTGCTCTTTTCACAATCCACATATGGATCCACCAGTGTCATTGCATGTCTGTTCTTTTCACAATCCACCTATGGATCCACTAGTGTCATTGCATGTGTGCTCTTTTCACTAATAACAACCTGAGTCATTGCATGTGTGTTCTCTTCAGAGATCACATATGGATCCACCAGTGTCATTGCATGTGTGTTCTTTTTACTAACAACAACCAGAGTCATTGCATGTGTGTTCTTTTCACATACCACATATGGATCCACTAGTGTCATTGAATCCACCAGTGTGATTGCATGTATGCTCACTTCACAATCCACCTATGGATCCACCAGTGTCATTGCATGTGTGTTGTTTTTACTAACAACAACTAGAGTCATTTCATGTGTGTTCTTTTCACATACCACATATGGATCCACCAGTGTCATTGAAATGTGTGTTCTCTTCAAAGACCACACATGGATCTACCAGTGTCATTGCATGTGTGTTCTTTTCACAATCCACCTATGGATACACCAGTGTCATTGCATGTGTGTTCTTTTCACAATCCACCCATGGATCCACCAGTGTCATTGCATGTGTGTTCTTTTTACTAACAACAACCAGAGTCATTGAAATGTGTGTTCTTTTCACATACCATGTTAGTAAAAAGAACACACATGCAATGACACTGGTGGATCCATAGGTGGAATGTGAAGAGAGCATACATGCAATCACACTGGTGGATTCAATGACACTGTTGGATCCATATGTGGTATGTGAAAAGAACACACATTTCAATGACTCTGGTTGTTGTTAATAAAAAAGAACACACATGCAATGACACTGGTGGATCCATATGTGGTATGCGAAAAGAACACACATTTCAATGACTCTGGTTGTTGTTATTAAAAAGAACACACATGCAATGACACTGGTGGATCCATGTGTGGTCTCTGAAGAAAACACACATTTCAATGACACTGGTGGTTCCATATGTGGTATGTGAAAAGAACACACATGAAATGACTCTAGGTGTTGTTAGTAAATACACATGCAATGACACTGGTGGATGCATAGGTGGATTGTGAAGAGAGCATACATGCAATGACACTGGTGGATTCAATGACACTGGTAGATCCATATGTGGTATGTGACAATAACACACATGCAATGACTCTGGTTGTTGTTAGTAAAAAGAACACACATGCAATGACACTGGTGGATCCATGTGTGGTCTCTGAAGAGAACACACATTTCAATGACTCTAGTTTTTGTTAGTAAAAAGAACACACATTTCAAATGACTCTAGTTTTTGTTAGTAAAAAGAAAACACATGCAATGACACTGGTGGATCCATGTGTGGTCTCTGAAGAGTACACACATGCAATGACTCTGGTTGTTGTTAGTAAAAAGAGCACACATGCAATGACATTGGTGGATCCATAGGTGGATTGTGAAAAGAACACACATGCAATGACACTGGTGGATCCATATGTGGTATGTGAAAAGAACAAACATTTCAATGACTCTGGTTGTTGTTAGTAAAAAGAACACACATGCAATGACACTGGTGGATCAATGTGTGGTCTCTGAAGAGAACACACATTTCAACGACACTGGTGGATCCATATGTGGTATGTGAAAAGAACACACATGAAATGACTCTAGTTGTTGTTAGTAAAAAGAACACACATGCAATGACACTGGTGGATCCATAGGTGGATTGTGAAGAGAGCATACATGCAATGACATATGGTGAACACACATGCAATGACTCTGGTTGTTGTTAGTAAAAAGAACACACATGCAATTACACTGGTGGATCCATGTGTGGTCTCTAAAGAGAACATACATTTCAATGACTCTAGTTTTTGTTAGTAAAAAGAACACACATGCAATGACACTAGTGGATCCATGTGTGGTCTCTAAAGAGAACACACATGCAATGACTCTGGTTGTTGTTAGTAAAAAGAGCAAACATGCAATGACACTGGTGGATCCATAGGTGGATTGTGAAAAGAAAACACATGCAATAACACTGGTGGATCCATATGTGGTATCTGAAAAGAACACACATTTCAATGACTCTGGTTGTTGTTAGTAAAAAGAACACACATGCAATGACACTGGTGGATCCATGTGTGGTCTCTGAAGAGAACACACATTTCAATGACACTGGAGGATCCATATGTGGTATGTGAAAAGAACACACATGAAATGACTCTAGTTGTTGTTAGTAAAAACAACACACATGCAATGACACTGGTGGATCCATAGGTGGATTGTGAAGTGAGCATACATGCAATCACACTGGTGGATTCAATGACACTAGTGGATCCATATGTGGTATGTGAAAAGAACACACATGCAATGACTCTGGTTGTTGTTAGTAAAAAGAACACACATGCAATGACACTGGTGGATCCATATGTGATCTCTGAAGAGAACACACATGCAATGACTCAGGTTGTTATTAGTGAAAAGAGCACACATGCAATGACACTGGTGGATCCATAGGTGGATTGTGAAAAGAACAGACATGGAATGACACTGGTGGATCCATATGTGGATTGTGAAAAGAGCACACATGCAATGACTCTTGTTGTTGTTAGTAAAGAGAGCACACATGCAATGACACTGTTGGATCCATATGTGGTATGTGAAAAGAACACACATGCAATGACTCTAGTTGTTGTTAGTAAAAAGAACACACATGCAATCACACTGGTGGATCCATGTGTGGTCTCTGAAGAGAACACACATGCAATGAGTCTGGTTGTTATTAGTGAAAAGAGCACACATGCATTGACACTGGTGGATCCATAGGTGGACTGTGAAAAGAACACACATGCAATGATGACATTGGTGGATCCATGTGTGGTATGTGAAAAGAACACACATTTCAATGACTCTGGTTGTTGTTATTAAAAAGAAGACACATGCAATGACACTAGTGGATCCATGTGTGGTCTCTAAAGAGAACACACGTGCATTGACTCTGGTTGTTGTTAGTGAAAAGAGCACACATGCAATGACACTGGTGTATCCATAGGTGGATTGTGAAAAGAACACACATGCAATGACACTGGTAGATCCATGTCTGGTCTCTGAAGAGAACACACATTTCAATGACACTGGTGGATCCATATGTGGTATGTGAAAAGAACACACATGAAATGACTCTAGTTGTTGTTAGTAAAAACAACACACATGCAATGACACTGGTGGATCCATAGGTGGATTGTGAAGTGAGCATACATGCAATCACACTGGTGGATTCAATGACACTAGTGGATCCATATGTGGTATGTGAAAAGAACACACATGCAATGACTCTGGTTGTTGTTAGTAAAAAGAACACACATGCAATGACACTGGTGGATCCATATGTGATCTCTGAAGAGAACACACATGCAATGACTCAGGTTGTTATTAGTGAAAAGAGCACACATGCAATGACACTGGTGGATCCATAGGTGGATTGTGAAAAGAACAGACATGCAATGACATTGGTGGATCCATATGTGGATTGTGAAAAGAGCACACATGCAATGACTCTTGTTGTTTTTAGTAAAGAGAGCACACATGCAATGACACTGTTGGATCCATATGTGGTATGTGAAAAGAACACACATGCAATGACTCTGGTTGTTGTTAGTAAAAAGAACACACATGCAATCACGCTGGTGGATCCATGCGTGGTCTCTGAAGAGAACACACATGCAATGAGTCTGGTTGTTATTAGTGAAAAGAGCACACATGCATTGACACTGGTGGATCCATAGGTGGACTGTGAAAAGAACACACATGCAATGACATTGGTGGATCCATGTGTGGTATGTGAAAAGAACACACATTTCAATGACTCGGGTTGTTGTTATTAAAAAGAAGACACATGCAATGACACTAGTGGATCCATGTGTGGTCTCTAAAGAGAACACACGTGCATTGACTCTGGTTGTTGTTAGTGAAAAGAGCACACATGCAATGACACTGGTGTATCCATAGGTGGATTGTGAAAAGAACACACATGCAATGACACTGGTAGATCCATGTGTGGTCTCTGAAGAGAACACACATTTCAATGACACTGGTGGATCCATATGTGGTATGTGAAAAGAACACACATGAAATGACTCTAGTTGTTGTTAGTAAAAACAACACACATGCAATGACACTGGTGGAACCATAGGTGGATTGTGAAGTGAGCATACATGCAATCACACTGGTGGATTCAATGACACTAGTGGATCCATATGTGGTATGTGAAAAGAACACACATGCAATGACTCTGGTTGTTGTTAGTAAAAAGAACACACATGCAATGACACTGGTGGATCCATATGTGATCTCTGAAGAGAACACACATGCAATGACTCAGGTTGTTATTAGTGAAAAGAGCACACATGCAATGACACTGGTGGATCCATAGGTGGATTGTGAAAAGAACAGACATGGAATGACACTGGTGGATCCATATGTGGATTGTGAAAAGAGCACACATGCAATGACTCTTGTTGTTGTTAGTAAAGAGAGCACACATGCAATGACACTGTTGGATCCATATGTGGTATGTGAAAAGAACACACATGCAATGACTCTGGTTGTTGTTAGTAAAAAGAACACACATGCAATCACACTGGTGGATCCATGTGTGGTCTCTGAAGAGAACACACATGCAATGAGTCTGGTTGTTATTAGTGAAAAGAGCACACATGCATTGACACTGGTGGATCCATAGGTGGACTGTGAAAAGAACACACATGCAATGACATTGGTGGATCCATGTGTGGTATGTGAAAAGAACACACATTTCAATGACTCTGGTTGTTGTTATTAAAAAGAAGACACATGCAATGACACTAGTGGATCCATGTGTGGTCTCTAAAGAGAACACACGTGCATTGACTCTGGTTGTTGTTAGTGAAAATAGCACACATGCAATGACACTGGTGTATCCATAGGTGGATTGTGAAAAGAACACACATGCAATGACACTGGTAGATCCATGTGTGGTCTTTGAAGAGAACACACATTTCAATGACACTGGTGGATCCATATGTGGTATGTGAAAAGAACACACATGAAATGACTCTAGTTGTTGTTAGTAAAAACAACACACATGCAATGACACTGGTGGATCCATAGGTGGATTGTGAAGTGAGCATACATGCAATCACACTGGTGGATTCAATGACACTAGTGGATCCATATGTGGTATGTGAAAAGAACACACATGCAATGACTCTGGTTGTTGTTAGTAAAAAGAATACACATGCAATGACACTGGTGGATCCATATGTGATCTCTGAAGAGAACACACATGCAATGACTCAGGTTGTTATTAGTGAAAAGAGCACACATGCAATGACACTGGTGGATCCATAGGTGGATTGTGAAAAGAACAGACATGCAATGACACTGGTGGATCCATATGTGGATTGTGAAAAGAGCACACATGCAATGACTCTTGTTGTTGTTAGTAAATAGAGCAGACATGCAATGACACTGTTGGATCCATATGTGGTATGTGAAAAGAACACACATGCAATGACTCTGGTTGTTGTTAGTAAAAAGAACACACATGCAATGACACTGGTGGATCCATAGGTGGAATGTGAAGAGAGCATACATGCAATCACACTGGTGGATTCAATGACACTGTTGGATCCATATGTGGTATGTGAAAAGAACACACATTTCAATGACTCTGGTTGTTGTTAATAAAAAAGAACACACATGCAATGACACTAGTGGATCCATATGTGGTATGCGAAAAGAACACACATTTCAATGACTCTGGTTGTTGTTATTAAAAAGAACACACATGCAATGACACTGGTGGATCCATGTGTGGTCTCTGAAGAAAACACACATTTCAATGACACTGGTGGTTCCATATGTGGTATGTGAAAAGAACACACATGAAATGACTCTAGGTGTTGTTAGTAAATACACATGCAATGACACTGGTGGATCCATAGGTGGATTGTGAAGAGAGCATACATGCAATGACACTGGTGGATTCAATGACACTGGTAGATCCATATGTGGTATGTGACAATAACACACATGCAATGACTCTGGTTGTTGTTAGTAAAAAGAACACACATGCAATGACACTGGTGGATCCATGTGTGGTCTCTGAAGAGAACACACATTTCAATGACTCTAGTTTTTGTTAGTAAAAAGAACACACATTTCAAATGACTCTAGTTTTTGTTAGTAAAAAGAAAACACATGCAATGACACTGGTGGATCCATGTGTGGTCTATGAAGAGTACACACATGCAATGACTCTGGTTGTTGTTAGTAAAAAGAGCACACATGCAATGACATTGGTGGATCCATAGGTGGATTGTGAAAAGAACACACATGCAATGACACTGGTGGATCCATATGTGGTATGTGAAAAGAACAAACATTTCAATGACTCTGGTTGTTGTTAGTAAAAAGAACACACATGCAATGACACTGATGGATCAATGTGTGGTCTCTGAAGAGAACACACATTTCAATGACACTGGTGGATCCATATGTGGTATGTGAAAAGAACACACATGAAATGACTCTAGTTGTTGTTAGTAAAAAGAACACACATGCAATGACACTGGTGGATCCATAGGTGGATTGTGAAGAGAGCATACATGCAATGACATATGGTGAACACACATGCAATGACTCTGGTTGTTGTTAGTAAAAAGAACACACATGCAATTACACTGGTGGATCCATGTGTGGTCTCTAAAGAGAACATACATTTCAATGACTCTAGTTTTTGTTAGTAAAAAGAACACACATGCAATGACACTAGTGGATCCATGTGTGGTCTCTAAAGAGAACACACATGCAATGACTCTGGTTGTTGTTAGTAAAAAGAGCAAACATGCAATGACACTGGTGGATCCATAGGTGGATTGTGAAAAGAACACACATGCAATAACACTGGTGGATCCATATGTGGTATCTGAAAAGAACACACATTTCAATGACTCTGGTTGTTGTTAGTAAAAAGAACACACATGCAATGACACTGGTGGATCCATGTGTGGTCTCTGAAGAGAACACACATTTCAATGACACTGGAGGATCCATATGTGGTATGTGAAAAGAACACACATGAAATGACTCTAGTTGTTGTTAGTAAAAACAACACACATGCAATGACACTGGTGGATCCATAGGTGGATTGTGAAGTGAGCATACATGCAATCACACTGGTGGATTCAATGACACTAGTGGATCCATATGTGGTATGTGAAAAGAACACACATGCAATGACTCTGGTTGTTGTTAGTAAAAAGAACACACATGCAATGACACTGGTGGATCCATATGTGATCTCTGAAGAGAACACACATGCAATGACTCAGGTTGTTATTAGTGAAAAGAGCACACATGCAATGACACTGGTGGATCCATAGGTGGATTGTGAAAAGAACAGACATGGAATGACACTGGTGGATCCATATGTGGATTGTGAAAAGAGCACACATGCAATGACTCTTGTTGTTGTTAGTAAAGAGAGCACACATGCAATGACACTGTTGGATCCATATGTGGTATGTGAAAAGAACACACATGCAATGACTCTGGTTGTTGTTAGTAAAAAGAACACACATGCAATCACACTGGTGGATCCATGTGTGGTCTCTGAAGAGAACACACATGCAATGAGTCTGGTTGTTATTAGCGAAAAGAGCACACATGCATTGACACTGGTGGATCCATAGGTGGACTGTGAAAAGAACACACATGCAATGACATTGGTGGATCCATGTGTGGTATGTGAAAAGAACACACATTTCAATGACTCTGGTTGTTGTTATTAAAAAGAAGACACATGCAATGACACTAGTGGATCCATGTGTGGTCTCTAAAGAGAACACACGTGCATTGACTCTGGTTGTTGTTAGTGAAAAGAGCACACATGCAATGACACTGGTGTATCCATAGGTGGATTGTGAAAAGAACACACATGCAATGACACTGGTAGATCCATGTGTGGTCTCTGAAGAGAACACACATTTCAATGACACTGGTGGATCCATATGTGGTATGTGAAAAGAACACACATGAAATGACTCTAGTTGTTGTTAGTAAAAACAACACACATGCAATGACACTGGTGGATCCATAGGTGGATTGTGAAGTGAGCATACATGCAATCACACTGGTGGATTCAATGACACTAGTGGATCCATATGTGGTATGTGAAAAGAACACACATGCAATGACTCTGGTTGTTGTTAGTAAAAAGAACACACATGCAATGACACTGGTGGATCCATATGTGATCTCTGAAGAGAACACACATGCAATAACTCAGGTTGTTATTAGTGAAAAGAGCACACATGCAATGACACTGGTGGATCCATAGGTGGATTGTGAAAAGAACAGACATGCAATGACATTGGTGGATCCATATGTGGATTGTGAAAAGAGCACACATGCAATGACTCTTGTTGTTTTTAGTAAAGAGAGCACACATGCAATGACACTGTTGGATCCATATGTGGTATGTGAAAAGAACACACATGCAATGACTCTGGTTGTTGTTAGTAAAAAGAACACACATGCAATCACACTGGTGGATCCATGCGTGGTCTCTGAAGAGAACACACATGCAATGAGTCTGGTTGTTATTAGTGAAAATAGCACACATGCATTGACACTGGTGGATCCATAGGTGGACTGTGAAAAGAACACACATGCAATGACATTGGTGGATCCATGTGTGGTATGTGAAAAGAACACACATTTCAATGACTCGGGTTGTTGTTATTAAAAAGAAGACACATGCAATGACACTAGTGGATCCATGTGTGGTCTCTAAAGAGAACACACGTGCATTGACTCTGGTTGTTGTTAGTGAAAAGAGCACACATGCAATGACACTGGTGTATCCATAGGTGGATTGTGAAAAGAACACACATGCAATGACACTGGTAGATCCATGTGTGGTCTCTGAAGAGAACACACATTTCAATGACACTGGTGGATCCATATGTGGTATGTGAAAAGAACACACAAGAAATGACTCTAGTTGTTGTTAGTAAAAACAACACACATGCAATGACACTGGTGGATCCATAGGTGGATTGTGAAGTGAGCATACATGCAATCACACTGGTGGATTCAATGACACTAGTGGATCCATATGTGGTATGTGAAAAGAACACACATGCAATGACTCTGGTTGTTGTTAGTAAAAAGAACACACATGCAATGACACTGGTGGATCCATATGTGATCTCTGAAGAGAACACACATGCAATGACTCAGGTTGTTATTAGTGAAAAGAGCACACATGCAATGACACTGGTGGATCCATAGGTGGATTGTGAAAAGAACAGACATGGAATGACACTGGTGGATCCATATGTGGATTGTGAAAAGAGCACACATGCAATGACTCTTGTTGTTGTTAGTAAAGAGATCACACATGCAATGACACTGTTGGATCAATATGTGGTATGTGAAAAGAACACACATGCAATGACTCTGGTTGTTGTTAGTAAAAAGAACACACATGCAATCACACTGGTGGATCCATGTGTGGTCTCTGAAGAGAACACACATGCAATGAGTCTGGTTGTTATTAGTGAAAAGAGCACACATGCATTGACACTGGTGGATCCATAGGTGGACTGTGAAAAGAACACACATGCAATGACATTGGTGGATCCATGTGTGGTATGTGAAAAGAACACACATTTCAATGACTCTGGTTGTTGTTATTAAAAAGAAGACACATGCAATGACACTAGTGGATCCATGTGTGGTCTCTAAAGAGAACACACGTGCATTGACTCTGGTTGTTGTTAGTGAAAAGAGCACACATGCAATGACACTGGTGTATCCATAGGTGGATTGTGAAAAGAACACACATGCAATGACACTGGTAGATCCATGTGTGGTCTCTGAAGAGAACACACATTTCAATGACACTGGTGGATCCATATGTGGTATGTGAAAAGAACACACATGAAATGACTCTAGTTGTTGTTAGTAAAAACAACACACATGCAATGACACTGGTGGATCCATAGGTGGATTGTGAGGTGAGCATACATGCAATCACACTGGTGGATTCAATGACACTAGTGGATCCATATGTGGTATGTGAAAAGAACACACATGCAATGACTCTGGTTGTTGTTAGTAAAAAGAACACACATGCAATGACACTGGTGGATCCATATGTGATCTCTGAAGAGAACACACATGCAATGACTCAGGTTGTTATTAGTGAAAAGAGCACACATGCAATGACACTGGTGGATCCATAGGTGGATTGTGAAAAGAACAGACATGCAATGACATTGGTGGATCCATATGTGGATTGTGAAAACAGCACACATGCAATGACTCTTGTTGTTTTTAGTAAAGAGAGCACACATGCAATGACACTGTTGGATCCATATGTGGTATGTGAAAAGAACACACATGCAATGACTCTGGTTGTTGTTAGTAAAAAGAACACACATGCAATCACACTGGTGGATCCATGCGTGGTCTCTGAAGAGAACACACATGCAATGAGTCTGGTTGTTATTAGTGAAAAGAGCACACATGCATTGACACTGGTGGATCCATAGGTGGACTGTGAAAAGAACACACATGCAATGACATTGGTGGATCCATGTGTGGTATGTGAAAAGAACACACATTTCAATGACTCGGGTTGTTGTTATTAAAAAGAAGACACATGCAATGACACTAGTGGATCCATGTGTGGTCTCTAAAGAGAACACACGTGCATTGACTCTGGTTGTTGTTAGTGAAAAGAGCACACATGCAATGACACTGGTGTATCCATAGGTGGATTGTGAAAAGAACACACATGCAATGACACTGGTAGATCCATGTGTGGTCTCTGAAGAGAACACACATTTCAATGACACTGGTGGATCCATATGTGGTATGTGAAAAGAACACACAAGAAATGACTCTAGTTGTTGTTAGTAAAAACAACACACATGCAATGACACTGGTGGATCCATAGGTGGATTGTGAAGTGAGCATACATGCAATCACACTGGTGGATTCAATGACACTAGTGGATCCATATGTGGTATGTGAAAAGAACACACATGCAATGACTCTGGTTGTTGTTAGTAAAAAGAACACACATGCAATGACACTGGTGGATCCATATGTGATCTCTGAAGAGAACACACATGCAATGACTCAGGTTGTTATTAGTGAAAAGAGCACACATGCAATGACACTGGTGGATCCATAGGTGGATTGTGAAAAGAACAGACATGGAATGACACTGGTGGATCCATATGTGGATTGTGAAAAGAGCACACATGCAATGACTCTTGTTGTTGTTAGTAAAGAGAGCACACATGCAATGACACTGTTGGATCAATATGTGGTATGTGAAAAGAACACACATGCAATGACTCTGGTTGTTGTTAGTAAAAAGAACACACATGCAATCACACTGGTGGATCCATGTGTGGTCTCTGAAGAGAACACACATGCAATGAGTCTGGTTGTTATTAGTGAAAAGAGCACACATGCATTGACACTGGTGGATCCATAGGTGGACTGTGAAAAGAACACACATGCAATGACATTGGTGGATCCATGTGTGGTATGTGAAAAGAACACACATTTCAATGACTCTGGTTGTTGTTATTAAAAAGAAGACACATGCAATGACACTAGTGGATCCATGTGTGGTCTCTAAAGAGAACACACGTGCATTGACTCTGGTTGTTGTTAGTGAAAAGAGCACACATGCAATGACACTGGTGTATCCATAGGTGGATTGTGAAAAGAACACACATGCAATGACACTGGTAGATCCATGTGTGGTCTCTGAAGAGAACACACATTTCAATGACACTGGTGGATCCATATGTGGTATGTGAAAAGAACACACATGAAATGACTCTAGTTGTTGTTAGTAAAAACAACACACATGCAATGACACTGGTGGATCCATAGGTGGATTGTGAGGTGAGCATACATGCAATCACACTGGTGGATTCAATGACACTAGTGGATCCATATGTGGTATGTGAAAAGAACACACATGCAATGACTCTGGTTGTTGTTAGTAAAAAGAACACACATGCAATGACACTGGTGGATCCATATGTGATCTCTGAAGAGAACACACATGCAATGACTCAGGTTGTTATTAGTGAAAAGAGCACACATGCAATGACACTGGTGGATCCATAGGTGGATTGTGAAAAGAACAGACATGCAATGACATTGGTGGATCCATATGTGGATTGTGAAAACAGCACACATGCAATGACTCTTGTTGTTTTTAGTAAAGAGAGCACACATGCAATGACACTGTTGGATCCATATGTGGTATGTGAAAAGAACACACATGCAATGACTCTGGTTGTTGTTAGTAAAAAGAACACACATGCAATCACACTGGTGGATCCATGCGTGGTCTCTGAAGAGAACACACATGCAATGAGTCTGGTTGTTATTAGTGAAAAGAGCACACATGCATTGACACTGGTGGATCCATAGGTGGACTGTGAAAAGAACACACATGCAATGACATTGGTGGATCCATGTGTGGTATGTGAAAAGAACACACATTTCAATGACTCGGGTTGTTGTTATTAAAAAGAAGACACATGCAATGACACTAGTGGATCCATGTGTGGTCTCTAAAGAGAACACACGTGCATTGACTCTGGTTGTTGTTAGTGAAAAGAGCACACATGCAATGACACTGGTGTATCCATAGGTGGATTGTGAAAAGAACACACATGCAATGACACTGGTAGATCCATGTGTGGTCTCTGAAGAGAACACACATTTCAATGACACTGGTGGATCCATATGTGGTATGTGAAAAGAACACACAAGAAATGACTCTAGTTGTTGTTAGTAAAAACAACACACATGCAATGACACTGGTGGATCCATAGGTGGATTGTGAAGTGAGCATACATGCAATCACACTGGTGGATTCAATGACACTAGTGGATCCATATGTGGTATGTGAAAAGAACACACATGCAATGACTCTGGTTGTTGTTAGTAAAAAGAACACACATGCAATGACACTGGTGGATCCATATGTGATCTCTGAAGAGAACACACATGCAATGACTCAGGTTGTTATTAGTGAAAAGAGCACACATGCAATGACACTGGTGGATCCATAGGTGGATTGTGAAAAGAACAGACATGGAATGACACTGGTGGATCCATATGTGGATTGTGAAAAGAGCACACATGCAATGACTCTTGTTGTTGTTAGTAAAGAGAGCACACATGCAATGACACTGTTGGATCAATATGTGGTATGTGAAAAGAACACACATGCAATGACTCTGGTTGTTGTTAGTAAAAAGAACACACATGCAATCACACTGGTGGATCCATGTGTGGTCTCTAAAGAGAACACACATGCAATGAGTCTGGTTGTTATTAGTGAAAAGAGCACACATGCATTGACACTGGTGGATCCATAGGTGGACTGTGAAAAGAACACACATGCAATGACATTGGTGGATCCATGTGTGGTATGTGAAAAGAACACACATTTCAATGACTCTGGTTGTTGTTATTAAAAAGAAGACACATGCAATGACACTAGTGGATCCATGTGTGGTCTCTAAAGAGAACACACGTGCATTGACTCTGGTTGTTGTTAGTGAAAAGAGCACACATGCAATGACACTGGTGTATCCATAGGTGGATTGTGAAAAGAACACACATGCAATGACACTGGTAGATCCATGTGTGGTCTCTGAAGAGAACACACATTTCAATGACACTGGTGGATCCATATGTGGTATGTGAAAAGAACACACATGAAATGACTCTAGTTGTTGTTAGTAAAAACAACACACATGCAATGACACTGGTGGATCCATAGGTGGATTGTGAGGTGAGCATACATGCAATCACACTGGTGGATTCAATGACACTAGTGGATCCATATGTGGTATGTGAAAAGAACACACATGCAATGACTCTGGTTGTTGTTAGTAAAAAGAACACACATGCAATGACACTGGTGGATCCATATGTGATCTCTGAAGAGAACACACATGCAATGACTCAGGTTGTTATTAGTGAAAAGAGCACACATGCAATGACACTGGTGGATCCATAGGTGGATTGTGAAAAGAACAGACATGCAATGACATTGGTGGATCCATATGTGGATTGTGAAAACAGCACACATGCAATGACTCTTGTTGTTTTTAGTAAAGAGAGCACACATGCAATGACACTGTTGGATCCATATGTGGTATGTGAAAAGAACACACATGCAATGACTCTGGTTGTTGTTAGTAAAAAGAACACACATGCAATCACACTGGTGGATCCATGCGTGGTCTCTGAAGAGAACACACATGCAATGAGTCTGGTTGTTATTAGTGAAAAGAGCACACATGCATTGACACTGGTGGATCCATAGGTGGACTGTGAAAAGAACACACATGCAATGACATTGGTGGATCCATGTGTGGTATGTGAAAAGAACACACATTTCAATGACTCGGGTTGTTGTTATTAAAAAGAAGACACATGCAATGACACTAGTGGATCCATGTGTGGTCTCTAAAGAGAACACACGTGCATTGACTCTGGTTGTTGTTAGTGAAAAGAGCACACATGCAATGACACTGGTGTATCCATAGGTGGATTGTGAAAAGAACACACAAGCAATGACACTGGTAGATCCATGTGTGGTCTCTGAAGAGAACACACATTTCAATGACACTGGTGGATCCATATGTGGTATGTGAAAAGAACACACATGAAATGACTCTAGTTGTTGTTAGTAAAAACAACACACATGCAATGACACTGGTGGATCATTACGTGGATTGTGAAGTGAGCATACATGCAATCACACTGGTGGATTCAATGACACTAGTGGATCCATATGTGGTATGTGAAAAGAACACACATGCAATGACTCTGGTTGTTGTTAGTAAAAAGAACACACATGCAATGACACTGGTGGATCCATATGTGATCTCTGAAGAGAACACACATGCAATGACTCAGGTTGTTATTAGTGAAAAGAGCACACATGCAATGACACTGGTGGATCCATAGGTGGATTGTGAAAAGAACAGACATGCAATGACACTGGTGGATCCATATGTGGATTGTGAAAAGAGCACACATGCAATGACTCTTGTTGTTGTTAGTAAAGAGAGCACACATGCAATGACACTGTTGGATCCATATGTGGTATGTGAAAAGAACACACATGCAATGACTCTGGTTGTTGTTAGTAAAAAGAACACACATGCAATCACACTGGTGGATCCATGCGTGGTCTCTGAAGAGAACACACATGCAATGAGTCTGGTTGTTATTAGTGAAAAGAGCACACATGCATTGACACTGGTGGATCCATAGGTGGACTGTGAAAAGAACACACATGCAATGACATTGGTGGATCCATGTGTGGTATGTGAAAAGAACACACATTTCAATGACTCTGGTTGTTGTTATTAAAAAGAAGACACATGCAATGACACTAGTGGATCCATGTGTGGTCTCTAAAGAGAACACACGTGCATTGACTCTGGTTGTTGTTAGTGAAAAGAGCACACATGCAATGACACTGGTGTATCCATTGGTGGATTGTGAAAAGAACACACATGCAATCACACTGCTGTATCCATATGTTGTATCTGAAAATAACACACATTTCAATGACTCTCGTTGTTGTTAGTAAAAAGAACACACATGCAATGACACTAGTGGATCCATAGGTGGATTGGGAAAAGAACACACATGCAATGACACTGGTGGACCCATATGTGGTATGTGAAAAGAACACACATTTCAATGACTCTGGTTGTTGTTAGTAAAAAGAACACACATGCAATGACACTGGTGGATCCATGTGTGGTCTCTGAAGAGAACATACATTTCAATGACACTGGTGGATCCATATGTGGTATGTGAAAAGAACACACATGAAATGACTCTAGTTGTTGTTAGTAAAAAGAACACACATGCAATGACACTGGTGGATCCATAGGTGGATTGTGAAGAGAGCATACATGCAATGACATATGGTGAACACACATGCAATGACTCTGGTTGTTGTTAGTAAAAAGAACACACATGCAATTACACTGGTGGATCCATGTGTGGTCTCTAAAGAGAACATACATTTCAATGACTCTAGTTTTTGTTAGTAAAAAGAACACACATGCAATGACACTAGTGGATCCATGTGTGGTCTCTAAAGAGAACACACATGCAATGACTCTGGTTGTTGTTAGTAAAAAGAGCAAACATGCAATGACACTGGTGGATCCATAGGTGGATTGTGAAAAGAACACACATGCAATAACACTGGTGGATCCATATGTGGTATCTGAAAAGAACACACATTTCAATGACTCTGGTTGTTGTTAGTAAAAAGAACACACATGCAATGACACTGGTGGATCCATGTGTGGTCTCTGAAGAGAACACACATTTCAATGACACTGGAGGATCCATATGTGGTATGTGAAAAGAACACACATGAAATGACTCTAGTTGTTGTTAGTAAAAACAACACACATGCAATGACACTGGTGGATCCATAGGTGGATTGTGAAGTGAGCATACATGCAATCACACTGGTGGATTCAATGACACTAGTGGATCCATATGTGGTATGCGAAAAGAACACACATGCAATGACTCTGGTTGTTGTTAGTAAAAAGAACACACATGCAATGACACTGGTGGATCCATATGTGATCTCTGAAGAGAACACACATGCAATGACTCAGGTTGTTATTAGTGAAAAGAGCACACATGCAATGACACTGGTGGATCCATAGGTGGATTGTGAAAAGAACAGACATGGAATGACACTGGTGCATCCATATGTGGATTGTGAAAAGAGCACACATGCAATGACTCTTGTTGTTGTTAGTAAAGAGAGCACACATGCAATGACACTGTTGGATCCATATGTGGTATGTGAAAAGAACACACATGCAATGACTCTGCTTGTTGTTAGTAAAAAGAACACACATGCAATGACACTGGTGGATCCATATGTGATCTCTGAAGAGAACACACATGCAATGACTCAGGTTGTTATTAGTGAAAAGAGCACACATGCAATGACACTGGTGGATCCATAGGTGGATTGTGAAAAGAACAGACATGGAATGACACTGGTGGATCCATATGTGGATTGTGAAAAGAGCACACATGCAATGACTCTTGTTGTTGTTAGTAAAGAGAGCACACATGCAATGACACTGTTGGATCCATATGTGGTATGTGAAAAGAACACACATGCAATGACTCTGGTTGTTGTTAGTAAAAAGAACACACATGCAATCACACTGGTGGATCCATGTGTGGTCTCTGAAGAGAACACACATGCAATGAGTCTGGTTGTTATTAGTGAAAAGAGCACACATGCATTGACACTGGTGGATCCATAGGTGGACTGTGAAAAGAACACACATGCAATGACATTGGTGGATCCATGTGTGGTATGTGAAAAGAACACACATTTCAATGACTCTGGTTGTTGTTATTAAAAAGAAGACACATGCAATGACACTAGTGGATCCATGTGTGGTCTCTAAAGAGAACACACGTGCATTGCTCTGGTTGTTGTTAGTGAAAAGAGCACACATGCAATGACACTGGTGTATCCATAGGTGGATTGTGAAAAGAACACACATGCAATGACACTGGTAGATCTATGTGTGGTCTCTGAAGAGAACACACATTTCAATGACACTGGTGGATCCATATGTGGTATGTGAAAAGAACACACATGAAATGACTCTAGTTGTTGTTAGTAAAAACAACACACATGCAATGACACTGGTGGATCCATAGGTGGATTGTGAAGTGAGCATACATGCAATCACACTGGTGGATTCAATGACACTAGTGGATCCATATGTGGTATGTGAAAAGAACACACATGCAATGACTCTGGTTGTTGTTAGTAAAAAGAACACACATGCAATGACACTGGTGGATCCATATGTGATCTCTGAAGAGAACACACATGCAATGACTCAGGTTGTTATTAGTGAAAAGAGCACACATGCAATGACACTGGTGGATCCATAGGTGGATTGTGAAAAGAATAGACATGCAATGACATTGGTGGATCCATATGTGGATTGTGAAAAGAGCACACATGCAATGACTCTTGTTGTTTTTAGTAAAGAGAGCACACATGCAATGACACTGTTGGATCCATATGTGGTATGTGAAAAGAACACACATGCAATGACTCTGGTTGTTGTTAGTAAAAAGAACACACATGCAATCACACTGGTGGATCCATGCGTGGTCTCTGAAGAGAACACACATGCAATGAGTCTGGTTGTTATTAGTGAAAAGAGCACACATGCATTGACACTGGTGGATCCATAGGTGGACTGTGAAAAGAACACACATGCAATGACATTGGTGGATCCATGTGTGTTATGTGAAAAGAACACACATTTCAATGACTCGGGTTGTTGTTATTAAAAAGAAGACACATGCAATGACACTAGTGGATCCATGTGTGGTCTCTAAAGAGAACACACGTGCCTTGACTCTGGTTGTTGTTAGTGAAAAGAGCACACATGCAATGACACTGGTGTATTCATAGGTGGATTGTGAAAAGAACACACATGCAATGACACTGGTAGATCCATGTGTGGTCTCTGAAGAGAACACACATTTCAATGACACTGGTGGATCCATATGTGGTATGTGAAAAGAACACACATGAAATGACTCTAGTTGTTGTTAGTAAAAACAACACACATGCAATGACACTGGTGGATCCATAGATGGATTGTGAAGTGAGCATACATGCAATCACACTGGTGGATTCAATGACACTAGTGGATCCATATGTGGTATATGAAAAGAACACACATGCAATGACTCTGGTTGTTGTTAGTAAAAAGAACACACATGCAATGACACTGGTGGATCCATATGTGATCTCTGAAGAGAACACACATGCAATGACTCAGGTTGTTATTAGTGAAAAGAGCACACATGCAATGACACTGGTGGATCCATAGGTGGATTGTGAAAAGAACAGACATGCAATGACACTGGTGGATCCATATGTGGATTGTGAAAAGAGCACACATGCAATGACTCTTGTTGTTGTTAGTAAAGAGAGCACACATGCAATGACACTGTTGGATCCATATGTGGTATGTGAAAAGAACACACATGCAATGACTCTGGTTGTTGTTAGTAAAAAGAACACACATGCAATCACACTGGTGGATCCATGCGTGGTCTCTGAAGAGAACACACATGCAATGAGTCTGGTTGTTATTAGTGAAAAGAGCACACATGCATTGACACTGGTGGATCCATAGGTGGACTGTGAAAAGAACACACATGCAATGACATTGGTGGATCCATGTGTGGTATGTGAAAAGAACACACATTTCAATGACTCTGGTTGTTGTTATTAAAAAGAAGACACATGCAATGACACTAGTGGATCCATGTGTGGTCTCTAAAGAGAACACACGTGCATTGACTCTGGTTGTTGTTAGTGAAAAGAGCACACATGCAATGACACTGGTGTATCCATTGGTGGATTGTGAAAAGAACACACATGCAATCACACTGCTGTATCCATATGTTGTATCTGAAAATAACACACATTTCAATGACTCTCGTTGTTAGTAAAAAGAACACACATGCAATGACACTAGTGGATCCATAGGTGGATTGGGAAAAGAACACACATGCAATGACACTGGTGGACCCATATGTGGTATGTGAAAAGAACACACATTTCAATGACTCTGGTTGTTGTTAGTAAAAAGAACACACATGCAATGACACTGGTGGATCCATGTGTGGTCTCTGAAGAGAACATACATTTCAATGACACTGGTGGATCCATATGTGGTATGTGAAAAGAACACACATGAAATGACTCTAGTTGTTGTTAGTAAAAAGAACACACATGCAATAACACTGGTGGATCCATAGGTGGATTCTGAAGAGAGCACACATGCAATGACATATGGTGAACACACATGCAATGACTCTGGTTGTTGTTAGTAAAAAGAACACACATGCAATTACACTGGTGGATCCATGTGTGGTCTCTAAAGAGAACATACATTTCAATGACTCTAGTTTTTGTTAGTAAAAAGAACACACATGCAATGACACTAGTGGATCCATGTGTGGTCTCTAAAGAGAACACACATGCAATGACTCTGGTTGTTGTTAGTAAAAAGAGCACACATGCAATGACACTGGTGGATCCATAGGTGGATTGTGAAAAGAACACACATGCAATAACACTGGTGGATCCATATGTGGTATCTGAAAAGAACACACATTTCAATGACTCTGGTTGTTGTTAGTAAAAAGAACACACATGCAATGACACTGGTAGGTCCATGTGTGGTCTCTGAAGAGAACACACATTTCAATGACACTGGTGGATCCATATGTGGTATGTGAAAAGAACACACATGAAATGACTCTAGTTGTTGTTAGTAAAAACAACACACATGCAATAACACTGGTGGATCCATAGGTGGATTCTGAAGAGAGCATACATGCAATGACATATGGTGAACACACATGCAATGACTCTGGTTGTTGTTAGTAAAAAGAACACACATGCAATTACACTGGTGGATCCATGTGTGGTCTCTAAAGAGAACATACATTTCAATGACTCTAGTTTTTGTTAGTAAAAAGAACACACATGCAATGACACTAGTGGATCCATGTGTGGTCTCTAAAGAGAACACACATGCAATGACTCTGGTTGTTGTTAGTAAAAAGAGCACACATGCAATGACACTGGTGGATCCATAGGTGGATTGTGAAAAGAACACACATGCAATAACACTGGTGGATCCATATGTGGTATCTGAAAAGAACACACATTTCAATGACTCTGGTTGTTGTTAGTAAAAAGAACACACATGCAATGACACTGGTAGGTCCATGTGTGGTCTCTGAAGAGAACACACATTTCAATGACACTGGTGGATCCATATGTGGTATGTGAAAAGAACACACATGAAATGACTCTAGTTGTTGTTAGTAAAAACAACACACATGCAATGACACTGGTGGATCCATAGGTGGATTGTGAAGTGAGCATACATGCAATCACACTGGTGGATTCAATGACACTAGTGGATCCATATGTGGTATGTGAAAAGAACACACATGCAATGACTCTGGTTGTTGTTAGTAAAAAGAACACACATGCAATGACACTGGTGGATCCATATGTGATCTCTGAAGAGAACACACATGCAATGACTCAGGTTGTTATTAGTGAAAAGAGCACACATGCAATGACACTGCTGGATCCATAGGTGGATTGTGAAAAGAACAGACATGCAATGACACTTTTGGATCCATATGTGGATTGTGAAAAGAGCACACATGCAATGACTCTTGTTGTTGTTAGTAAAGAGAGCACACATGCAATGACACTGTTGGATCCATATGTGGTATGTGAAAAGAACACACATGCAATGACTCTGGTTGTTGTTAGTAAAAAGAACACACATGCAATCACACTGGTGGATCCATGCGTGGTCTCTGAAGAGAACACACATGCAATGAGTCTGGTTGTTATTAGTGAAAAGAGCACACATGCATTGACACTGGTGGATCCATAGGTGGACTGTGAAAAGAACACACATGCAATGACATTGGTGGATCCATGTGTGGTATGTGAAAAGAACACACATTTCAATGACTCTGGTTGTTGTTATTAAAAAGAAGACACATGCAATGACACTAGTGGATCCATGTGTGGTCTCTAAAGAGAACACACGTGCATTGACTCTGGTTGTTGTTAGTGAAAAGAGCACACATGCAATGACACTGGTGTATCCATAGGTGGATTGTGAAAAGAACACACATGCAATGACACTGGTAGATCCATGTGTGGTCTCTGAAGAGAACACACATTTCAATGACACTGGTGGATCCATATGTGGTATGTGAAAAGAACACACATGAAATGACTCTAGTTGTTGTTAGTAAAAACAACACACATGCAATGACACTGGTGGATCCATAGGTGGATTGTGAAGTGAGCATACATGCAATCACACTGGTGGATTCAATGACACTAGTGGATCCATATGTGGTATGTGAAAAGAACACACATGCAATGACTCTGGTTGTTGTTAGTAAAAAGAACACACATGCAATGACACTGGTGGATCCATATGTGATCTCTGAAGAGAACACACATGCAATGACTCAGGTTGTTATTAGTGAAAAGAGCACACATGCAATGACACTGCTGGATCCATAGGTGGATTGTGAAAAGAACAGACATGCAATGACACTGGTGGATCCATATGTGGATTGTGAAAAGAGCACACATGCAATGACTCTTGTTGTTGTTAGTAAAGAGAGCACACATGCAATGACACTGTTGGATCCATATGTGGTATGTGAAAAGAACACACATGCAATGACTCTGGTTGTTGTTAGTAAAAAGAACACACATGCAATCACACTGGTGGATCCATGCGTGGTCTCTGAAGAGAACACACATGCAATGAGTCTGGTTGTTATTAGTGAAAAGAGCACACATGCATTGACACTGGTGGATCCATAGGTGGACTGTGAAAAGAACACACATGCAATGACATTGGTGGATCCATGTGTGGTATGTGAAAAGAACACACATTTCAATGACTCTGGTTGTTGTTATTAAAAAGAAGACACATGCAATGACACTAGTGGATCCATGTGTGGTCTCTAAAGAGAACACACGTGCATTGACTCTGGTTGTTGTTAGTGAAAAGAGCACACATGCAATGACACTGGTGTATCCATAGGTGGATTGTGAAAAGAACACACATGCAATGACACTGGTAGATCCATGTGTGGTCTCTGAAGAGAACACACATTTCAATGACACTGGTGGATCCATATGTGGTATGTGAAAAGAACACACATGAAATGACTCTAGTTGTTGTTAGTAAAAACAACACACATGCAATGACACTGGTGGATCCATAGGTGGATTGTGAAGTGAGCATACATGCAATCACACTTGTGGATTCAATGACACTAGTGGATCCATATGTGGTATGTGAAAAGAACACACATGCAGTGACTCTGGTTGTTGTTAGTAAAAAGAACACACATGCAATGACACTGGTGGATCCATATGTGATCTCTGAAGAGAACACACATGCAATGACTCAGGTTGTTATTAGTGAAAAGAGCACACATGCAATGACACTGCTGGATCCATAGGTGGATTGTGAAAAGAACAGACATGCAATGACACTGGTGGATCCATATGTGGATTGTGAAAAGAGCACACATGCAATGACTCTTGTTGTTGTTAGTAAAGAGAGCACACATGCAATGACACTGTTGGATCCATATGTGGTATGTGAAAAGAACACACATGCAATGACTCTGGTTGTTGTTAGTAAAAAGAACACACATGCAATCACACTGGTGGATCCATGCGTGGTCTCTGAAGAGAACACACATGCAATGAGTCTGGTTGTTATTAGTGAAAAGAGCACACATGCATTGACACTGGTGGATCCATAGGTGGACTGTGAAAAGAACACACATGCAATGACATTGGTGGATCCATGTGTGGTATGTGAAAAGAACACACATTTCAATGACTCTGGTTGTTGTTATTAAAAAGAAGACACATGCAATGACACTAGTGGATCCATGTGTGGTCTCTAAAGAGAACACACGTGCATTGACTCTGGTTGTTGTTAGTGAAAAGAGCACACATGCAATGACACTGGTGTATCCATAGGTGGATTGTGAAAAGAACACACATGCAATGACACTGGTAGATCCATGTGTGGTCTCTGAAGAGAACACACATTTCAATGACACTGGTGGATCCATATGTGGTATGTGAAAAGAACACACATGAAATGACTCTAGTTGTTGTTAGTAAAAACAACACACATGCAATGACACTGGTGGATCCATAGGTGGATTGTGAAGTGAGCATACATGCAATCACACTGGTGGATTCAATGACACTAGTGGATCCATATGTGGTATGTGAAAAGAACACACATGCAATGACTCTGGTTGTTGTTAGTAAAAAGAACACACATGCAATGACACTGGTGGATCCATATGTGATCTCTGAAGAGAACACACATGCAATGACTCAGGTTGTTATTAGTGAAAAGAGCACACATGCAATGACACTGCTGGATCCATAGGTGGATTGTGAAAAGAACAGACATGCAATGACACTGGTGGATCCATATGTGGATTGTGAAAAGAGCACACATGCAATGACTCTTGTTGTTGTTAGTAAAGAGAGCACACATGCAATGACACTGTTGGATCCATATGTGGTATGTGAAAAGAACACACATGCAATGACTCTGGTTGTTGTTAGTAAAAAGAACACACATGCAATCACACTGGTGGATCCATGCGTGGTCTCTGAAGAGAACACACATGCAATGAGTCTGGTTGTTATTAGTGAAAAGAGCACACATGCATTGACACTGGTGGATCCATAGGTGGACTGTGAAAAGAACACACATGCAATGACATTGGTGGATCCATGTGTGGTATGTGAAAAGAACACACATTTCAATGACTCTGGTTGTTGTTATTAAAAAGAAGACACATGCAATGACACTAGTGGATCCATGTGTGGTCTCTAAAGAGAACACACGTGCATTGACTCTGGTTGTTGTTAGTGAAAAGAGCACACATGCAATGACACTGGTGTATCCATAGGTGGATTGTGAAGAGAACACACATGCAATGACACTGGTAGATCCATGTGTGGTCTCTGAAGAGAACACACATTTCAATGACACTGGTGGATCCATATGTGGTATGTGAAAAGAACACACATGAAATGACTCTAGTTGTTGTTAGTAAAAACAACACACATGCAATGACACTGGTGGATCCATAGGTGGATTGTGAAGTGAGCATACATGCAATCACACTGGTGGATTCAATGACACTAGTGGATCCATATGTGGTATGTGAAAAGAACACACATGCAATGACTCTGGTTGTTGTTAGTAAAAAGAACACACATGCAATGACACTGGTGGATCCATATGTGATCTCTGAAGAGAACACACATGCAATGACTCAGGTTGTTATTAGTGAAAAGAGCACACATGCAATGACACTGCTGGATCCATAGGTGGATTGTGAAAAGAACAGACATGCAATGACACTGGTGGATCCATATGTGGATTGTGAAAAGAGCACACATGCAATGACTCTTGTTGTTGTTAGTAAAGAGAGCACACATGCAATGACACTGTTGGATCCATATGTGGTATGTGAAAAGAACACACATGCAATGACTCTGGTTGTTGTTAGTAAAAAGAACACACATGCAATCACACTGGTGGATCCATGCGTGGTCTCTGAAGAGAACACACATGCAATGAGTCTGGTTGTTATTAGTGAAAAGAGCACACATGCATTGACACTGGTGGATCCATAGGTGGACTGTGAAAAGAACACACATGCAATGACATTGGTGGATCCATGTGTGGTATGTGAAAAGAACACACATTTCAATGACTCTGGTTGTTGTTATTAAAAAGAAGACACATGCAATGACACTAGTGGATCCATGTGTGGTCTCTAAAGAGAACACACGTGCATTGACTCTGGTTGTTGTTAGTGAAAAGAGCACACATGCAATGACACTGGTGTATCCATAGGTGGATTGTGAAAAGAACACACATGCAATGACACTGGTAGATCCATGTGTGGTCTCTGAAGAGAACACACATTTCAATGACACTGGTGGATCCATATGTGGTATGTGAAAAGAACACACATGAAATGACTCTAGTTGTTGTTAGTAAAAACAACACACATGCAATGACACTGGTGGATCCATAGGTGGATTGTGAAGTGAGCATACATGCAATCACACTGGTGGATTCAATGACACTAGTGGATCCATATGTGGTATGTGAAAAGAACACACATGCAATGACTCTGGTTGTTGTTAGTAAAAAGAACACACATGCAATGACACTGGTGGATCCATATGTGATCTCTGAAGAGAACACACATGCAATGACTCAGGTTGTTATTAGTGAAAAGAGCACACATGCAATGACACTGGTGGATCCATAGGTGGATTGTGAAAAGAACAGACATGCAATGACACTGGTGGATCCATATGTGGATTGTGAAAAGAGCACACATGCAATGACTCTTGTTGTTGTTAGTAAAGAGAGCACACATGCAATGACACTGTTGGATCCATATGTGGTATGTGAAAAGAACACACATGCAATGACTCTGGTTGTTGTTAGTAAAAAGAACACACATGCAATCACAGTGGTGGATCCATGCGTGGTCTCTGAAGAGAACACACATGCAATGAGTCTGGTTGTTATTAGTGAAAAGAGCACACATGCATTGACACTGGTGGATCCATAGGTGGACTGTGAAAAGAACACACATGCAATGACATTGGTGGATCCATGTGTGGTATGTGAAAAGAACACACATTTCAATGACTCTGGTTGTTGTTATTAAAAAGAAGACACATGCAATGACACTAGTGGATCCATGTGTGGTCTCTAAAGAGAACACACGTGCATTGACTCTGGTTATTGTTAGTGAAAAGAGCACACATGCAATGACACTGGTGTATCCATAGGTGGATTGTGAAAAGAACACACATGCAATCACACTGTTGTATCCATATGTTGTATCTGAAAATAACACACATTTCAATGACTCTTGTTGTTGTTAGTAAAAAGAACACACATGCAATGACACTAGTGGATCCATAGGTGGATTGGGAAAAGAACACACATGCAATGACACTGGTGGACCCATATGTGGTATGTGAAAAGAACACACATGAAATGACTCTAGTTGTTGTCAGTAAAAAGAACACACATGCAATGAAACTGGTGGATCCATAGGTGGATTGTGAAGAGAGCATACATGCAATCACTATGGTGGATTCAATGACACTAGTGGATCCATATGTGGTATGTGAAAAGAAAACACATGCAATCACTCTGGTTGTTGTTAGTAAAAAGAAACACACATGCAATGACACTAGTGGATCCATGTGTGGTATTTGAAGAGAACACACATGCAATGACTCTGGTTGTTATTAGTGAAAAGAGCACACATGCAATGACACTGGTGGATCCATAGGTGGATTGTGAAAAGAACACACATGCAATGACACTGGTGGATCCATATGTGGATTGTGAAAAGAGCACACATGCAATGACTCTTGTTATTGTTAGTAAAGAGAGCACACATCCAATGACACTATTGGATCCATGTGTGGTCTCTGAAGAGAACACACATTTCAATGACTCTTGTTTTTGTTAGTAAAAAGAACACACATGCAATGACACTACTGGATCCATGTGTGGTCTCTGAAGAGAACACACATGCAATGACTCAGGTTGTTGTTAGTAAAAAGAGCACACATGCATTAACACTGGTGGATCCTTAGGTGGATTGTGAAAAGAATTCACATGCAATGACACTGGTGGATCCATATGTGGTATGTGAAAAGAACACACATTTTAATGACTCTGGTTGTTGTTAGTAAAAAGAACACACATGCAATGACACTGCTGGATCCATGTGTGGTCTCTAAAGAGAACACACGTGCAATGACTCTGATTGTTGTTAGTGAAAAGAGCACACATGCAATGACACTGGTGTATCCATAGGTGGATTGTGAAAAGAACACACATGCAATCACACTGGTGGATCCATATGTGGTATTTGAAAATAACACACATTTCTATCACTCTAGTTGTTGTTAGTAAAAAGAACACACATGCAATGACACTAGTGGATCCATAGGTGGATTGTGAAAAGAACACACATGCAATGACACCGGTGGATCCATATGTGGAATGTGAAAAGAACACACACGCAATGACTCTGGTTATTGTTAGTAAAAAGAGCACACATGCAATGACACTGGTGGATCCATGTGTGGTCTCTAAAGAGAACACACATTTCAATGACACTGGTGGATCCATATGTGGTATGTGAAAAGAACACACATGAAATGACTCTACTTGTTCTTAGTAAAAAGAACACAATGCAATGACATTGGTGGATCCATAGGTGGATTGTGAAGAGAGCATACATGCAATGACACTGGTGGATCCATATGTGGTATGTGAAAAGAACACACATGCAATGACTCTGGTTGTTGTTAGTAAAAAGAACACACATGCAATGACACTGGTGGATCCATGTGTGGTCTCTAAAGAGAACACACATTTCAATGACTCTAGTTTTTGTTAGTAAAAAGAACACACATGCAATGACACTGGTGGATCCATATGTGGTCTCTAAAGAGAACACACATTTCAATGACTCTAGTTTTTGTTAGTAAAAAGAACACACATGCAATGACACTTGTGGATCCATGTGAGGTCTCTGAAGAGAACACACATGTAATGACTCTAGTTGTTGTTAGTAAAAAGAGCACACATGCAACGACACTGGTGGATCCATAGGTGGATTGTGAAAAGAACACACATGCAATGACACTGGTGGATCCATATGTGGTATGTGAAAAGAACACACATTTCAATGACTCTAGTTGTTGTTAGTAAAAAGAACACACATGCAATGACACTGGTGGATCCATGTGTGGTCTCTGAAGAGAACACACATTTCAATGGCACTGGTGGATCCATATGTGGTATGTGAAAAGAACACACATGAAATGACTCTAGTTGTTGTTAGTAAAAAGAACACACATGCAATGACACTGGTGGATCCATAGGTGGATTGTGAAGAGAGCATACATGCAATCACACTGGTGGATTCAATGACACTGTTGGATCCATATGTGGTATGTGAAAAGAACACACATGCAATGACTCTGGTTGTTGTTAGTAAAAAGAACACACATGCAATCACACTGGTGGATCCATGCGTGGTCTCTGAAGAGAACACACATGCAATGAGTCTGGTTGTTATTAGTGAAAAGAGCACACATGCAATGACACTGGTGGATCCATAGGTGGATTGTGAAAAGAACACACATGCAATGACACTGGTGGATCCATATGTGGATTGTGAAAACAGCACACATGCAATGACTCTTGTTGTTGTTAGTAAAGAGAGCACACATACAATGACACTGGTGGATCCATGTGTGGTCTCTGAAGAGAACACACATTACCATGACTCTGGTTTTTGTTAGTAAAAAGAACACACATGCAATGACACTGGTGGATCCATGTGTGGTCTCTGAAGAGAACACACATACAATGACTCTGGTTGTTGTTAGTAAAAATAGCACACATGCATTGACACTGGTGGATCCATAGGTGGATTTTGAAACGAAAACACATGGAATGACACTGGTGGATCCATATGTGGTATGTGAAAAGAACACACATTTTAATGACTCTGGTTGTTGTTAAGAAAAAATAACGCACATGTAATGACACTGGTGGATCCATATGTGGTATGCGAAAAGAACACACATTTCAATGACTCTGGTTGTTGTTAGCAAAAATAACACACATGCAATGACACTGGTGGATCCTTGTGTGGTCTCTGAAGAGGACACACATTTCAATGACACTGGTGGATCCATATCTGGTATGTGAAAAGAACACACATGAAATGACTCTAGGTGTTGTTAGTAAAAAGAACACACATGCAATGACACTGGTGGATCCATAGGTGGATTGTGAAGAGAGCATACTTGCATTGACACTGGTGGATTCAATGACACTGGTGGATCCATATGTGGTATGTGAAAAGAACACACATGCAATGACTCTGGTTGTTGTTAGTAAAAAGAACACACATGCAATGACACTGGTGGATCCATGTGTGGTCTCTGAAGAGAACACACATTTCAATTACTCTAGTTTTTGTTATTAAAAAGAACATACATGCAATGCCACTGGTGGATCCATGTGTGGTCTCTAAAGAGAACACACATGCAATGACTCTGGTTTTTGTTAGTAAAAAGAGCACACATGCAATGACACTGGTGGATCCATAGGTGGATTGTGAAAAGAACACACATGCAATAACACTGGTGGATCCATATGTGGTATGTGAAAAGAACACACATGCAATGACTCTGGTTGTTGTTAGTAAAAAGAACACACATGCAATCACACTGGTGGATCCATGCGTGGTCTCTGAAGAGAACACACATGCAATGAGTCTGGTTGTTATTAGTGAAAAGAGCACACATGCAATGACACTGGTGGATCCATAGGTGGATTGTGAAAAGAACACACATGCAATGACACTGGTGGATCCATATGTGGATTGTGAAAAGAGCACACATGCAATCACTCTTGTTGTTGTTAGTAAAGAGAGCACACATGCAATGACACTAGTGGATCCATGTGTGGTCTCTGAAGAGAACACACATTTCCATGACTCTGGTTTTTGTTAGTAAAAAGAACACACATGCAATGACACTGGTGGATCCATGTGTGGTCTCTGAAGAGAACACACATGCAATGACTCTGGTTGTTGGTAGTAAAAAGAGCACACATGCATTGACACTGGTGGATCCATAGGTGGATTTTGAAACGAACACACATGCAATGACACTGGTGGATCCATATGTGGTATGTGAAAAGAACACACATTTCAATGAATCTGGTTGTTATTAATAAAAAATAACGCACATGTAATGACACTGGTGGATCCATATGTGGTATGCGAAAAGAACACACATTTCAATGACTCTGGTTGTTGTTAGCAAAAAGAACACACATGCAATGACACTGGTGGATCCTTGTGTGGTCTCTGAAGAGGACACACATTTCAATGACACTGGTGGATCCATATGTGGTATGTGAAAAGAACACACATGAAATGACTCTAGGTGTTGTTAGTAAAAAGAACACACATGCAATGACACTGGTGGATCCATAGGTAGATTGTGAAGAGAGCATACATGCAGTGACACTGGTGGATTCAATGACACTGGTGGATCCATATGTGGTATGTGAAAAAAACACACATGCAATGACTCTAGTTGTTGTTAGTAAAAAGAACACACATGCAATGACACTGGTGGATCCATGTGTGGTCTCTAAAGAGAACACACATTTCAATGACTCTAGTTTTTGTTTTTAAAAAGAACATACATGCAATGACACTGGTGGATCCATGTGTGGTCTCTAAAGAGAACACACATGCAATGACTCTGGTTTTTGTTAGTAAAAAGAGCACACATGCAATGACACTGGTGGATCCATAGGTGGATTGTGAAAAGAACACACATGGAATAACACTGGTGGATCCATATGTGGTATGTGAAAAGAACACACATTTCAATGACTGGATGTTGTTAGTAAAAAGAACACACATGCAATGACACTAGTGGATCCATGTGTGGTCTCTGAAGAGAACACACATTTCAATGACACTGGTGGATCCATATGTGGTATGTGAAAAGAACACACATGAAATGACTCTAGTTATTGTTAGTAAAAAGTACAAACATGCAATAACACTGGTGGATCCATAGGTGGATTGTGAAGAGAGAATACATGCAATCACACTGGTGGATTCAATGACACTAGTGGATACATATGTGGTACGTGAAAAGAAAACACATGCAATGACTCTGGTTGTTGTTAGTAAAAAGAACAAACATGCAATGACACTGGTGGATCCACGTGTGGTATCTGAAGAGAACACACATGCAATGTCTCTGGTTGTTCTTAGTTAAAAGGGCACACATGCAATGACACTGGTGGATCCATAGGTGGATTGTGAAAAGAACACACATGTAATGACACTGGTGGATCCATACGTGGATTGTGAAAAGAGAACACATGCAATGACTCTTGTTGTTAGTAAAGAGAGCACACATCCAATGACACTATTGGATCCATGTGTGGTCTCTGAAGAGAACGCACATTTCAATGACTCTGGTTTTTGTTAGTAAAAAGAACACGCATGCAATGACTCAGGTTGTTGTTAGTAAAAAGAGCACACATGGATTAACACTACTGGATCCATAGGTGGATTGTGAAAAGAACTCACATGCAATGACACTGGTGGATCCATATGTGGTATGTGAAAAGAACACACATTTTAATGACTCTGGTTGTTAGTAAAAAGAACACACATGCAATGACACTGGTCGATCCATGTGTGGTCTCTAAAGAGAACACACGTGCAATGACTCTGGTTGTTGTTAGTGAAAAGAGCACACATGCAATGACACTGGTGTATCCATAGGTGGATTGTGAAAAGAACACACATGCAATCACACTAGTGGATCCATATGTGGTATTTGAAAATAACACACATTTCAATGACTCTGGTTGTTGTTAGTAAAAAGAACACACATGCAATGACACTAGTGGATCCATAGGTGGATTGTGAAAAGAACACACATGCAATGACACTGGTGGATCCATATGTTGTATGTGAAAAGAACACACATGCAATGACTCTGGTTGTTGTTAGTAAAAAGAACACACATGCAATGACACTGGTGGATCCATGTGTGGTCTCTAAAGAGAACACACATTTCAATGACACTGGTGGATCCATATGTGGTATGTGAAAAGAACACAGATGAAATGACTCTAGTTGTTGTTAGTAAAAAGAACACAATGCAATGACACTGGTGGATCCATAGGTGGATTGTGAAGAGAGCATACATGCAATGACACTGGTGGATTCAATGACACCGGTGGATCCATATGTGGTATGTGAAAAGAACACACATGCAATGACTCTGGTTGTTGTTAGTAAAAAGAACACACATGCAATAACTCTGGTTGTTGTTAGGAAACAGAACACACATGCAATGACACTGGTGGATCCATGTGTGGTCTCTAAAGAGAACACACATTTCAATGACTCTAGTTTTTGTTAGTAAAAAGAACACACATGTAATGACACTTGTGGATCCATGTGTGGTCTCTAAAGAGAACACACATGTAATGACTCTGGTTGTTGTTAGTAAAAAGAGCACACATGCAATGATACTGGTGGATCCATAGGTGGATTGTGAAAAGAACACACATGCAATGACACTGGTGGATCCATATGTGGTATGTGAAAAGAACACACATTTCAATGACTCTAGTCGATGTTAGTAAAAAGAACACACATGCAATGACACTGGTGGATCCATGTGTGGTCTCTGAAGAGAACACACATTTCAATGACACTGGTGGATCCATATGTGGTATGTGAAAAGAACACACATGAAATGACTCTAGTTGTTGTTAGTAAAAAGAACACACATGCAATGACGCTGGTGGATCCATAGGTGGATTGTGAAGAGAGCATACATGCAATCACACTAGTGGATTCAATGACACTGTTGGATCCCTATGTGGTATGTGAAAAGAACACACATTTCAATGACTCTGGTTGTTGTTAATAAAAAAGAACACACATGCAATGACACTGGTGGATCCGTATGTGGTATGCGAAAAGAACACACATTTCAATGACTCTGGTTGTTGTTAGTAAAAAGAACACACATGCAATGACACTGGTGGATCCATGTGTGGTCTTTGAAGAAAACACACGTTTCAATGACACTGGTGGATCCATATGTGGTATGTGAAAAGAACACACATGAAATGACTCTAGGTGTTGTTAGTAAAAAGAACACACATGCAATGACACTGGTGGATCCATAGGTGGATTATGAAGAGATCATACATGCAATGACACTGGTGGATTCAATGACACTGGTGGATCCATATGTCGTATGTGACAATAACACACATGCAATGACTCTGGTTGTTGTTAGTAAAAAGAACACACATGCAATGACACTGGTGGATCCATGTGTGGTCTCTGAAGAGAACACACATTTCAATGACTCTAGTTTTTGTTAGTAAAAAGAACACACATTTCAATGACTCTAGTTTTTGTTAGTCAAAAGAACACACATGCAATGACACTGGTGGATCCATGTGTGGTCTCTAAAGAGAACACACATGCAATGACTCTGGTTGTTGTTAGTAAAAAGAACACACATGCGATGACACTGGTGGATCCATAGGTGGATTGTGAAAAGAACACACATGCAATAAAACTGGTGGATCCATATGTGGTATGTGAAAAGAACACACATTTTAATGATTCTGGTTGTTGTTAGTAAAAAGAACACACATGCAATAACACAAGTGGATCCATGTGTGGTCTCTGAAGAGAACACACATTTCAATGACACTGGTGGATCCATATGTGGTATGTGAAAAGAACACACATGAAATGACTCTAGTTGTTGTTAGTAAAAAGAACACACATGCAATGACACTGGTGGATCCATAGGTGGATTGTGAAGAGAGCATACATGCAATCACACTGGTGGATTCAATGACACTAGTGGATCCATATGTGGTATGTGAAAAGAACACACATGCAATGACTCTGGTTGTTGTTAGTAAAAAGAACACACATGCAATGACACTGGTGGATCCATGCGTGGTCTCTGAAGAGAACACACATGCAATGACTCTGGTTGTTATTAGTGAAAAGATCACACATGCAATGACACTGGTCGATCCATAGGTGGATTGTGAAAAGAACACACATGCAATGACACTGGTGGATCCATATGTGGATTTTGAAAAGAGCACACATGCAATGACTCTTGTTGTTGTTAGTAAAGAGAGCACACATGCAATGACACTGGTGGATCCATGTGTGGTATCTGAAGAGAACACACATTTCAATGGCACTGGTGGATCCATATGTGGTATGTGAAAAGAACACACATGAAATGACTCTAGTTGTTGTTAGTAAAAAGAACACACATGCAATGACACTGGTGGATCCATAGGTGGATTGTGAAGAGAGCATACATGCAATCACACTGGTGGATTCAATGACACTGTTGGATCCATATGTGGTATGTGAAAAGAACACACATGCAATGACTCTGGTTGTTGTTAGTAAAAAGAACACACATGCAATCACACTGGTGGATCCATGCGTGGTCTCTGAAGAGAACACACATGCAATGAGTCTGGTTGTTATTAGTGAAAAGAGCACACATGCAATGACACTGGTGGATCCATAGGTGGATTGTGAAAAGAACACACATGCAATGACACTGGTGGATCCATATGTGGATTGTGAAAACAGCACACATGCAATGACTCTTGTTGTTGTTAGTAAAGAGAGCACACATACAATGACACTGGTGGATCCATGTGTGGTCTCTGAAGAGAACACACATTACCATGACTCTGGTTTTTGTTAGTAAAAAGAACACACATGCAATGACACTGGTGGATCCATGTGTGGTCTCTGAAGAGAACACACATACAATGACTCTGGTTGTTGTTAGTAAAAATAGCACACATGCATTGACACTGGTGGATCCATAGGTGGATTTTGAAACGAAAACACATGCAATGACACTGGTGGATCCATATGTGGTATGTGAAAAGAACACACATTTTAATGACTCTGGTTGTTGTTAAGAAAAAATAACGCACATGTAATGACACTGGTGGATCCATATGTGGTATGCGAAAAGAACACACATTTCAATGACTCTGGTTGTTGTTAGCAAAAATAACACACATGCAATGACACTGGTGGATCCTTGTGTGGTCTCTGAAGAGGACACACATTTCAATGACACTGGTGGATCCATATCTGGTATGTGAAAAGAACACACATGAAATGACTCTAGGTGTTGTTAGTAAAAAGAACACACATGCAATGACACTGGTGGATCCATAGGTGGATTGTGAAGAGAGCATACTTGCATTGACACTGGTGGATTCAATGACACTGGTGGATCCATATGTGGTATGTGAAAAGAACACACATGCAATGACTCTGGTTGTTGTTAGTAAAAAGAACACACATGCAATGACACTGGTGGATCCATGTGTGGTCTCTGAAGAGAACACACATTTCAATTACTCTAGTTTTTGTTATTAAAAAGAACATACATGCAATGCCACTGGTGGATCCATGTGTGGTCTCTAAAGAGAACACACATGCAATGACTCTGGTTTTTGTTAGTAAAAAGAGCACACATGCAATGACACTGGTGGATCCATAGGTGGATTGTGAAAAGAACACACATGCAATAACACTGGTGGATCCATATGTGGTATGTGAAAAGAACACACATGCAATGACTCTGGTTGTTGTTAGTAAAAAGAACACACATGCAATCACACTGGTGGATCCATGCGTGGTCTCTGAAGAGAACACACATGCAATGAGTCTGGTTGTTATTAGTGAAAAGAGCACACATGCAATGACACTGGTGGATCCATAGGTGGATTGTGAAAAGAACACACATGCAATGACACTGGTGGATCCATATGTGGATTGTGAAAAGAGCACACATGCAATCACTCTTGTTGTTGTTAGTAAAGAGAGCACACATGCAATGACACTGGTGGATCCATGTGTGGTCTCTGAAGAGAACACACATTTCCATGACTCTGGTTTTTGTTAGTAAAAAGAACACACATGCAATGACACTGGTGGATCCATGTGTGGTCTCTGAAGAGAACACACATGCAATGACTCTGGTTGTTGGTAGTAAAAAGAGCACACATGCATTGACACTGGTGGATCCATAGGTGGATTTTGAAACGAACACACATGCAATGACACTGGTGGATCCATATGTGGTATGTGAAAAGAACACACATTTCAATGAATCTGGTTGTTATTAATAAAAAATAACGCACATGTAATGACACTGGTGGATCCATATGTGGTATGCGAAAAGAACACACATTTCAATGACTCTGGTTGTTGTTAGCAAAAAGAACACACATGCAATGACACTGGTGGATCCTTGTGTGGTCTCTGAAGAGGACACACATTTCAATGACACTGGTGGATCCATATGTGGTATGTGAAAAGAACACACATGAAATGACTCTAGGTGTTGTTAGTAAAAAGAACACACATGCAATGACACTGGTGGATCCATGTGTGGTCTCTAAAGAGAACACACATTTCAATGACTCTAGTTTTTGTTTTTAAAAAGAACATACATGCAATGACACTGGTGGATCCATGTGTGGTCTCTAAAGAGAACACACATGCAATGACTCTGGTTTTTGTTAGTAAAAAGAGCACACATGCAATGACACTGGTGGATCCATAGGTGGATTGTGAAAAGAACACACATGGAATAACACTGGTGGATCCATATGTGGTATGTGAAAAGAACACACATTTCAATGACTGGATGTTGTTAGTAAAAAGAACACACATGCAATGACACTGGTGGATCCATGTGTGGTCTCTGAAGAGAACACACATTTCAATGACACTGGTGGATCCATATGTGGTATGTGAAAAGAACACACATGAAATGACTCTAGTTATTGTTAGTAAAAAGTACAAACATGCAATAACACTGGTGGATCCATAGGTGGATTGTGAAGAGAGAATACATGCAATCACACTGGTGGATTCAATGACACTAGTGGATACATATGTGGTACGTGAAAAGAAAACACATGCAATGACTCTGGTTGTTGTTAGTAAAAAGAACAAACATGCAATGACACTGGTGGATCCACGTGTGGTATCTGAAGAGAACACACATGCAATGTCTTTGGTTGTTCTTAGTTAAAAGGGCACACATGCAATGACACTGGTGGATCCATAGGTGGATTGTGAAAAGAACACACATGTAATGACACTGGTGGATCCATACGTGGATTGTGAAAAGAGAACACATGCAATGACTCTTGTTGTTAGTAAAGAGAGCACACATCCAATGACACTATTGGATCCATGTGTGGTCTCTGAAGAGAACGCACATTTCAATGACTCTGGTTTTTGTTAGTAAAAAGAACACGCATGCAATGACTCAGGTTGTTGTTAGTAAAAAGAGCACACATGGATTAACACTGGTGGATCCATAGGTGGATTGTGAAAAGAACTCACATGCAATGACACTGGTGGATCCATATGTGGTATGTGAAAAGAACACACATTTTAATGACTCTGGTTGTTAGTAAAAAGAACACACATGCAATGACACTGGTCGATCCATGTGTGGTCTCTAAAGAGAACACACGTGCAATGACACTGGTGGATCCATGTGTGGTCTCTGAAGAGAACACACATTTCAATGACTCTAGTTTTTGTTCGTAAAAAGAACACACATTTCAATGACTCTAGTTTTTATTAGTAAAAAGAACACACATGCAATGACACTGGTGGATCCATGTGTGGTCTCTAAAGAGAACACACATGCAATGACTCTGGTTGTTGTTAGTAAAAAGAGAACACATGCACTGACACTGGTGGATCCATAGGTGGATTGTGAAAAGAACACACATGCAGTGACACTGGTGGATCCATATGTGGTATGTGAAAAGAACACACATTTCAATGACTCTGGTTGTTGTTAGTAAAAAGAACACACATGCAATGACACTGGTGGATCCATGTGTGGTCTCTAAAGAGAACACACGTGCAATGACTCTGGTTGTTGTTAGTGAAAAGAGCACACATGCAATGACACTGGTGTATCCATAGGTGGATTGTGAAAAGAACACACATGCAATCACACTAGTGGATCCATATGTGGTATTTGAAAATAACACACATTTCAATGACTCTGGTTGTTGTTAGTAAAAAGAACACACATGCAATGACACTAGTGGATCCATAGGTGGATTGTGAAAAGAACACACATGCAATGACACTGGTGGATCCATATGTTGTATGTGAAAAGAACACACATGCAATGACTCTGGTTGTTGTTAGTAAAAAGAACACACATGCAATGACACTGGTGGATCCATGTGTGGTCTCTAAAGAGAACACACATTTCAATGACACTGGTGGATCCATATGTGGTATGTGAAAAGAACACAGATGAAATGACTCTAGTTGTTGTTAGTAAAAAGAACACAATGCAATGACACTGGTGGATCCATAGGTGGATTGTGAAGAGAGCATACATGCAATGACACTGGTGGATTCAATGACACCGGTGGATCCATATGTGGTATGTGAAAAGAACACACATGCAATGACTCTGGTTGTTGTTAGTAAAAAGAACACACATGCAATAACTCTGGTTGTTGTTAGGAAACAGAACACACATGCAATGACACTGGTGGATCCATGTGTGGTCTCTAAAGAGAACACACATTTCAATGACTCTAGTTTTTGTTAGTAAAAAGAACACACATGTAATGACACTTGTGGATCCATGTGTGGTCTCTAAAGAGAACACACATGTAATGACTCTGGTTGTTGTTAGTAAAAAGAGCACACATGCAATGATACTGGTGGATCCATAGGTGGATTGTGAAAAGAACACACATGCAATGACACTGGTGGATCCATATGTGGTATGTGAAAAGAACACACATTTCAATGACTCTAGTCGATGTTAGTAAAAAGAACACACATGCAATGACACTGGTGGATCCATGTGTGGTCTCTGAAGAGAACACACATTTCAATGACACTGGTGGATCCATATGTGGTATGTGAAAAGAACACACATGAAATGACTCTAGTTGTTGTTAGTAAAAAGAACACACATGCAATGACGCTGGTGGATCCATAGGTGGATTGTGAAGAGAGCATACATGCAATCACACTAGTGGATTCAATGACACTGTTGGATCCCTATGTGGTATGTGAAAAGAACACACATTTCAATGACTCTGGTTGTTGTTAATAAAAAAGAACACACATGCAATGACACTGGTGGATCCGTATGTGGTATGCGAAAAGAACACACATTTCAATGACTCTGGTTGTTGTTAGTAAAAAGAACACACATGCAATGACACTGGTGGATCCATGTGTGGTCTTTGAAGAAAACACACGTTTCAATGACACTCGTGGATCCATATGTGGTATGTGAAAAGAACACACATGAAATGACTCTAGGTGTTGTTAGTAAAAAGAACACACATGCAATGACACTGGTGGATCCATAGGTGGATTATGAAGAGATCATACATGCAATGACACTGGTGGATTCAATGACACTGGTGGATCCATATGTCGTATGTGACAATAACACACATGCAATGACTCTGGTTGTTGTTAGTAAAAAGAACACACATGCAATGACACTGGTGGATCCATGTGTGGTCTCTGAAGAGAACACACATTTCAATGACTCTAGTTTTTGTTAGTAAAAAGAACACACATTTCAATGACTCTAGTTTTTGTTAGTCAAAAGAACACACATGCAATGACACTGGTGGATCCATGTGTGGTCTCTAAAGAGAACACACATGCAATGACTCTGGTTGTTGTTAGTAAAAAGAACACACATGCGATGACACTGGTGGATCCATAGGTGGATTGTGAAAAGAACACACATGCAATAAAACTGGTGGATCCATATGTGGTATGTGAAAAGAACACACATTTCAATGATTCTGGTTGTTGTTAGTAAAAAGAACACACATGCAATAACACAAGTGGATCCATGTGTGGTCTCTGAAGAGAACACACATTTCAATGACACTGGTGGATCCATATGTGGTATGTGAAAAGAACACACATGAAATGACTCTAGTTGTTGTTAGTAAAAAGAACACACATGCAATGACACTGGTGGATCCATAGGTGGATTGTGAAGAGAGCATACATGCAATCACACTGGTGGATTCAATGACACTAGTGGATCCATATGTGGTATGTGAAAAGAACACACATGCAATGACTCTGGTTGTTGTTAGTAAAAAGAACACACATGCAATGACACTGGTGGATCCATGCGTGGTCTCTGAAGAGAACACACATGCAATGACTCTGGTTGTTATTAGTGAAAATATCACACATGCAATGACACTGGTCGATCCATAGGTGGATTGTGAAAAGAACACACATGCAATGACACTGGTGGATCCATATGTGGATTTTGAAAAGAGCACACATGCAATGACTCTTGTTGTTGTTAGTAAAGAGAGCACACATGCAATGACACTGGTGGATCCATGTGTGGTATCTGAAGAGAACACACATTTCAATGACTCTGGTTGTTCTTAATAAAAAAGAACACACATGCAATGACACTGGTGGATCCATGTAACATCCCTAAAATCATATTTCAAAACTCATTCATATCATCATTGCATCCTTCATTCATTTAGGGTTTTTCTCAAAAATCATTTAGAAACAGAAGTTTGTGCTATGATTTCATGTGAGCAAATTCACCTCAATTGGCCATCACCCTTTGAGACTTGAATGTTTAGGAACTTGTTTGCTTGCCTCTATTGATAAAAGGTTTAGGTGTAATGGTTTGACCAAAGTTTTCAATTTAGAAATAGTTTCAAAACCCTATTTCAAACTTTTGCAAACTAGAGGCATAGTCTGTGTTTGTTTGAAACCCAAGCTTGACCAAGCCCTTGCAAGGTGACCACTTATTAAATAACTGGTTTTTGAAACCACAGAACCCTGCAAAGATCCCCAGATTTGTTTGAATTCAAAAGGATTTGAATTCATATAAAAATCATTCCAAAAAATAGATTTAGAAAAAGAATAGAAGCTAACAAAGGAAAAGGGTCGCGCGGCTGAAATCTGGCCCAGCAGTGAAACAGGCCCATCAAGCCCACCCGGGGTTTTTCCTTTTCTTCGCTCACGCGCGAGCGTACACGCCCAGTCGCTGACAGCCAGACCCCACCTACACCTCGCACACTTCGCTGACGAGCGGGCCCGGTCCACGTCGTCCTCGTCTTCCCCAAACCGCGCCTGCGACCACGTCGCTGCTGCAGTCATTGCCGGTAATGGCGCGGCGTAATTGGGCATTAATCTGCGAGCGTTTCCTGTCGCGCCTCTAGCTATAAGACCCTCTCTGCCTCGCGAGCATTTTCCCCCAAACACCTCGCTCACTCCGCCACCAGGCTTCCCTCAATCATCCTCGCACCACCGCAGACAGAGCCGACTCCGGTGATCAATTACGGTGAGTCTCAACCACCCATTTCCCTCTGGTTCAAACAAGCAGATTCACCATATCTTTGCGCACCTCCTGACCCCACTAGTTCATCCTGTACTGCCCCAGGTCGCCGGTTCCACTCGACACCGCAAGCACCGACGACAGACCTGACTCCGGCGAGCTCTAGTGGTAAGTCCAGACCGCCCCAAGCCTTTTCATTCATGCACGCATGTTCTCCGTGATCTTCTGCATCTAACCACACCTCCCGTTTGCATCCTAGTGATCTACAACATCGTCTCCGACCTCGAACAGAACCACCTGCCGCCTGCCTCTACTCTGACGAGCAATCCTCGCCGTGACAGCACGCCCCTTCGCCAACCAACGCAACCTTGAGCTTCAGCAGCCTCTTGCGAACCTGGTATGACCCTTCTCCCTCTCGCGGACGATCTGGAACGCAAGCGCCGCCGTAGACCGAGCGCTCCGCCGCTCGCTGACATCGCGCGCCGCCAGAACATGGTCGCTTGCTCGCGCGCCGTTAGATCTAAATCCAAGCGCTAGGATAGATTCACTTATCGGCGAAGCGGTACGCGATCTGGAGCGTACGATCTGTTTAAATCCTGCGGCTGCCAAGCGCGATCCAACCGAAGCGGTATGCGCCAATCACAGCGCGACGCGTGGCTAGGGTTAGAACTAAAAACAGATCTAAAACCAGAATTTGATCCAGATTTCAAATGCCTATAACTTTTGAATGCCACGTTAGAATTTTGCAAACTTTATACCGTTGGATTCAGTGAGACAAGAACTTTCTGAGTATCCAATGTGTTTAGCAAATAGTAACCATTAGAATGACTTTATTTGTAGAAACTTGTTTAAGGCTATTTTGAGTATAGATTTAGTTTAGTATTTTGATTTAGGGTTAAATAAGTTTAGTTGGCAAACTTGTGACTTGTTAAGTTTCTGTAATCATGCACTTGCTTGGTAGAGTTTTCAAAATCACCACTTAGTAATTTCATGCATGCATGCATTCATATTATTTTTGTTTGTATATATTTGTGTGTAATTGTGTGCTACAACTTTGTGTGTAGATTTTGCTAGTGATTGTGATTGTGACGAGTGCTACTCTCCACATTACCAAGGCAAGTGATATCTTCATGAATATTCCATTCCTATATTTTATACTGCATTAGATATATTTTGCTAAGACTTGCATGCTACTTTTGTCAAATGATGATGGGAAATCCTATGTAGATTAGAATGGTAGAGTTGCTAGGAAAATTTCCTAAGGATAAGTTGCCATGCCATGCTTAGCCTAGCTACTAGAAAATAAGGGTGGTTTATATATTCACACTATGGAAAAATATTCTAAGTCTGAGGACTTGTGTTTTATTTAACAAAACAACTAAGTTAATGAATCTCCTGGGTGGAATGGGACTTGCTTGGTGGTTTTTGGTTGAGTGGTTCACAAGGCCCATGTTTATGGTTTACCTTAGTGTATCTCACTTGTGGATGGCCACCCAGGAAACAAAGAGATTTGAGATGTCAAATGTTGAGAAGCTTCAAGTGCAACCACTTGGCAATATGGGCTCTGCCATGATCTTAGGTTGCTAGAACTTAGTCTCTTGGACAGTTGGTGGTAGAGGGAATGATAGGTTGGAACGCGTCCATTTGACTAATGAAAGGCTTCTGAAGGATCTTGTCTTGGGAAACCAAGTCTTGTGGGGAAAGTGCACCACCTCTGCAGAGTGTAAAACCTAAGTACTTAGCCATGTCCCTGGTAAAGGACAATTTGAGCATCAAGACATGGAAACTTCAAGAATCTCATCACTCCAATTTCTAAATAAAACTTGTGGGTGAACAAGGGTTAAAGGATCTTCAGTCCTTGATTGGTAGATGCCTTGGAAAGGATCTTCAGTCTTTGATTGGTAGATGCCTTGGGAAGGTTTTTGTCAAGCAAAAATTTAGTGTTTTCAAATGTTAAGGAAAAATCTATTTTTTGAGCAAAGCAAGCCAAGTTACACCTAGCCAAATGCATATAGTATTATAGTCCACTTAAAATATACTAAGGTATCACTTGCCAATACTATTCCAAAGTATTGACCCTCTGTGGCTGTAACTTGTAATGTTGCAGGTTACTCTGATGATGAATAGGAGTCATGAGTCTACACTCAACATGCTTGCCTGTGGCACATGAAGATGAAGACTTATGTTTATTTACTTATTCCATAAACTCTTGTATTAGGCCTTTGGCCCTGAGTTGTAAAAGACTATGTTTTATCTCTGGAATGACTGTAATAAACGACCTTTGTATCTGTGTACTTCATCTTAAACTGTGGATGCTAGCATTGATCCAGGGACTAGCATTGCAATCACAGGGATCTTTTCCTTTACAAAGGAGGGATCTTACAATACATATGTGGTATGCGAAAAGAACACACATTTCAATGACTCTGGTTGTTGTTAATAAAAAAGAACACACATGCAATGACACTGGTGGATCCATATGTGGTATGCGAAAAGAACACACATTTCAATGACTCTGGTTGTTGTTAGTAAAAAGAACACACATGCAATGACACTGGTGGATCCATGTGTGGTCTCTAAAGAAAACACACATTTCAATGACACTGGTGGATCCATATGTGGTATGTGAAAAGAACACACATGAAATGACTCTAGGTGTTGTTAGTAAAAAGAACACACATGCAATAACACTGGTGGATCCATAGGTGGATTGTGAAGAGAGCATACATGCAATGACACTGGTGGATTCAATGACACCGGTGGATCCATGTGTGGTATGTGACAATAACACACATGCAATGACTCTGGTTGTTGTTAGTAAAAAGAACACACAAGCAATGACACTGGTGGATCCATGTGTGGTCTCTGAAGAGAACACACATTTCAATGACTCTAGTTTTTGTTAGTAAAAAGAACACACATTTCAATGACTAGTTTTTTTAGTAAAAAGAACACACATGCAATGACACTGGTGGATCCATGTGTGGTCTCTAAAGAGAACACACATGCAATGACTCTGGTTGTTGTTAGTAAAAAGAGCACACATGCAATGACACTGGTGGATCCATAGGTGGATTCTGAAAAGAACACACATGCAGTGACACTGGTGGATCCATATGTGGTATGTGAAAAGAACACACATTTAAATGACTTTGGTTGTTGTTAGTAAAAAGAACACACATGCAATGACACTGGTGGATCCATGTGTGGTCTCTGAAGAGAACACACATTTCAATGACACTGGTGGATCCATATGTGGTATGTGAAAAGAACACACATGAAATGACACTGGTGGATCCATAAGTGGATTATGAAGAGAGCATACATGCAATGACACTGGTGGATTCAATGACACTGGTGGATCCATATGTCGTATGTCACAATAACACACGTGCAATGACTCTGGTTGTTATTAGTAAAAAGAACACACATGCAATGACACTGGTGGATCCATAGGTGGATTGTGAAAAGAACACACATGCAATAAAACTGGTGGATCCATATGTGGTATGTGAAAAGAACACACATTTCAATGACGCTGGTTGTTGTTAGTAAAAAGAACACACATGCAATGACACTGGTGGATCCATGTGTGGTCTCTGAAGAGAACACACATTTCAATGACACTGGCGGATCCATATGTGGTATGTGAAAAGAACACACATGAAATGACTCTAGTTGTTGTTAGTAAAAAGAACACACATGCAATGACGCTAGTGGATCCATAGGTGGATTGTGAAGAGAGCATACATGCAATCACACTAGTGGATTCAATGACACTGTTGGATCCATATGTGGTATGTGAAAAGAACACACATTTCAATGACTCTGGTTGTTGTTAATAAAAAAGAACACACATGCAATGACACTGGTGGATCCGTATGTGGTATGCGAAAAGAACACACATTTCAATGACTCTGGTTGTTGTTAGTAAAAAGAACACACATGCAATGACACTGGTGGATCCATGTGTGGTCTTTGAAGAAAACACACATTTCAAGGACACTGGTGGATCCATATGTGGTATGTGAAAAGAACACACATGAAATGACTCTAGGTGTTGTTAGTAAAAAGGACACACATGCAATGACACTGGTGGATCCATAGGTGGATTATGAAGAGAGCATACATGCAATGACACTGGTGGATTCAATGACACTGGTGGATCCATATGTCGTATGTGACAATAACACACATGCAAGGACTCTGGTTGTTGTTAGTAAAAAGAACACACATGCAATGACACTGGTGGATCCATGTGTGGTCTCTGAAGAGAACACACATTTCAATGACTCTAGTTTTTGTTAGTAAAAAGAACACACATTTCAATGACTCTAGTTTTTGTTAGTCAAAAGAACACACATGCAATGACACTGGTGGATCCATGTGTGGTCTCTAAAGAGAACACACATGCAATGACTCTGGTTGTTGTTAGTAAAAAGAACACACATGCGATGACACTGGTGGATCCATAGGTGGATTGTGAAAAGAACACACATGCAATAAAACTGGTGGATCCATATGTGGTATGTGAAAAGAACACACATTTCAATGACGCTGGTTGTTGTTAGTAAAAAGAACACACATGCAATGACACAGGTGGATCCATGTGTGGTCTCTGAAGAGAACACACATTTCAATGACACTGGTGGATCCATATGTGGTATGTGAAAAGAACACACATGAAATGACTCTAGTTGTTGTTAGTAAAAAGAACACACATGCAATGACACTGGTGGATCCATAGGTGGATTGTGAAGAGAGCATACATGCAATCACACTGGTGGATTCAATGACACTAGTGGATCCATATGTGGTATGTGAAAAGAACACACATGCAATGACTCTGGTTGTTGTTAGTAAAAAGAACACACATGCAATGACACTGGTGGATCCATGCGTGGTCTCTGAAGAGAACACACATGCAATGACTCTGGTTGTTATTAGTGAAAAGATCACACATGCAATGACACTGGTCGATCCATAGGTGGATTGTGAAAAGAACACACATGCAATGACACTGGTGGATCCATATGTGGATTTTGAAAAGAGCACACATGCAATGACTCTTGTTGTTGTTAGTAAAGAGAGCACACATGCAATGACACTGGTGGATCCATGTGTGGTATCTGAAGAGAACACACATTTCAATGACTCTGGTTGTTCTTAATAAAAAAGAACACACATGCAATGACACTGGTGGATCCATGTAACATCCCTAAAATCATATTTCAAAACTCAGTCATATCATCATTGCATCCTTCATTCATTTAGGGTTTTTCTCAAAAATCATTTAGAAACAGAAGTTTGTGCTATGATTTCATGTGAGCAAATTCACCTCAATTGGCCATCACCCTTTGAGACTTGAATGTTTAGGAACTTGTTTGCTTGCCTCTATTGATGAAAGGTTTAGGTGTAATGGTTTGACCAAAGTTTTCAATTTAGAAATAGTTTCAAAACCCTATTTCAAACTTTTGCAAACTAGAGGCATAGTCTCTGTTTGTTTGAAACCCAAGCTTGACCAAGCCCTTGCAAGGTGACCACTTGTTAAATAACTGGTTTTTGAAACCACAGAACCCTGCAAAGATCCCCAGATTTGTTTGAATTCAAAAGGATTTGAATTCATATCAAAAATCATTCCAGAAAATAGATTTAGAAAAAGAATAGAAGCTAACAAAGGAAAAGGGTCGCGCGGCTGAAATCTGGCCCAGCAGTGAAACAGGCCCATCAAGCCCACCCGGGGTTTTTCCTTTTCTTCTCTCATGCGCGAGCGTACACGCCCAGTCGCTGACAGCCAGACCCCACCTACACCTCGCACACTTCGCTGACGAGCGGGCCCGGTCCACGTCGTCCTCGTCTTCTCCAAACCGCGCCTGCGACCATGTCGCTGCTGCAGTCATTGCCGGTAATGGCGCGGCGTAATTGGGCATTAATCTGCGAGCGTTTCCTGTCGCGCCTCTAGCTATAAGACCCTCTCTGCCTCGCGAGCATTTTCCCCCAAACACCTCGCTCACTCCGCCACCAGGCTGCCCTCAATCATCCTCGCACCACCGCAGACAGAGCCGACTCCGGTGATCAATTACGGTGAGTCTCAACCACCCATTTCCCTCTGGTTCAAACAAGCAGATTCACCATATCTTTGCGCACCTCCTGACCCCACTAGTTCATCCTGTACTGCCCCAGGTCGCCGGTTCCACTCGACACCGCAAGCACCGACGACAGACCTGACTCCGGCGAGCTCTAGTGGTAAGTCCAGACCGCCCCAAGCCTTTTCATTCATGCACGCATGTTCTCCGTGATCTTCTGCATCTAACCACACCTCCCGTTTGCATCCTAGTGATCTACAACATCGTCTCCGACCTCGAACAGAACCACCTGCCGCCTGCCTCTACTCTGACGAGCAATCCTCGCCGTGACAGCACGCCCCTTCGCCAACCAACGCAACCTTGAGCTTCAGCAGCCTCTTGCGAACCTGGTATGACCCTTCTCCCTCTCGCGGACGATCTGGAACGCAAGCGCCGCCGTAGACCGAGCGCTCCGCCGCTCGCTGACGTCGCGCGCCGCCATAACATGGTCGCTTGCTCGCGCGCCGTTAGATCTAAATCCAAGCGCTAGGATAGATTCACTTATCGGCGAAGCGGTACGCGATCTGGAGCGTACGATCTGTTTAAATCCTGCGGCTGCCAAGCGCGATCCAACCGAAGCGGTATGCGCCAATCACAGCGCGACGCGTGGCTAGGGTTAGAACTAAAAACAGATCTAAAACCAGAATTTGATCCAGATTTCAAATGCCTATAACTTTTGAATGCCACGTTAGAATTTTGCAAACTTTATACCGTTGGATTCAGTGAGACAAGAACTTTCTGAGTATCCAATGTGTTTAGCAAATAGTAACCATTAGAATGACTTTATTTGTAGAAACTTGTTTAAGGCTATTTTGAGTATAGATTTAGTTTAGTATTTTGATTTAGGGTTAAATAAGTTTAGTTGGCAAACTTGTGACTTGTTAAGTTTCTGTAATCATGCACTTGCTTGGTAGAGTTTTCAAAATCACCACTTAGTAATTTCATGCATGCATGCATTCATATTATTTTTGTTTGTATATATTTGTGTGTAATTGTGTGCTACAACTTTGTGTGTAGATTTTGCTAGTGATTGTGATTGTGACGAGTGCTACTCTCCACATTACCAAGGCAAGTGATATCTTCATGAATATTCCATTCCTATATTTTATACTGCATTAGATATATTTTGCTAAGACTTGCATGCTACTTTTGTCAAATGATGATGGGAAATCCTATGTAGATTAGAATGGTAGAGTTGCTAGGAAAATTTCCTAAGGATAAGTTGCCATGCCATGCTTAGCCTAGCTACTAGAAAATAAGGGTGGTTTATATATTCACACTATGGAAAAATATTCTAAGTCTGAGGACTTGTGTTTTATTTAACAAAACAACTAAGTTAATGAATCTCCTGGGTGGAATGGGACTTGCTTGGTGGTTTTTGGTTGAGTGGTTCACAAGGCCCATGTTTATGGTTTACCTTAGTGTATCTCACTTGTGGATGGCCACCCAGGAAACAAAGAGATTTGAGATGTCAAATGTTGAGAAGCTTCAAGTGCAACCACTTGGCAATATGGGCTCTGCCATGATCTTAGGTTGCTAGAACTTAGTCTCTTGGACAGTTGGTGGTAGAGGGAATGATAGGTTGGAACGCGTCCATTTGACTAATGAAAGGCTTCTGAAGGATCTTGTCTTGGGAAACCAAGTCTTGTGGGGAAAGTGCACCACCTCTGCAGAGTGTAAAACCTAAGTACTTAGCCATGTCCCTGGTAAAGGACAATTTGAGCATCAAGACATGGAAACTTCAAGAATCTCATCACTCCAATTTCTAAATAAAACTTGTGGGTGAACAAGGGTTAAAGGATCTTCAGTCCTTGATTGGTAGATGCCTTGGAAAGGATCTTCAGTCTTTGATTGGTAGATGCCTTGGGAAGGTTTTTGTCAAGCAAAAATTTAGTGTTTTCAAATGTTAAGGAAAAATCTATTTTTTGAGCAAAGCAAGCCAAGTTACACCTAGCCAAATGCATATAGTATTATAGTCCACTTAAAATATACTAAGGTATCACTTGCCAATACTATTCCAAAGTATTGACCCTCTGTGGCTGTAACTTGTAATGTTGCAGGTTACTCTGATGATGAATAGGAGTCATGAGTCTACACTCAACATGCTTGCCTGTGGCACATGAAGATGAAGACTTATGTTTATTTACTTATTCCATAAACTCTTGTATTAGGCCTTTGGCCCTGAGTTGTAAAAGACTATGTTTTATCTCTGGAATGACTATAATAAACGACCTTTGTATCTGTGTACTTCATCTTAAACTGTGGATGCTAGCATTGATCCAGGGACTAGCATTGCAATCACAGGGATCTTTTCCTTTACAAAGGAGGGATCTTACAATCCATATGTGGTATGCGAAAAGAACACACATTTCAATGACTCTGGTTGTTGTTAATAAAAAAGAACACACATGCAATGACACTGGTGGATCCATATGTGGTATGCGAAAAGAACACACATTTCAATGATTCTGGTTGTTGTTAGAAAAAAGAACACACATGCAATGACACTGGTGGATCCATGTGTGGTCTCTGAAGAAAACACACATTTCAATGACACTGGTGGATCCATATGTGGTATGTGAAAAGAACACACATGAAATGACTCTAGGTGTTGTTAGTAAAAAGAACACACATGCAATGACACTGGTGGATCCATAGGTGGATTGTGAAGAGAGCATACATGCAATGACACTGGTGGATTCAATGACACTGGTGGATCCATGTGTGGTATGTGACAATAACACACATGCAATGACTCTGGTTGTTGTTAGTAAAAAGAACACACATGCAATGACACTGGTGGATCCATGTGTGGTCTCTGAAGAGAACACACATTTCAATGACTCTAGTTTTTGTTAGTAAAAAGAACACACATTTCAATGACTAGTTTTTTTAGTAAAAAGAACACACATGCAATGACACTGGTGGATCCATGTGTGGTCTCTAAAGAGAAAACACATGCAATGACTCTGGTTGTTGTTAGTAAAAAGAGCACACATGCAATGACACTGGTGGATCCATAGGTGGATTGTGAAAAGAACACACATGCAGTGACACTGGTGGATCCATATGTGGTATGTGAAAAGAACACACATTTCAATGACTCTGGTGGTTGTTAGTAAAAAGAACACACATGCAATGACACTGGTGGATCCATGTGTGGTCTCTGAAGAGAACACACATTTCAATGACACTGGTGGATCCATATGTGGTATGTGAAAAGAACACACATGAAATGACACTGGTGGATCCATAAGTGGATTATGAAGAGAGCATACATGCAATGACACTGGTGGATTCAATGACACTGGTGGATCCATATGTCGTATGTCACAATAACACACGTGCAATGACTCTGGTTGTTATTAGTAAAAAGAACACACATGCAATGACACTGGTGGATCCATAGGTGGATTGTGAAAAGAACACACATGCAATAAAACTGGTGGATCCATATGTGGTATGTGAAAAGAACACACATTTCAATGACGCTGGTTGTTGTTAGTAAAAAGAACACACATGCAATGACACTGGTGGATCCATGTGTGGTCTCTGAAGAGAACACACATTTCAATGACACTAGCGGATCCATATGTGGTATGTGAAAACAACACACATGAAATGACTCTAGTTGTTGTTAGTAAAAAGAACACACATGCAATGACACTGGTGGATCCATAGGTGGATTGTGAAGAGAGCATACATGCAATCACACTGGTGGATTCAATGACACTAGTGGATCCATATGTGGTATGCGAAAAGAACACACATGCAATGACTCTGGTTGTTGTTAGTAAAAAGAACACACATGCAATGACATTGGTGGATCCATGCGTGGTCTCTGAAGAGAACACACATGCAATGACTCTGGTTGTTATTAGTGAAAAGAGCACACATGCAATGACACTGGTGGATCCATAGGTGGATTGTGAAAAGAACACACGTGCAATGACACTAGTGGATCCATATGTGGATTTTGAAAAGAGCACACATGCAATGACTCTTGTTGTTGTTAGTAAAGAGAGCACACATGCAATGAAGCTGGTGGATCCATGTGTGGTATCAGAAGAGAACACACATTTCAATGACTCTAGTTGTTCTTAATAAAAAAGAACACACATGCAATGACACTGGTGGATCCATATGTGGTATGCGAAAAGAACACACATTTCAATGACTCTGGTTGTTGCTAATAAAAAAGAACACACATGCAATGACACTGGTGGATCCATATGTGGTATGCGAAAAGAACACACATTTCAATGACTCTGGTTGTTGTTAGTAAACAGAACACATGCAATGACACTGGTGGATCCATGTGTGGTCTCTGAAGAAAACACACATTTCAATGACACTGGTGGATCCATATGTAGTATGTGAAAAGAACACACATGAAATGACTCTAGGTGTTGTTAGTAAAAAGAACACACATGCAATGACACTGGTGGATCCATAGGTGGATTGTGAAGAGAGCATACATGCAATGACACTAGTGGATTCAATGACACTGGTGGATCCATATGTGGTATGTGACAATAACACACATGCAATGACTCTGGTTGTTGTTAGTAAAAAGAACACACATGCAATGACACTGGTGGATCCATGTGTGGTCTCTGAAGAGAACACACATTTCAATGACTCTAGTTTTTGTTCGTAAAAAGAACACACATTTCAATGACTCTAGTTTTTATTAGTAAAAAGAACACACATGCAATGACACTGGTGGATCCATGTGTGGTCTCTAAAGAGAACACACATGCAATGACTCTGGTTGTTGTTAGTAAAAAGAGCACACATGCAATGACACTGGTGGATCCATAGGTGGATTGTGAAAAGAACACACATGCAGTGACACTGGTGGACCCATATGTGGTATGTGAAAAGAACACACATTTCAATGACTCTGGTTGTTGTTAGTAAAAAGAACACACATGCAATGACACTGGTGGATCCATGTGTGGTCTCTGAAGAGAACACACATTTCAATGACACTGGTGGATCCATATGTGGTATGTGAAAAGAACACAAATGAAATGACACTGGTGGATCCATAGGTGGATTATGAAGAGAGCATACATGCAATGACACTGGTGGATTCAATGACACTGGTGGATCCATATGTCGTATGTAGCAATAACTAACATGCAATGACTCTGGTTGTTGTTAGTAAAAAGAACATACATGCAATGACACTGGTGGATCCATGTGTGGTCTCTAAAGAGAACACACATGCAATGACTCTGGTTGTTGTTAGTAAAAAGAACACACATGCAATGACACTGGTGGATCCATGTGTGGTCTCTAAAGAGAACACACATTTCAATGACTCTAGTTTTTGTTAGTAAAAAGAACACACATGCAATGACACTGGTGGATCCATGTGTGGTCTCTAAAGAGAACACACATGCAATGAATCTGGTTGTTGTTAGTAAAAAGAACACACATGCAATGACAATGGTGGATCCATAGATGGATTTGAAGAGTGCATACATGCAATGACACTGGTGGATTAAATGACACTGGTGGATCCATATGAGGTATGTGAAAAGAACACACATGCAATGACTCTGGTTGTTGTTAGTAAAAAGAACACACATGCAATGACACTGGTGGATCCATGTGTGGTCTCTAAAGAGAACACACATTTCAATGACTCTAGTTTTTGTTAGTAAAAAGAACACACATGCAATGACACTGGTGGATCCATGTGTGGTCTCTAAAGAGAACACACATGCAATGACTCTGGTTGTTGTTAGTAAAAAGAGCACACATGCAATGACACTGGTGGATCCATAGGTGGATTGTGAAAAGAACACACATGCAATAAAACTGGTGGATCCATATGTGGTATGTGAAAAGAACACACATTTCAATGACTCTGGTTGTTGTTAGTAAAAAGAACACACATGCAATGACACTGGTGGATCCATGTGTGGTCTCTAAAGAGAACACACATTTCAATGACACTGGTGGATCCATATGTGGTATGTGAAAAGAACACACATGAAATGACTCTAGTTGTTGTTAGTAAAAATAACACACATGCAATGACACTGGTGGATCCATAGGTGGATTGTGAAGAGAGGATACATGCAATCACACTGGTGGATTCAATGACACTAGTGGATCCATATGTGGTATGTGAAAAGAACACACATGCAATGACTCTGGTTGTTGTTAGTAAAAAGAACACACATGCAATGACACTGGTGGATCCATGCGTGGTCTCTGAAGAGAACACACATGCAATGACTCTGGTTGTTATTAGTGAAAAGAGCACACATGCAATGACTCTGGTGGATCCATAGGTGGATTGTGAAAAGAACACACATGCAATGACACTGGTGGATCCATAGGTGGATTGTGAAAAGAACACACATGCAATGACACTGGTGGATCCATATGTGGATTTTGAAAAGAGCACACATGCAATGACTCTTGTTGTTGTTAGTAAAGAGAGCACACATGCAATGACGCTGGTGGATCCATGTGTGGTATCAGAAGAGAACACACATTTCAATGACTCTGGTTGTTCTTAATAAAAAAGAACACACATGCAATCACACTGGTGGATCCATATGTGGTATGCGAAAAGAACACACATTTCAATGACTCTGGTTGTTGCTAATAAAAAAGAACACACATGCAATGACACTGGTGGATCTATATGTGGTATGCGAAAAGAACACACATTTCAATGCCTCTGGTTGTTGTTAGTAAACAGAACACACATGCAATGACACTGGTGGATCCATGTGTGGTCTCTGAAGAAAACACACATTTCAATGACACTGGTGGATCCATATGTGGTATGTGAAAAGAACACACATGAAATGACTCTAGGTGTTGTTAGTAAAAAGAACACACATGCAATGACACTGGTGGATCCATAGGTGGATTGTGAAGAGAGCATACATGCAATGACACTGGTGGATTCAATGACACTGGTGGATCCATATGTGGTATGTGACAATAACACACATGCAATGACTCTGGTTGTTGTTAGTAAAAAGAACACACATGCAATGACACTGGTGGATCCATGTGTGGTCTCTGAAGAGAACACACATTTCAATGACTCTAGTTTTTGTTCGTAAAAAGAACACACATTTCAATGACTCTAGTTTTTATTAGTAAAAAGAACACACATGCAATGACACTGGTGGATCCATGTGTGGTCTCTAAAGAGAACACACATGCAATGACTCTGGTTGTTGTTAGTAAAAAGAGAACACATGCACTGACACTGGTGGATCCATAGGTGGATTGTGAAAAGAACACACATGCAGTGACACTGGTGGATCCATATGTGGTATGTGAAAAGAACACACATTTCAATGACTCTGGTTGTTGTTAGTAAAAAGAACACACGTGCAATGACACTGGTGGATCCATGTGTGGTCTCTGAAGAGAACACACATTTCAATGACACTGGTGGATCCATATGTGGTATGTGAAAAGAACACACATGAAATGACACTGGTGGATCCATAGGTGGATTATGAAGAGAGCATACATGCAATGACACTGGTGGATTCAATGACACTGGTGGATCCATATGTCGTATGTCACAATAACACACATGCAATGACTCTGGTTGTTGTTAGTAAAAAGACCACACATGCAATGACACTGGTGGATCCATGTGTGGTCTCTAAAGAGAACACACATGCAATGACTCTGGTTGTTGTTAGTAAAAAGAACACACATGCAATGACAATGGTGGATCCATAGATGGATTTGAAGAGTGCATACATGCAATGACACTGGTGGATTAAATGACACTGGTGGATCCATATGAGGTATGTGAAAAGAACACACATGCAATGACTCTTGTTGTTGTTAGTAAAAAGAACACACATGCAATGACACTGGTGGATCCATGTTTGGTCTCTAAAGAGAACACACATTTCAATGACTCTAGTTTTTGTTAGTAAAAAGAACACACATGCAATGACACTGGTGGATCCATGTGTGGTCTCTAAAGAGAACACACATGCAATGACTCTGGTTGTTGTTAGTAAAAAGAGCACACATGCAATGACACTGGTGGATCCATAGGTGGATTGTGAAAAGAACACACATGCAGTGACACTGGTGGACCCATATGTGGTATGTGAAAAGAACACACATTTCAATGACTCTGGTTGTTGTTAGTAAAAAGAACACACATGCAATGACACTGGTGGATCCATGTGTGGTCTCTGAAGAGAACACACATTTCAATGACACTGGTGGATCCATATGTGGTATGTGAAAAGAACACAAATGAAATGACACTGGTGGATCCATAGGTGGATTATGAAGAGAGCATACATGCAATGACACTGGTGGATTCAATGACACTGGTGGATCCATATGTCGTATGTAGCAATAACTAACATGCAATGACTCTGGTTGTTGTTAGTAAAAAGAACATACATGCAATGACACTGGTGGATCCATGTGTGGTCTCTAAAGAGAACACACATGCAATGACTCTGGTTGTTGTTAGTAAAAAGAACACACATGCAATGACACTGGTGGATCCATGTGTGGTCTCTAAAGAGAACACACATTTCAATGACTCTAGTTTTTGTTAGTAAAAAGAACACACATGCAATGACACTGGTGGATCCATGTGTGGTCTCTAAAGAGAACACACATGCAATGAATCTGGTTGTTGTTAGTAAAAAGAACACACATGCAATGACAATGGTGGATCCATAGATGGATTTGAAGAGTGCATACATGCAATGACACTGGTGGATTAAATGACACTGGTGGATCCATATGAGGTATGTGAAAAGAACACACATGCAATGACTCTGGTTGTTGTTAGTAAAAAGAACACACATGCAATGACACTGGTGGATCCATGTGTGGTCTCTAAAGAGAACACACATTTCAATGACTCTAGTTTTTGTTAGTAAAAAGAACACACATGCAATGACACTGGTGGATCCATGTGTGGTCTCTAAAGAGAACACACATGCAATGACTCTGGTTGTTGTTAGTAAAAAGAGCACACATGCAATGACACTGGTGGATCCATAGGTGGATTGTGAAAAGAACACACATGCAATAAAACTGGTGGATCCATATGTGGTATGTGAAAAGAACACACATTTCAATGACTCTGGTTGTTGTTAGTAAAAAGAACACACATGCAATGACACTGGTGGATCCATGTGTGGTCTCTAAAGAGAACACACATTTCAATGACACTGGTGGATCCATACGTGGTATGTGAAAAGAACACACATGAAATGACTCTAGTTGTTGTTAGTAAAAATAACACACATGCAATGACACTGGTGGATCCATAGGTGGATTGTGAAGAGAGGATACATGCAATCACACTGGTGGATTCAATGACACTAGTGGATCCATATGTGGTATGTGAAAAGAACACACATGCAATGACTCTGGTTGTTGTTAGTAAAAAGAACACACATGCAATGACACTGGTGGATCCATGCGTGGTCTCTGAAGAGAACACACATGCAATGACTCTGGTTGTTATTAGTGAAAAGAGCACACATGCAATGACTCTGGTGGATCCATAGGTGGATTGTGAAAAGAACACACATGCAATGACACTGGTGGATCCATAGGTGGATTGTGAAAAGAACACACATGCAATGACACTGGTGGATCCATATGTGGATTTTGAAAAGAGCACACATGCAATGACTCTTGTTGTTGTTAGTAAAGAGAGCACACATGCAATGACGCTGGTGGATCCATGTGTGGTATCAGAAGAGAACACACATTTCAATGACTCTGGTTGTTCTTAATAAAAAATAACACACATGCAATCACACTGGTGGATCCATATGTGGTATGCGAAAAGAACACACATTTCAATGACTCTGGTTGTTGCTAATAAAAAAGAACACACATGCAATGACACTGGTGGATCTATATGTGGTATGCGAAAAGAACACACATTTCAATGCCTCTGGTTGTTGTTAGTAAACAGAACACACATGCAATGACACTGGTGGATCCATGTGTGGTCTCTGAAGAAAACACACATTTCAATGACACTGGTGGATCCATATGTGGTATGTGAAAAGAACACACATGAAATGACTCTAGGTGTTGTTAGTAAAAAGAACACACATGCAATGACACTGGTGGATCCATAGGTGGATTGTGAAGAGAGCATACATGCAATGACACTGGTGGATTCAATGACACTGGTGGATCCATATGTGGTATGTGACAATAACACACATGCAATGACTCTGGTTGTTGTTAGTAAAAAGAACACACATGCAATGACACTGGTGGATCCATGTGTGGTCTCTGAAGAGAACACACATTTCAATGACTCTAGTTTTTGTTCGTAAAAAGAACACACATTTCAATGACTCTAGTTTTTATTAGTAAAAAGAACACACATGCAATGACACTGGTGGATCCATGTGTGGTCTCTAAAGAGAACACACATGCAATGACTCTGGTTGTTGTTAGTAAAAAGAGCACACATGCAATGACACTGGTGGATCCATAGGTGGATTGTGAAAAGAACACACATGCAATAAAACTGGTGGATCCATATGTGGTATGTGAAAAGAACACACATTTCAATGACTCTGGTTGTTGTTAGTAAAAAGAACACACATGCAATGACACTGGTGGATCCATGTGTGGTCTCTAAAGAGAACACACATTTCAATGACACTGGTGGATCCATACGTGGTATGTGAAAAGAACACACATGAAATGACTCTAGTTGTTGTTAGTAAAAATAACACACATGCAATGACACTGGTGGATCCATAGGTGGATTGTGAAGAGAGGATACATGCAATCACACTGGTGGATTCAATGACACTAGTGGATCCATATGTGGTATGTGAAAAGAACACACATGCAATGACTCTGGTTGTTGTTAGTAAAAAGAACACACATGCAATGACACTGGTGGATCCATGCGTGGTCTCTGAAGAGAACACACATGCAATGACTCTGGTTGTTATTAGTGAAAAGAGCACACATGCAATGACTCTGGTGGATCCATAGGTGGATTGTGAAAAGAACACACATGCAATGACACTGGTGGATCCATAGGTGGATTGTGAAAAGAACACACATGCAATGACACTGGTGGATCCATATGTGGATTTTGAAAAGAGCACACATGCAATGACTCTTGTTGTTGTTAGTAAAGAGAGCACACATGCAATGATGCTGGTGGATCCATGTGTGGTATCAGAAGAGAACACACATTTCAATGACTCTGGTTGTTCTTAATAAAAAATAACACACATGCAATCACACTGGTGGATCCATATGTGGTATGAGAAAAGAACACACATTTCAATGACTCTGGTTGTTGCTAATAAAAAAGAACACACATGCAATGACACTGGTGGATCTATATGTGGTATGCGAAAAGAACACACATTTCAATGCCTCTGGTTGTTGTTAGTAAACAGAACACACATGCAATGACACTGGTGGATCCATGTGTGGTCTCTGAAGAAAACACACATTTCAATGACACTGGTGGATCCATATGTGGTATGTGAAAAGAACACACATGAAATGACTCTAGGTGTTGTTAGTAAAAAGAACACACATGCAATGACACTGGTGGATCCATAGGTGGATTGTGAAGAGAGCATACATGCAATGACACTGGTGGATTCAATGACACTGGTGGATCCATATGTGGTATGTGACAATAACACACATGCAATGACTCTGGTTGTTGTTAGTAAAAAGAACACACATGCAATGACACTGGTGGATCCATGTGTGGTCTCTGAAGAGAACACACATTTCAATGACTCTAGTTTTTGTTCGTAAAAAGAACACACATTTCAATGACTCTAGTTTTTATTAGTAAAAAGAACACACATGCAATGACACTGGTGGATCCATGTGTGGTCTCTAAAGAGAACACACATGCAATGACTCTGGTTGTTGTTAGTAAAAAGAGAACACATGCACTGACACTGGTGGATCCATAGGTGGATTGTGAAAAGAACACACATGCAGTGACACTGGTGGATCCATATGTGGTATGTGAAAAGAACACACATTTCAATGACTCTGGTTGTTGTTAGTAAAAAGAACACACGTGCAATGACACTGGTGGATCCATGTGTGGTCTCTGAAGAGAACACACATTTCAATGACACTGGTGGATCCATATGTGGTATGTGAAAAGAACACACATGAAATGACACTGGTGGATCCATAGGTGGATTATGAAGAGAGCATACATGCAATGACACTGGTGGATTCAATGACACTGGTGGATCCATATGTCGTATGTCACAATAACACACATGCAATGACTCTGGTTGTTGTTAGTAAAAAGACCACACATGCAATGACACTGGTGGATCCATGTGTGGTCTCTAAAGAGAACACACATGCAATGACTCTGGTTGTTGTTAGTAAAAAGAACACACATGCAATGACAATGGTGGATCCATAGATGGATTTGAAGAGTGCATACATGCAATGACACTGGTGGATTAAATGACACTGGTGGATCCATATGAGGTATGTGAAAAGAACACACATGCAATGACTCTTGTTGTTGTTAGTAAAAAGAACACACATCCAATGACACTGGTGGATCCATGTTTGGTCTCTAAAGAGAACACACATTTCAATGACTCTAGTTTTTGTTAGTAAAAAGAACACACATGCAATGACACTGGTGGATCCATGTGTGGTCTCTAAAGAGAACACACATGCAATGACTCTGGTTGTTGTTAGTAAAAAGAGCACACATGCAATGACACTGGTGGATCCATAGGTGGATTGTGAAAAGAACACACATGCAATAAAACTGGTGGATCCATATGTGGTATGTGAAAAGAACACACATTTCAATGACTCTGGTTGTTGTTAGTAAAAAGAACACACATGCAATGACACTGGTGGATCCATGTGTGGTCTCTAAAGAGAACACACATTTCAATGACTCTAGTTTTTGTTAGTAAAAAGAACACACATGCAATGACACTGGTGGATCCATGTGTGGTCTCTAAAGAGAACACACATGCAATGACTCTGGTTGTTGTTAGTAAAAAGAGCACACATGCAATGACACTGGTGGATCCATAGGTGGATTGTGAAAAGAACACACATGCAATAAAACTGGTGGATCCATATGTGGTATGTGAAAAGAACACACATTTCAATGACTCTGGTTGTTGTTAGTAAAAAGAACACACATGCAATGACACTGGTGGATCCATGTGTGGTCTCTAAAGAGAACACACATTTCAATGACACTGGTGGATCCATATGTGGTATGTGAAAAGAACACACATGAAATGACTCTAGTTGTTGTTAGTAAAAATAACACACATGCAATGACACTGGTGGATCCATAGGTGGATTGTGAAGAGAGGATACATGCAATCACACTGGTGGATTCAATGACACTAGTGGATCCATATGTGGTATGTGAAAAGAACACACATGCAATGACTCTGGTTGTTGTTAGTAAAAAGAACACACATGCAATGACACTGGTGGATCCATGTGTGGTCTCTAAAGAGAACACACATGCAATGACTCTGGTTGTTGTTAGTAAAAAGAACACACATGCAATGACAATGGTGGATCCATAGATGGATTTGAAGAGTGCATACATGCAATGACACTGGTGGATTAAATGACACTGGTGGATCCATATGAGGTATGTGAAAAGAACACACATGCAATGACTCTTGTTGTTGTTAGTAAAAAGAACACACATGCAATGACACTGGTGGATCCATGTTTGGTCTCTAAAGAGAACACACATTTCAATGACTCTAGTTTTTGTTAGTAAAAAGAACACACATGCAATGACACTGGTGGATCCATGTGTGGTCTCTAAAGAGAACACACATGCAATGACTCTGGTTGTTGTTAGTAAAAAGAGCACACATGCAATGACACTGGTGGATCCATAGGTGGATTGTGAAAAGAACACACATGCAATAAAACTGGTGGATCCATATGTGGTATGTGAAAAGAACACACATTTCAATGACTCTGGTTGTTGTTAGTAAAAAGAACACACATGCAATGACACTGGTGGATCCATGTGTGGTCTCTAAAGAGAACACACATTTCAATGACTCTAGTTTTTGTTAGTAAAAAGAACACACATGCAATGACACTGGTGGATCCATGTGTGGTCTCTAAAGAGAACACACATGCAATGACTCTGGTTGTTGTTAGTAAAAAGAGCACACATGCAATGACACTGGTGGATCCATAGGTGGATTGTGAAAAGAACACACATGCAATAAAACTGGTGGATCCATATGTGGTATGTGAAAAGAACACACATTTCAATGACTCTGGTTGTTGTTAGTAAAAAGAACACACATGCAATGACACTGGTGGATCCATGTGTGGTCTCTAAAGAGAACACACATTTCAATGACACTGGTGGATCCATATGTGGTATGTGAAAAGAACACACATGAAATGACTCTAGTTGTTGTTAGTAAAAAGAACACACGTGCAATGACACTGGTGGATCCATGTGTGGTCTCTGAAGAGAACACACATTTCAATGACACTGGTGGATCCATATGTGGTATGTGAAAAGAACACACATGAAATGACACTGGTGGATCCATAGGTGGATTATGAAGAGAGCATACATGCAATGACACTGGTGGATTCAATGACACTGGTGGATCCATATGTCGTATGTCACAATAACACACATGCAATGACTCTGGTTGTTGTTAGTAAAAAGAACACACATGCAATGACACTGGTGGATCCATGTGTGGTCTCTAAAGAGAACACACATGCAATGACTCTGGTTGTTGTTAGTAAAAAGAACACACATGCAATGACAATGGTGGATCCATAGATGGATTTGAAGAGTGCATACATGCAATGACACTGGTGGATTAAATGACACTGGTGGATCCATATGAGGTATGTGAAAAGAACACACATGCAATGACTCTTGTTGTTGTTAGTAAAAAGAACACACATGCAATGACACTGGTGGATCCATGTTTGGTCTCTAAAGAGAACACACATTTCAATGACTCTAGTTTTTGTTAGTAAAAAGAACACACATGCAATGACACTGGTGGATCCATGTGTGGTCTCTAAAGAGAACACACATGCAATGACTCTGGTTGTTGTTAGTAAAAAGAGCACACATGCAATGACACTGGTGGATCCATAGGTGGATTGTGAAAAGAACACACATGCAATAAAACTGGTGGATCCATATGTGGTATGTGAAAAGAACACACATTTCAATGACTCTGGTTGTTGTTAGTAAAAAGAACACACATGCAATGACACTGGTGGATCCATGTGTGGTCTCTAAAGAGAACACACATTTCAATGACTCTAGTTTTTGTTAGTAAAAAGAACACACATGCAATGACACTGGTGGATCCATGTGTGGTCTCTAAAGAGAACACACATGCAATGACTCTGGTTGTTGTTAGTAAAAAGAGCACACATGCAATGACACTGGTGGATCCATAGGTGGATTGTGAAAAGAACACACATGCAATAAAACTGGTGGATCCATATGTGGTATGTGAAAAGAACACACATTTCAATGACTCTGGTTGTTGTTAGTAAAAAGAACACACATGCAATGACACTGGTGGATCCATGTGTGGTCTCTAAAGAGAACACACATTTCAATGACACTGGTGGATCCATATGTGGTATGTGAAAAGAACACACATGAAATGACTCTAGTTGTTGTTAGTAAAAATAACACACATGCAATGACACTGGTGGATCCATAGGTGGATTGTGAAGAGAGGATACATGCAATCACACTGGTGGATTCAATGACACTAGTGGATCCATATGTGGTATGTGAAAAGAACACACATGCAATGACTCTGGTTGTTGTTAGTAAAAAGAACACACATGCAATGCCACTGGTGGATCCATGCGTGGTCTCTGAAGAGAACACACATGCAATGACTCTGGTTGTTATTAGTGAAAAGAGCACACATGCAATGACTCTGGTGGATCCATAGGTGGATTGTGAAAAGAACACACATGCAATGACACTGGTGGATCCATAGGTGGATTGTGAAAAGAACACACATGCAATGACACTGGTGGATCCATATGTGGATTTTGAAAAGAGCACACATGCAATGACTCTTGTTGTTGTTAGTAAAGAGAGCACACATGCAATGACGCTGGTGGATCCATGTGTGGTATCAGAAGAGAACACACATTTCAATGACTCTGGTTGTTCTTAATAAAAAAGAACACACATGCAATCACACTGGTGGATCCATATGTGGTATGCGAAAAGAACACACATTTCAATGACTCTGGTTGTTGCTAATAAAAAAGAACACACATGCAATGACACTGGTGGATCTATATGTGGTATGCGAAAAGAACACACATTTCAATGCCTCTGGTTGTTGTTAGTAAACAGAACACACATGCAATGACACTGGTGGATCCATGTGTGGTCTCTGAAGAAAACGCACATTTCAATGACACTGGTGGATCCATATGTGGTATGTGAAAAGAACACACATGAAATGACTCTAGGTGTTGTTAGTAAAAAGAACACACATGCAATGACACTGGTGGATCCATAGGTGGATTGTGAAGAGAGCATACATGCAATGACACTGGTGGATTCAATGACACTGGTGGATCCATATGTGGTATGTGACAATAACACACATGCAATGACTCTGGTTGTTGTTAGTAAAAAGAACACACATGCAATGACACTGGTGGATCCATGTGTGGTCTCTGAAGAGAACACACATTTCAATGACTCTAGTTTTTGTTCGTAAAAAGAACACACATTTCAATGACTCTAGTTTTTATTAGTAAAAAGAACACACATGCAATGACACTGGTGGATCCATGTGTGGTCTCTAAAGAGAACACACATGCAATGACTCTGGTTGTTGTTAGTAAAAAGAGAACACATGCACTGACACTGGTGGATCCATAGGTGGATTGTGAAAAGAACACACATGCAGTGACACTGGTGGATCCATATGTGGTATGTGAAAAGAACACACATTTCAATGACTCTGGTTGTTGTTAGTAAAAAGAACACACGTGCAATGACACTGGTGGATCCATGTGTGGTCTCTGAAGAGAACACACATTTCAATGACACTGGTGGATCCATATGTGGTATGTGAAAAGAACACACATGAAATGACACTGGTGGATCCATAGGTGGATTATGAAGAGAGCATACATGCAATGACACTGGTGGATTCAATGACACTGGTGGATCCATATGTCGTATGTCACAATAACACACATGCAATGACTCTGGTTGTTGTTAGTAAAAAGACCACACATGCAATGACACTGGTGGATCCATGTGTGGTCTCGAAAGAGAACACACATGCAATGACTCTGGTTGTTGTTAGTAAAAAGAACACACATGCAATGACAATGGTGGATCCATAGATGGATTTGAAGAGTGCATACATGCAATGACACTGGTGGATTAAATGACACTGGTGGATCCATATGAGGTATGTGAAAAGAACACACATGCAATGACTCTTGTTGTTGTTAGTAAAAAGAACACACATGCAATGACACTGGTGGATCCATGTTTGGTCTCTAAAGAGAACACACATTTCAATGACTCTAGTTTTTGTTAGTAAAAAGAACACACATGCAATGACACTGGTGGATCCATGTGTGGTCTCTAAAGAGAACACACATGCAATGACTCTGGTTGTTGTTAGTAAAAAGAGCACACATGCAATGACACTGGTGGATCCATAGGTGGATTGTGAAAAGAACACACATGCAGTGACACTGGTGGACCCATATGTGGTATGTGAAAAGAACACACATTTCAATGACTCTGGTTGTTGTTAGTAAAAAGAACACACATGCAATGACACTGGTGGATCCATGTGTGGTCTCTGAAGAGAACACACATTTCAATGACACTGGTGGATCCATATGTGGTATGTGAAAAGAACACAAATGAAATGACACTGGTGGATCCATAGGTGGATTATGAAGAGAGCATACATGCAATGACACTGGTGGATTCAATGACACTGGTGGATCCATATGTCGTATGTAGCAATAACTAACATGCAATGACTCTGGTTGTTGTTAGTAAAAAGAACATACATGCAATGACACTGGTGGATCCATGTGTGGTCTCTAAAGAGAACACACATGCAATGACTCTGGTTGTTGTTAGTAAAAAGAACACACATGCAATGACACTGGTGGATCCATGTGTGGTCTCTAAAGAGAACACACATTTCAATGACTCTAGTTTTTGTTAGTAAAAAGAACACACATGCAATGACACTGGTGGATCCATGTGTGGTCTCTAAAGAGAACACACATGCAATGAATCTGGTTGTTGTTAGTAAAAAGAACACACATGCAATGACAATGGTGGATCCATAGATGGATTTGAAGAGTGCATACATGCAATGACACTGGTGGATTAAATGACACTGGTGGATCCATATGAGGTATGTGAAAAGAACACACATGCAATGACTCTGGTTGTTGTTAGTAAAAAGAACACACATGCAATGACACTGGTGGATCCATGTGTGGTCTCTAAAGAGAACACACATTTCAATGACTCTAGTTTTTGTTAGTAAAAAGAACACACATGCAATGACACTGGTGGATCCATGTGTGGTCTCTAAAGAGAACACACATGCAATGACTCTGGTTGTTGTTAGTAAAAAGAGCACACATGCAATGACACTGGTGGATCCATAGGTGGATTGTGAAAAGAACACACATGCAATAAAACTGGTGGATCCATATGTGGTATGTGAAAAGAACACACATTTCAATGACTCTGGTTGTTGTTAGTAAAAAGAACACACATGCAATGACACTGGTGGATCCATGTGTGGTCTCTAAAGAGAACACACATTTCAATGACACTGGTGGATCCATACGTGGTATGTGAAAAGAACACACATGAAATGACTCTAGTTGTTGTTAGTAAAAATAACACACATGCAATGACACTGGTGGATCCATAGGTGGATTGTGAAGAGAGGATACATGCAATCACACTGGTGGATTCAATGACACTAGTGGATCCATATGTGGTATGTGAAAAGAACACACATGCAATGACTCTGGTTGTTGTTAGTAAAAAGAACACACATGCAATGACACTGGTGGATCCATGCGTGGTCTCTGAAGAGAACACACATGCAATGACTCTGGTTGTTATTAGTGAAAAGAGCACACATGCAATGACTCTGGTGGATCCATAGGTGGATTGTGAAAAGAACACACATGCAATGACACTGGTGGATCCATAGGTGGATTGTGAAAAGAACACACATGCAATGACACTGGTGGATCCATATGTGGATTTTGAAAAGAGCACACATGCAATGACTCTTGTTGTTGTTAGTAAAGAGAGCACACATGCAATGACGCTGGTGGATCCATGTGTGGTATCAGAAGAGAACACACATTTCAATGACTCTGGTTGTTCTTAATAAAAAAGAACACACATGCAATCACACTGGTGGATCCATATGTGGTATGCGAAAAGAACACACATTTCAATGACTCTGGTTGTTGCTAATAAAAAAGAACACACATGCAATGACACTGGTGGATCTATATGTGGTATGCGAAAAGAACACACATTTCAATGCCTCTGGTTGTTGTTAGTAAACAGAACACACATGCAATGACACTGGTGGATCCATGTGTGGTCTCTGAAGAAAACACACATTTCAATGACACTGGTGGATCCATATGTGGTATGTGAAAAGAACACACATGAAATGACTCTAGGTGTTGTTAGTAAAAAGAACACACATGCAATGACACTGGTGGATCCATAGGTGGATTGTGAAGAGAGCATACATGCAATGACACTGGTGGATTCAATGACACTGGTGGATCCATATGTGGTATGTGACAATAACACACATGCAATGACTCTGGTTGTTGTTAGTAAAAAGAACACACATGCAATGACACTGGTGGATCCATGTGTGGTCTCTGAAGAGAACACACATTTCAATGACTCTAGTTTTTGTTCGTAAAAAGAACACACATTTCAATGACTCTAGTTTTTATTAGTAAAAAGAACACACATGCAATGACACTGGTGGATCCATGTGTGGTCTCTAAAGAGAACACACATGCAATGACTCTGGTTGTTGTTAGTAAAAAGAGAACACATGCACTGACACTGGTGGATCCATAGGTGGATTGTGAAAAGAACACACATGCAGTGACACTGGTGGATCCATATGTGGTATGTGAAAAGAACACACATTTCAATGACTCTGGTTGTTGTTAGTAAAAAGAACACACGTGCAATGACACTGGTGGATCCATGTGTGGTCTCTGAAGAGAACACACATTTCAATGACACTGGTGGATCCATATGTGGTATGTGAAAAGAACACACATGAAATGACACTGGTGGATCCATAGGTGGATTATGAAGAGAGCATACATGCAATGACACTGGTGGATTCAATGACACTGGTGGATCCATATGTCGTATGTCACAATAACACACATGCAATGACTCTGGTTGTTGTTAGTAAAAAGACCACACATGCAATGACACTGGTGGATCCATGTGTGGTCTCTAAAGAGAACACACATGCAATGACTCTGGTTGTTGTTAGTAAAAAGAACACACATGCAATGACAATGGTGGATCCATAGATGGATTTGAAGAGTGCATACATGCAATGACACTGGTGGATTAAATGACACTGGTGGATCCATATGAGGTATGTGAAAAGAACACACATGCAATGACTCTTGTTGTTGTTAGTAAAAAGAACACACATCCAATGACACTGGTGGATCCATGTTTGGTCTCTAAAGAGAACACACATTTCAATGACTCTAGTTTTTGTTAGTAAAAAGAACACACATGCAATGACACTGGTGGATCCATGTGTGGTCTCTAAAGAGAACACACATGCAATGACTCTGGTTGTTGTTAGTAAAAAGAGCACACATGCAATGACACTGGTGGATCCATAGGTGGATTGTGAAAAGAACACACATGCAATAAAACTGGTGGATCCATATGTGGTATGTGAAAAGAACACACATTTCAATGACTCTGGTTGTTGTTAGTAAAAAGAACACACATGCAATGACACTGGTGGATCCATGTGTGGTCTCTAAAGAGAACACACATTTCAATGACTCTAGTTTTTGTTAGTAAAAAGAACACACATGCAATGACACTGGTGGATCCATGTGTGGTCTCTAAAGAGAACACACATGCAATGACTCTGGTTGTTGTTAGTAAAAAGAGCACACATGCAATGACACTGGTGGATCCATAGGTGGATTGTGAAAAGAACACACATGCAGTGACACTGGTGGACCCATATGTGGTATGTGAAAAGAACACACATTTCAATGACTCTGGTTGTTGTTAGTAAAAAGAACACACATGCAATGACACTGGTGGATCCATGTGTGGTCTCTGAAGAGAACACACATTTCAATGACACTGGTGGATCCATATGTGGTATGTGAAAAGAACACAAATGAAATGACACTGGTGGATCCATAGGTGGATTATGAAGAGAGCATACATGCAATGACACTGGTGGATTCAATGACACTGGTGGATCCATATGTCGTATGTAGCAATAACTAACATGCAATGACTCTGGTTGTTGTTAGTAAAAAGAACATACATGCAATGACACTGGTGGATCCATGTGTGGTCTCTAAAGAGAACACACATGCAATGACTCTGGTTGTTGTTAGTAAAAAGAACACACATGCAATGACACTGGTGGATCCATGTGTGGTCTCTAAAGAGAACACACATTTCAATGACTCTAGTTTTTGTTAGTAAAAAGAACACACATGCAATGACACTGGTGGATCCATGTGTGGTCTCTAAAGAGAACACACATGCAATGAATCTGGTTGTTGTTAGTAAAAAGAACACACATGCAATGACAATGGTGGATCCATAGATGGATTTGAAGAGTGCATACATGCAATGACACTGGTGGATTAAATGACACTGGTGGATCCATATGAGGTATGTGAAAAGAACACACATGCAATGACTCTGGTTGTTGTTAGTAAAAAGAACACACATGCAATGACACTGGTGGATCCATGTGTGGTCTCTAAAGAGAACACACATTTCAATGACTCTAGTTTTTGTTAGTAAAAAGAACACACATGCAATGACACTGGTGGATCCATGTGTGGTCTCTAAAGAGAACACACATGCAATGACTCTGGTTGTTGTTAGTAAAAAGAGCACACATGCAATGACACTGGTGGATCCATAGGTGGATTGTGAAAAGAACACACATGCAATAAAACTGGTGGATCCATATGTGGTATGTGAAAAGAACACACATTTCAATGACTCTGGTTGTTGTTAGTAAAAAGAACACACATGCAATGACACTGGTGGATCCATGTGTGGTCTCTAAAGAGAACACACATTTCAATGACACTGGTGGATCCATACGTGGTATGTGAAAAGAACACACATGAAATGACTCTAGTTGTTGTTAGTAAAAATAACACACATGCAATGACACTGGTGGATCCATAGGTGGATTGTGAAGAGAGGATACATGCAATCACACTGGTGGATTCAATGACACTAGTGGATCCATATGTGGTATGTGAAAAGAACACACATGCAATGACTCTGGTTGTTGTTAGTAAAAAGAACACACATGCAATGACACTGGTGGATCCATGCGTGGTCTCTGAAGAGAACACACATGCAATGACTCTGGTTGTTATTAGTGAAAAGAGCACACATGCAATGACTCTGGTGGATCCATAGGTGGATTGTGAAAAGAACACACATGCAATGACACTGGTGGATCCATAGGTGGATTGTGAAAAGAACACACATGCAATGACACTGGTGGATCCATATGTGGATTTTGAAAAGAGCACACATGCAATGACTCTTGTTGTTGTTAGTAAAGAGAGCACACATGCAATGACGCTGGTGGATCCATGTGTGGTATCAGAAGAGAACACACATTTCAATGACTCTGGTTGTTCTTAATAAAAAATAACACACATGCAATCACACTGGTGGATCCATATGTGGTATGCGAAAAGAACACACATTTCAATGACTCTGGTTGTTGCTAATAAAAAAGAACACACATGCAATGACACTGGTGGATCTATATGTGGTATGCGAAAAGAACACACATTTCAATGCCTCTGGTTGTTGTTAGTAAACAGAACACACATGCAATGACACTGGTGGATCCATGTGTGGTCTCTGAAGAAAACACACATTTCAATGACACTGGTGGATCCATATGTGGTATGTGAAAAGAACACACATGAAATGACTCTAGGTGTTGTTAGTAAAAAGAACACACATGCAATGACACTGGTGGATCCATAGGTGGATTGTGAAGAGAGCATACATGCAATGACACTGGTGGATTCAATGACACTGGTGGATCCATATGTGGTATGTGACAATAACACACATGCAATGACTCTGGTTGTTGTTAGTAAAAAGAACACACATGCAATGACACTGGTGGATCCATGTGTGGTCTCTGAAGAGAACACACATTTCAATGACTCTAGTTTTTGTTCGTAAAAAGAACACACATTTCAATGACTCTAGTTTTTATTAGTAAAAAGAACACACATGCAATGACACTGGTGGATCCATGTGTGGTCTCTAAAGAGAACACACATGCAATGACTCTGGTTGTTGTTAGTAAAAAGAGAACACATGCACTGACACTGGTGGATCCATAGGTGGATTGTGAAAAGAACACACATGCAGTGACACTGGTGGATCCATATGTGGTATGTGAAAAGAACACACATTTCAATGACTCTGGTTGTTGTTAGTAAAAAGAACACACGTGCAATGACACTGGTGGATCCATGTGTGGTCTCTGAAGAGAACACACATTTCAATGACACTGGTGGATCCATATGTGGTATGTGAAAAGAACACACATGAAATGACACTGGTGGATCCATAGGTGGATTATGAAGAGAGCATACATGCAATGACACTGGTGGATTCAATGACACTGGTGGATCCATATGTCGTATGTCACAATAACACACATGCAATGACTCTGGTTGTTGTTAGTAAAAAGACCACACATGCAATGACACTGGTGGATCCATGTGTGGTCTCTAAAGAGAACACACATGCAATGACTCTGGTTGTTGTTAGTAAAAAGAACACACATGCAATGACAATGGTGGATCCATAGATGGATTTGAAGAGTGCATACATGCAATGACACTGGTGGATTAAATGACACTGGTGGATCCATATGAGGTATGTGAAAAGAACACACATGCAATGACTCTTGTTGTTGTTAGTAAAAAGAACACACATCCAATGACACTGGTGGATCCATGTTTGGTCTCTAAAGAGAACACACATTTCAATGACTCTAGTTTTTGTTAGTAAAAAGAACACACATGCAATGACACTGGTGGATCCATGTGTGGTCTCTAAAGAGAACACACATGCAATGACTCTGGTTGTTGTTAGTAAAAAGAGCACACATGCAATGACACTGGTGGATCCATAGGTGGATTGTGAAAAGAACACACATGCAATAAAACTGGTGGATCCATATGTGGTATGTGAAAAGAACACACATTTCAATGACTCTGGTTGTTGTTAGTAAAAAGAACACACATGCAATGACACTGGTGGATCCATGTGTGGTCTCTAAAGAGAACACACATTTCAATGACTCTAGTTTTTGTTAGTAAAAAGAACACACATGCAATGACACTGGTGGATCCATGTGTGGTCTCTAAAGAGAACACACATGCAATGACTCTGGTTGTTGTTAGTAAAAAGAGCACACATGCAATGACACTGGTGGATCCATAGGAGGATTGTGAAAAGAACACACATGCAATAAAACTGGTGGATCCATATGTGGTATGTGAAAAGAACACACATTTCAATGACTCTGGTTGTTGTTAGTAAAAAGAACACACATGCAATGACACTGGTGGATCCATGTGTGGTCTCTAAAGAGAACACACATTTCAATGACACTGGTGGATCCATATGTGGTATGTGAAAAGAACACACATGAAATGACTCTAGTTGTTGTTAGTAAAAATAACACACATGCAATGACACTGGTGGATCCATAGGTGGATTGTGAAGAGAGGATACATGCAATCACACTGGTGGATTCAATGACACTAGTGGATCCATATGTGGTATGTGAAAAGAACACACATGCAATGACTCTGGTTGTTAGTAAAAAGAACACACATGCAATGACACTGGTGGATCCATGTGTGGTCTCTAAAGAGAACACACATGCAATGACTCTGGTTGTTGTTAGTAAAAAGAACACACATGCAATGACAATGGTGGATCCATAGATGGATTTGAAGAGTGCATACATGCAATGACACTGGTGGATTAAATGACACTGGTGGATCCATATGAGGTATGTGAAAAGAACACACATGCAATGACTCTTGTTGTTGTTAGTAAAAAGAACACACATGCAATGACACTGGTGGATCCATGTTTGGTCTCTAAAGAGAACACACATTTCAATGACTCTAGTTTTTGTTAGTAAAAAGAACACACATGCAATGACACTGGTGGATCCATGTGTGGTCTCTAAAGAGAACACACATGCAATGACTCTGGTTGTTGTTAGTAAAAAGAGCACACATGCAATGACACTGGTGGATCCATAGGTGGATTGTGAAAAGAACACACATGCAATAAAACTGGTGGATCCATATGTGGTATGTGAAAAGAACACACATTTCAATGACTCTGGTTGTTGTTAGTAAAAAGAACACACATGCAATGACACTGGTGGATCCATGTGTGGTCTCTAAAGAGAACACACATTTCAATGACTCTAGTTTTTGTTAGTAAAAAGAACACACATGCAATGACACTGGTGGATCCATGTGTGGTCTCTAAAGAGAACACACATGCAATGACTCTGGTTGTTGTTAGTAAAAAGAGCACACATGCAATGACACTGGTGGATCCATAGGTGGATTGTGAAAAGAACACACATGCAATAAAACTGGTGGATCCATATGTGGTATGTGAAAAGAACACACATTTCAATGACTCTGGTTGTTGTTAGTAAAAAGAACACACATGCAATGACACTGGTGGATCCATGTGTGGTCTCTAAAGAGAACACACATTTCAATGACACTGGTGGATCCATATGTGGTATGTGAAAAGAACACACATGAAATGACTCTAGTTGTTGTTAGTAAAAATAACACACATGCAATGACACTGGTGGATCCATAGGTGGATTGTGAAGAGAGGATACATGCAATCACACTGGTGGATTCAATGACACTAGTGGATCCATATGTGGTATGTGAAAAGAACACACATGCAATGACTCTGGTTGTTGTTAGTAAAAAGAACACACATGCAATGCCACTGGTGGATCCATGCGTGGTCTCTGAAGAGAACACACATGCAATGACTCTGGTTGTTATTAGTGAAAAGAGCACACATGCAATGACTCTGGTGGATCCATAGGTGGATTGTGAAAAGAACACACATGCAATGACACTGGTGGATCCATAGGTGGATTGTGAAAAGAACACACATGCAATGACATTGGTGGATCCATATGTGGATTTTGAAAAGAGCACACATGCAATGACTCTTGTTGTTGTTGTTAGTAAAGAGAGCACACATGCAATGACACTGGTGGATCCATGTGTGGTATCAGAAGAGAACACACATTTCAATGACTCTGGTTGTTCTTAATAAAAAAGAACACACATGCAATCACACTGGTGGATCCATATGTGGTATGCGAAAAGAACACACATTTCAATGACTCTGGTTGTTGCTAATAAAAAAGAAAACACATGCAATGACACTGGTGGATCTATATGTGGTATGCGAAAAGAACACACATTTCAATGCCTCTGGTTGTTGTTAGTAAACAGAACACACATGCAATGACACTGGTGGATCCATGTGTGGTCTCTGAAGAAAACACACATTTCAATGACACTGGTGGATCCATATGTGGTATGTGAAAAGAACACACATGAAATGACTCTAGGTGTTGTTAGTAAAAAGAACACACATGCAATGACACTGGTGGATCCATAGGTGGATTGTGAAGAGAGCATACATGCAATGACACTGGTGGATTCAATGACACTGGTGGATCCATATGTGGTTTGTGACAATAACACACATGCAATGACTCTGGTTGTTGTTAGTAAAAAGAACACACATGCAATGACACTGGTGGATCCATGTGTGGTCTCTGAAGAGAACACACATTTCAATGACTCTAGTTTTTGTTCGTAAAAAGAACACACATTTCAATGACTCTAGTTTTTATTAGTAAAAAGAACACACATGCAATGACACTGGTGGATCCATGTGTGGTCTCTAAAGAGAACACACATGCAATGACTCTGGTTGTTGTTAGTAAAAAGAGAACACATGCACTGACACTGGTGGATCCATAGGTGGATTGTGAAAAGAACACACATGCAGTGACACTGGTGGATCCATATGTGGTATGTGAAAAGAACACACATTTCAATGACTCTGGTTGTTGTTAGTAAAAAGAACACACGTGCAATGACACTGGTGGATCCATGTGTGGTCTCTGAAGAGAACACACATTTCAATGACACTGGTGGATCCATATGTGGTATGTGAAAAGAACACACATGAAATGACACTGGTGGATCCATAGGTGGATTATGAAGAGAGCATACATGCAATGACACTGGTGGATTCAATGACACTGGTGGATCCATATGTCGTATGTCACAATAACACACATGCAATGACTCTGGTTGTTGTTAGTAAAAAGACCACACATGCAATGACACTGGTGGATCCATGTGTGGTCTCTAAAGAGAACACACATGCAATGACTCTGGTTGTTGTTAGTAAAAAGAACACACATGCAATGACAATGGTGGATCCATAGATGGATTTGAAGAGTGCATACATGCAATGACACTGGTGGATTAAATGACACTGGTGGATCCATATGAGGTATGTGAAAAGAACACACATGCAATGACTCTTGTTGTTGTTAGTAAAAAGTACACACATGCAATGACACTGGTGGATCCATGTGTGGTCTCTAAAGAGAACACACATTTCAATGACTCTAGTTTTTGTTAGTAAAAAGAACACACATGCAATGACACTGGTGGATCCATGTGTGGTCTCTAAAGAGAACACACATGCAATGACTCTGGTTGTTGTTAGTAAAAAGAGCACACATGCAATGACACTGGTGGATCCATAGGTGGATTGTGAAAAGAACACACATGCAATAAAACTGGTGGATCCATATGTGGTATGTGAAAAGAACACACATTTCAATGACTCTGGTTGTTGTTAGTAAAAAGAACACACATGCAATGACACTGGTGGATCCATGTGTGGTCTCTAAAGAGAACACACATTTCAATGACACTGGTGGATCCATATGTGGTATGTGAAAAGAACACACATGAAATGACTCTAGTTGTTGTTAGTAAAAAGAACACACATGCAATGACACTGGTGGATCCATAGGTGGATTGTGAAAAGAACACACATGCAGTGACACTGGTGGATCCATATGTCGTATGTGAAAAGAACACACATTTCAATGACTCTGGTTGTTGTTAGTAAAAAGAACACACATGCAATGACACTGGTGGATCCATGTGTGGTCTCTGAAGAGAACACACATTTCAATGACACTGGTGGATCCATATGTGGTATGTGAAAAGAACACACATGAAATGACACTGGTGGATCCATAGGTGGATTATGAAGAGAGCATACATGCAATGACACTGGTGGATTCAATGACACTGGTGGATCCATATGTCGTATGTAGCAATAACTAACATGCAATGACTCTGGTTGTTGTTAGTAAAAAGAACACACATGCAATGACACTGGTGGATCCATGTGTGGTCTCTAAAGAGAACACACATGCAATGACTCTGGTTGTTGTTAGTAAAAAGAACACACATGCAATGACACTGGTGGATCCATGTGTGGTCTCTAAAGAGAGCACACATTTCAATGACTCTAGTTTTTGTTAGTAAAAAGAACACACATGCAATGACACGGGTGGATCCATGTGTGGTCTCTAAAGAGAACACACATGCAATGAATCTGGTTGTTGTTAGTAAAAAGAACACACATGCAATGACCATGGTGGATCCATAGATGGATTTGAAGAGTGCATACATGCAATGACACTGGTGGATTAAATGACACTGGTGGATCCATATGAGGTATGTGAAAAGAACACACATGCAATGACTCTGGTTGTTGTTAGTAAAAAGAACACACATGCAATGACACTGGTGGATCCATGTGTGGTCTCTAAAGAGAACACACATTTCAATGACTCTAGTTTTTATTAGTAAAAAGAACACACATGCAATGACACTGGTGGATCCATGTGTGGTCTCTAAAGAGAACACACATGCAATGACTCTGGTTGTTGTTAGTAAAAAGAGCACACATGCAATGACACTGGTGGATCCATAGGTGGATTGTGAAAAGAACACACATGCAATAAAACTGGTGGATCCATATGTGGTATGTGAAAAGAACACACATTTCAATGACTCTGGTTGTTGTTAGTAAAAAGAACACACATGCAATGACACTGGTGGATCCATGTGTGGTCTCTAAAGAGAACACACATTTCAATGACACTGGTGGATCCATATGTGGTATGTGAAAAGAACACACATGAAATGACTCTAGTTGTTGTTAGTAAAAATAACACACATGCAATGACACTGGTGGATCCATAGGTGGATTGTGAAGAGAGGATACATGCAATCACACTGGTGGATTCAATGACACTAGTGGATCCATATGTGGTATGTGAAAAGAACACACATGCAATGACTCTGGTTGTTGTTAGTAAAAAGAACACACATGCAATGCCACTGGTGGATCCATGCGTGGTCTCTGAAGAGAACACACATGCAATGACTCTGGTTGTTATTACTGAAAAGAGCACACATGCAATGACTCTGGTGGATCCATAGGTGGATTGTGAAAAGAACACACATGCAATGACACTGGTGGATCCATAGGTGGATTGTGAAAAGAACACACATGCAATGACATTGGTGGATCCATATGTGGATTTTGAAAAGAGCACACATGCAATGACTCTTGTTGTTGTTAGTAAAGAGAGCACACATGCAATGACACTGGTGGATCCATGTGTGGTATCAGAAGAGAACACACATTTCAATGACTCTGGTTGTTCTTAATAAAAAAGAACACACATGCAATCACACTGGTGGATCCATATGTGGTATGCGAAAAGAACACACATTTCAATGACTCTGGTTGTTGCTAATAAAAAAGAAAACACATGCAATGACACTGGTGGATCTATATGTGGTATGCGAAAAGAACACACATTTCAATGCCTCTGGTTGTTGTTAGTAAACAGAACACACATGCAATGACACTGGTGGATCCATGTGTGGTCTCTGAAGAAAACACACATTTCAATGACACTGGTGGATCCATATGTGGTATGTGAAAAGAACACACATGAAATGACTCTAGGTGTTGTTAGTAAAAAGAACACACATGCAATGACACTGGTGGATCCATAGGTGGATTGTGAAGAGAGCATACATGCAATGACACTGGTGGATTCAATGACACTGGTGGATCCATATGTGGTTTGTGACAATAACACACATGCAATGACTCTGGTTGTTGTTAGTAAAAAGAACACACATGCAATGACACTGGTGGATCCATGTGTGGTCTCTGAAGAGAACACACATTTCAATGACTCTAGTTTTTGTTCGTAAAAAGAACACACATTTCAATGACTCTAGTTTTTATTAGTAAAAAGAACACACATGCAATGACACTGGTGGATCCATGTGTGGTCTCTAAAGAGAACACACATGCAATGACTCTGGTTGTTGTTAGTAAAAAGAGAACACATGCACTGACACTGGTGGATCCATAGGTGGATTGTGAAAAGAACACACATGCAGTGACACTGGTGGATCCATATGTGGTATGTGAAAAGAACACACATTTCAATGACTCTGGTTGTTGTTAGTAAAAAGAACACACGTGCAATGACACTGGTGGATCCATGTGTGGTCTCTGAAGAGAACACACATTTCAATGACACTGGTGGATCCATATGTGGTATGTGAAAAGAACACACATGAAATGACACTGGTGGATCCATAGGTGGATTATGAAGAGAGCATACATGCAATGACACTGGTGGATTCAATGACACTGGTGGATCCATATGTCGTATGTCACAATAACACACATGCAATGACTCTGGTTGTTGTTAGTAAAAAGACCACACATGCAATGACACTGGTGGATCCATGTGTGGTCTCTAAAGAGAACACACATGCAATGACTCTGGTTGTTGTTAGTAAAAAGAACACACATGCAATGACAATGGTGGATCCATAGATGGATTTGAAGAGTGCATACATGCAATGACACTGGTGGATTAAATGACACTGGTGGATCCATATGAGGTATGTGAAAAGAACACACATGCAATGACTCTTGTTGTTGTTTGTAAAAAGTACACACATGCAATGACACTGGTGGATCCATGTGTGGTCTCTAAAGAGAACACACATTTCAATGACTCTAGTTTTTGTTAGTAAAAAGAACACACATGCAATGACACTGGTGGATCCATGTGTGGTCTCTAAAGAGAACACACATGCAATGACTCTGGTTGTTGTTAGTAAAAAGAGCACACATGCAATGACACTGGTGGATCCATAGGTGGATTGTGAAAAGAACACACATGCAATAAAACTGGTGGATCCATATGTGGTATGTGAAAAGAACACACATTTCAATGACTCTGGTTGTTGTTAGTAAAAAGAACACACATGCAATGACACTGGTGGATCCATGTGTGGTCTCTAAAGAGAACACACATTTCAATGACACTGGTGGATCCATATGTGGTATGTGAAAAGAACACACATGAAATGACTCTAGTTGTTGTTAGTAAAAAGAACACACATGCAATGACACTGGTGGATCCATAGGTGGATTGTGAAAAGAACACACATGCAGTGACACTGGTGGATCCATATGTCGTATGTGAAAAGAACACACATTTCAATGACTCTGGTTGTTGTTAGTAAAAAGAACACACATGCAATGACACTGGTGGATCCATGTGTGGTCTCTGAAGAGAACACACATTTCAATGACACTGGTGGATCCATATGTGGTATGTGAAAAGAACACACATGAAATGACACTGGTGGATCCATAGGTGGATTATGAAGAGAGCATACATGCAATGACACTGGTGGATTCAATGACACTGGTGGATCCATATGTCGTATGTAGCAATAACTAACATGCAATGACTCTGGTTGTTGTTAGTAAAAAGAACACACATGCAATGACACTGGTGGATCCATGTGTGGTCTCTAAAGAGAACACACATGCAATGACTCTGGTTGTTGTTAGTAAAAAGAACACACATGCAATGACACTGGTGGATCCATGTGTGGTCTCTAAAGAGAGCACACATTTCAATGACTCTAGTTTTTGTTAGTAAAAAGAACACACATGCAATGACACGGGTGGATCCATGTGTGGTCTCTAAAGAGAACACACATGCAATGAATCTGGTTGTTGTTAGTAAAAAGAACACACATGCAATGACCATGGTGGATCCATAGATGGATTTGAAGAGTGCATACATGCAATGACACTGGTGGATTAAATGACACTGGTGGATCCATATGAGGTATGTGAAAAGAACACACATGCAATGACTCTGGTTGTTGTTAGTAAAAAGAACACACATGCAATGACACTGGTGGATCCATGTGTGGTCTCTAAAGAGAACACACATTTCAATGACTCTAGTTTTTATTAGTAAAAAGAACACACATGCAATGACACTGGTGGATCCATGTGTGGTCTCTAAAGAGAACACACATGCAATGACTCTGGTTGTTGTTAGTAAAAAGAGCACACATGCAATGACACTGGTGGATCCATAGGTGGATTGTGAAAAGAACACACATGCAATAAAACTGGTGGATCCATATGTGGTATGTGAAAAGAACACACATTTCAATGACTAGGGTTGTTGTTAGTAAAAAGAACACACATGCAATGACACTTGTGGATCCATGTGTGGTCTCTAAAGAGAACACACATTTCAATGACACTGGTGGATCCATATGTGGTATGTGAAAAGAACACACATGAAATGACTCTAGTTCTTGTTAGTAAAAAGAACACACATGCAATGACACTGGTGGATCCATAGGTGGATTGTGAAGAGAGGATACATGCAATCACACTGGTGGATTCAATGACACTAGTGGATCCATATGTGGTATGTGAAAAGAACACACATGCAATGACTCTGGTTGTTGTTAGTAAAAAGAACACACATGCAATGACACTGGTGGATCCATGCGTGGTCTCTGAAGAGAACACACATGCAATGACTCTGGTTGTTATTAGTGAAAAGAGCACACATGCAATGACTCTGGTGGATCCATAGGTGGATTGTGAAAAGAACACACATGCAATGACACTGGTGGATCCATAGGTGGATTGTGAAAAGAACACACATGCAATGACACTGGTGGATCCATATGTGGATTTTGAAAAGAGCACACATGCAATGACTCTTGTTGTTGTTAGTAAAGAGAGCACACATGCAATGACGCTGGTGGATCCATGTGTGGTATCAGAAGAGAACACACATTTCAATGACTCTGGTTGTTCTTAATAAAAAAGAACACACATGCAATGACACTGGTGGATCCATATGTGGTATGCGAAAAGAACACACATTTCAATGACTCTGGTTGTTGCTAATAAAAAAGAACACACATGCAATGACACTGGTGGATCCATATGTGGTATGCGAAAAGAACACACATTTCAATGCCTCTGGTTGTTGTTAGTAAACAGAACAGACATGCAATGACACTGGTGGATCCATGTGTGGTCTCTGAAGAAAACACACATTTCAATGACACTGGTGGATCCATATGTGGTATGTGAAAAGAACACACATGAAATGACTCTAGGTGTTGTTAGTAAAAAGAACACACATGCAATGACACTGGTGGATCCATAGGTGGATTGTGAAGAGAGCATACATGCAATGACACTGGTGGATTCAATGACACTGGTGGATCCATATGTGGTATGTGACAATAACACACATGCAATGACTCTGGTTGTTGTTAGTAAAAAGAACACACATGCAATGACACTGGTGGATCCATGTGTGGTCTCTGAAGAGAACACACATTTCAATGACTCTAGTTTTTGTTCGTAAAAAGAACACACATTTCAATGACTCTAGTTTTTATTAGTAAAAAGAACACACATGCAATGACACTGGTGGATCCATGTGTGGTCTCTAAAGAGAACACACATGCAATGACTCTGGTTGTTGTTAGTAAAAAGAGCACACATGCAATGACACTGGTGGATCCATAGGTGGATTGTGAAAAGAACACACATGCAGTGACACTGGTGGATCCATATGTGGTATGTGAAAAGAACACACATTTCAATGACTCTGGTTGTTGTTAGTAAAAAGAACACACGTGCAATGACACCGGTGGATCCATGTGTGGTCTCTGAAGAGAACACACATTTCAATGACACTGGTGGATCCATATGTGGTATGTGAAAAGAACACACATGAAATGAAACTTGTGGATCCATAGGTGGATTATGAAGAGAGCATACATGCAATGACACTGGTGGATTCAATGACACTGGTGGATCCATATGTCGTATGTCACAATAACACACATGTAATGACTCTGGTTGTTGTTAGTAAAAAGACCACACATGCAATGACACTGGTGGATCCATGTGTGGTCTCTAAAGAGAACACACATGCAATGACTCTGGTTGTTGTTAGTAAAAAGAACACACATGCAATGACAATGGTGGATCCATAGATGGATTTGAAGAGTGCATACATGCAATGACACTGGTGGATTAAATGACACTGGTGGATCCATATGAGGTATGTGAAAAGAACACACATGCAATGACTCTGGTTGTTGTTAGTAAAAAGAACACACATGCAATGACACTGGTGGATCCATGTGTGGTCTCTAAAGAGAACACACATTTCAATGACTCTAGTTTTTGTTAGTAAAAAGAACACACATGCAATGACACTGGTGGATCCATGTGTGGTCTCTAAAGAGAACACACATGCAATGACTCTGGTTGTTGTTAGTAAAAAGAGCACACATGCAATGACACTGGTGGATCCATAGGTGGATTGTGAAAAGAACACACATGCAATAAAACTGGTGGATCCATATGTGGTATGTGAAAAGAACACACATTTCAATGACTCTGGTTGTTGTTAGTAAAAAGAACACACATGCAATGACACTGGTGGATCCATGTGTGGTCTCTAAAGAGAACACACATTTCAATGACACTGGTGGATCCATATGTGGTATGTGAAAAGAACACACATGAAATGACTCTAGTTGTTGTTAGTAAAAAGAACACACATGCAATGACACTGGTGGATCCATAGGTGGATTGTGAAGAGAGCATACATGTAATCACACTGGTGGATTCAATGGCACTAGTGGATCCATATGTGGTATGTGAAAAGAACACACATGCAATGACTCTGGTTGTTGTTAGTAGAAAGAACACACATGCAATGACACTGGTGGATCCATGCGTGGTCTCTAAAGAGAACACACATGCAATGACTCTGGTTGTTATTAGTGAAAAGAGCACACATGCAATGACTCTGGTGGATCCATAGGTGGATTGTGAAAAGAACACACATGCAATGACACTGGTGGATCCATATGTGGATTTTGAAAAGAGCACACATGCAATGACTCTTGTTGTTGTTAGTAAAGAGAGCACACATGCGATGACACTGGTGGATCCATATGTGGTATCAGAAGAGAACACACATTTCAATGACTCTGGTTCTTGTTAGTAAAAAGAACACACATGCAATGACACTGGTGGATCCATGTGTGGTCTCTGAAGAAAACACACATTTCAATGACACTGGTGGATCCATATGTAGTATGTGAAAGGAACACACATGAATTGACTCTAGTTGTTGTTAGTAAAAAGAACACACATGCAATGACACTGGTGGATCCATAGGTGGATTGTGAAGAGAGCATACATGCAATCACACTGGTGGATTCAATGACACTGTTGGATCCATATGTGGTATGTGAAAAGAACACACATGCAATGACTCTGGTTGTTGTTAATAAAAATAACACAGATGCAATCACACTGGTGGATCCATGTGTGGTCTCTCAAGAGAACACACATGCAATGACACTGGTGGATCCATAGGTGGATTGTGAAAAGAATACACTCTTGGATCCATAGGTGGCTTATGAAAAGATTACACATGCAATGGCACTGGTGGATCCATATGTGGTATGTGAAAAGAACACACATTTCAATGACTCTGGTTGTTGTTAATAAAAAGAACACACATTCAATGACACTGGTGGATCCATATGTGGTATGTGAAAAGAACACACATTTCAATGACTCTGGTTGTTGTTTGTAAAAAGAACACACATGCAATGACACTGGTGGATCCATGTGTGGTCTCTGAGGAGAACATACATTTCAATGACACTGGTGGATCCAGATGTGGTATGTGAAAAGAACACACATGAAATGACTCTAGTTGTTGTTAGTGAAAAGAACACACATGCAATGACACTGTGGATCCATAGGTGGATTGTGAAGAGAGCATACATGCAATGACACTAGTGGATTCAATGACACTGGTGGATCCATATGTGGTATGTGAAAAGAACACACATGCAATGACTCTGGTTGTTGTTAGTAAAAAGAACACACATGCAATGACACTGGTGGATCCATGTTTGGTCTCTGAAGAGAACACACATGCAATGACTCTGGTTGTTATTAGTGAAAAGAGCACACATGCAATGACACTGGTGGATCCATAGGTGGATTGTGAAAAGAACACACATGCAATGACATTGGTGGATCCATATGTGGATTGTGAAAAGAGCACACATGCAATGACTCTTGTTGTTGTTAGTAAAGAGAGCACACATCCAATGAAACTAGTGGATCCATGTGTGGTCTCTGAAGAGAACACACATTTCAATGACACTGGTGGATCCATATGTAGTATGTGAAAGGAACACACATGAAATGACTCTAGTTGTTGTTAGTAAAAAGAACACACATGCAATGACACTAGTGGATCCATAGGTGGATTGTGAAGAGAGCATACATGCAATCACACTGGTGCATTCAATGGCACTGTTGGATCCATATGTGGTATGTGAAAAGAACACACATGCAATGACTCTGGTTGTTGTTAGTAAAAATAACACACATGCAATCACACTGGTGGATCCATGTGTGGTCTCTGAAGAGAACCCACATGCAATGACTCTGGTTGTTATTAGTCAAAAGAGCACACATGCAATGACACTGGTGGATCCATAGGTGGATTGTGAAAAGAACACACATGCAATGACACTGGTTGTTGTTAATAAAAAGAGCACACATGCATTGACACTGGTGCATCCATAGGTGGATTGTGAAAAGAACACACATGCAATGACACTGGTGGATTTATATGTGGTATGTGAAAAGAACACACATTTTAATGACTCTGGTTGTTGTTAATAAAAAGAACACACATGCAATGACACTGGTGGATCCATATGTGGTATGTGAAAAGAACACACATTTCAATGACTCTGGTTGTTGTTTGTAAAAAGAACACACATGCAATGACACTGGTGGATCCATGCGTGGTCTCTGAGGAGAACATACATTTCAATGACACTGGTGGATCCAAATGTGGTATGTGAAAAGAACACACATGAAATGACTCTAGTTGTTGTTAGTGAAAAGAACACACATGCAATGATACTGTGGATCCATAGGTGGATCCTGAAGAGAGCATACATGCAATGACACCGGTGGATTCAATGACACTGGTGGATCCATATGTGGTATGTGAAAAGAACACACATGCAATGATTCTGGTTGTTGTTAGTAAAAAGAACACACATGCAATGACACTGGTGGATCCATGTTTGGTCTCTGAAGAGAACACACATGCAATGACTCTGGTTGTTATTAGTGAAAAGAGCACACATGCAATGACACTAGTGGATCCATAGGTGGATTGTGAAAAGAACACACATGCAATGACATTGGTGGATCCATATATGGATTGTGAAAAGAGCACACATGCAATGACTCTTGTTGTTGTTAGTAAAGAGAGCACACATCCAATGAAACTAGTGGATCCATGTGTGGTCTCTAAAGAGAACACACATTTCAATGACACTGGTGGATCCATATGTAGTATGTGAAAGGAACACACATGAAATGACTCTAGTTGTTGTTAGTAAAAAGAACACACATGCAATGACACTGGTGGATCCATAGGTGGATTGTGAAGAGAGCATACATGCAATCACACTGGTGCATTCAATGGCACTGTTGGATCCATATGTGGTATGTGAAAAGAACACACATGCAATGACTCTGGTTGTTGTTAGTAAAAATAACACACATGCAATCACACTGGTGGATCCATGTGTGGTCTCTGAAGAGAACCCACATGCAATGACTCTGGTTGTTATTAGTCAAAAGAGCACACATGCAATGACACTGGTGGATCCATAGGTGGATTGTGAAAAGAACACACATGCAATGACACTGGTTGTTGTTAATAAAAAGAGCACACATGCATTGACACTGGTGCATCCATAGGTGGATTGTGAAAAGAACACACATGCAATGACACTGGTGGATTTATATGTGGTATGTGAAAAGAACACACATTTTAATGACTCTGGTTGTTGTTAATAAAAAGAACACACATGCAATGACACTGGTGGATCCATATGTGGTATGTGAAAAGAACACACATTTCAATGACTCTGGTTGTTGTTTGTAAAAAGAACACACATGCAATGACACTGGTGGATCCATGTGTGGTCTCTGAGGAGAACATACATTTCAATGACACTGGTGGATCCAAATGTGGTATGTGAAAAGAACACACATGAAATGACTCTAGTTGTTGTTAGTGAAAAGAACACACATGCAATGATACTGTGGATCCATAGGTGGATCCTGAAGAGAGCATACATGCAATGACACCGGTGGATTCAATGACACTGGTGGATCCATATGTGGTATGTGAAAAGAACACACATGCAATGATTCTGGTTGTTGTTAGTAAAAAGAACACACATGCAATGACACTGGTGGATCCATGTTTGGTCTCTGAAGAGAACACACATGCAATGACTCTGGTTGTTATTAGTGAAAAGAGCACACATGCAATGACACTAGTGGATCCATAGGTGGATTGTGAAAAGAACACACATGCAATGACATTGGTGGATCCATATATGGATTGTGAAAAGAGCACACATGCAATGACTCTTGTTGTTGTTAGTAAAGAGAGCACACATCCAATGAAACTAGTGGATCCATGTGTGGTCTCTAAAGAGAACACACATTTCAATGACACTGGTGGATCCATATGTAGTATGTGAAAGGAACACACATGAAATGACTCTAGTTGTTGTTAGTAAAAAGAACACACATGCAATGACACTGGTGGATCCATATGTAGTATGTGAAAGGAACACACATGAAATGACTCTAGTTGTTGTTAGTAAAAAGAACACACATGCAATGACACTAGTGGATCCATAGGTGGATTGTGAAGAGAGCATACATGCAATCACACTGGTGGATTCAATGGCACTGTTGGATCCATATGTGGTATGTGAAAAGAACACACATGCAATGACTCTGGTTGTTGTTAGTAAAAATAACACACATGCAATCACACTGGTGGATCCATGTGTGGTCTCTGAAGAGAACCCACATGCAATGACTCTGGTTGTTATTAGTCAAAAGAGCACACATGCAATGACACTGGTGGATCCATAGGTGGATTGTGAAAAGAACACACATGCAATGACACTGGTGGATCCATATATGGATTGTGAAAAGAGCACACATGCAATGACTCTTGGTGTTGTTAGTAAAGAGAGCACACATGCAATGACACTGGTGGATCCATGTGTGGTCTCTGAAGAGAACACACATTTCAATGACTCTAGTTTTTGATAGTAAAAAAACACACATGCAACGACACTGGTGGATCCATGTGTGGTCTCTAAAGAGAACACACATGAAATGACTCTGGTTGTTGTTAGTAAAAAGAGCAAATATGCAATGACACTGGTGGATCCATAGGTGGATTTTGAAAAGAACACACATGTAATAACACTGGTGGATCCATATGTGGTATGTGAAAAGAACACACATTTCAATGACTCTGGATGTTGTTAGTAAAAAGAACAAACATGCAATGACACTGGTGGATCCATGTGTGGTCTCTAAAGAGAACACACATGCAATGACTCAGGTTGTTGTTAGTAAAAAGAGCACAGATGCATTGACACTGGTGGATCCATGTGAGGTCTCTAAAGAGAACACACATTTCAATGACTCTAGTTTTTGTTAGTAAAAAGAACACACATGCAATGACACTGGTGGATCCATGTGTGGTCTCTGAAGAGAACACACATGCAATGACTCTGGTTGTTGTTAGTAAAAAGAGCACACATGGAATGCCACCGGTGGATCCATAGGTGGATTGTGAAAAGAACACACATGCAATGACACTGGTGGATCCATATGTGGTATGTGAAAAGAACACACATTTGAATGACTCTGTTTGTTGTTAGTAAAAAGAACACACATGCAATGACACTGGTGGATCCATGTGTGGTCTCTGAGGAGAACATACATTTCAATGACACTGGTGGATTTATATGTGGTATGTGAAAAGAACACACATTTTAATGACTCTGGTTGTTGTTAATAAAAAGAATACACATGCAGTGACACTGGTGGATCCATATGTGGTATGTGAAAAGAACACACATTTCAATGACTCTGGTTGTTGTTTGTAAAAAGAACACACATGCAATGACACTGGTGGATCCATGTGTGGTCTCTGAGGAGAACATACATTTCAATGACACTGGTGGATCCAAATGTGGTATGTGAAAAGAACACACATGAAATGACTCTAGTTGTTGTTAGTGAAAAGAACACACATGCAATGATATTGTGGATCCTTAGGTGGATCGTGAAGAGAGCATACATGCAATGACACCGGTGGATTCAATGACACTGGTGGATCCATATGTGGTATGTGAAAAGAACACACATGCAATGATTCTGGTTGTTGTTAGTAAAAAGAACACACATGCAATGACACTGGTGGATCCATGTTTGGTCTCTGAAGAGAACACACATGCAATGACTCTGGTTGTTATTAGTGAAAAGAGCACACATGCAATGACACTAGTGGATCCATAGGTGGATTGTGAAAAGAACACACATGCAATGACATTGGTGGATCCATATGTGGATTGTGAAAATAGCACACATGCAATGACTCTTGTTGTTGTTAGTAAAGAGAGCACACATCCAATGAAACTAGTGGATCCATGTGTGGTCTCTGAAGAGAACACACATTTCAATGACACTGGTGGATCCATATGTAGTATGTGAAAGGAACACACATAAAATGACTCTAGTTGTTGTTAGTAAAAAGAACACACATGCAATGACACTGGTGGATCCATATGTAGTATGTGAAAGGAACACACATGAAATGACTCTATGTAAGATCCCTCCTTTGTAAAGGAAAAGATCCCTGTCATTGCAATGCTAGTCCCTGGATCAATGCTAGCATCCACAGTTTAAGATGAAGTACACAGATACAAAGGTCGTTTATTACAGTTATTCCAGAGATAAAACATAGTCTTTTACAACTCATGGCCAAAGGCCTAATACAAGAGTTTATGGAATAAGTAATTAAACATAAGTCTTCATCTTCATGTGCCACAGGCAAGCATGTTGAGTGTAGACTCATGACTCCTAATCATCATCAGAGTAACCTGCAACATCATAAGTTACAGCCACAGAGGGTCAATACTTTGGAATAGTATTGGCAAGTGATACCTTAGTATATATTTAAGTGGACTATAATACTATATGCATTTGGCTGGTGGAGCTTAGGCTTGCATTGCTCAAAATAGATTTTTCCTTAACTTTTGAAAATACTAAGTTTTTGCTTGAAACAAAACACCCAAGGCATCTATCAACCAAAGACTCTAGATCCACTCAGGGCATCTACCAATCAATGACTGAAGATCCTTTTACCCTTGTTCACCCACAAGTTTTATTTTTGAAATTGGAGTGATGAGATTCTTGAAGTTTCCATGTCTTGATGCTCAAATTGTCCTTTACCAGGGACATGGCTAAGTACTTAGGTTTTACACTCTGCAGAGGTGGTGCACTTTCCCCACAAGCCTTGGTTTCCCAAGAATGATCCTTCAGTAGCCTTTCCTTAGTCAAATGGACGCGTTCCAACCTATCAACCCATCTACCACCCACTGTCCAAAAGACTAAGTTCCAGAATCCTAAGATCATGGCAGAGCCCATAATGCCAAGTGGTTGCACTTGAAGCTTCTCAACATTTGACATCTCAAATCTCTTTGTTTCCTGGGTGGCCATCCACAAGTGAGATACACAAGCCAAGTCCATGGCCTTGTGAACCACTCAACATAAGCCATTCCTTCCATTCCACCTAGGTGGTTCATTAACTTAGTTGTTTTATTTTACAAAAACATAAGTCCTTAGACTTAGAAATTTTCCATAGTGAATATATAAACCACCCTTGTTTTCTAGTAGCTAGGCTAAGCATGATAGTAATAGGAATCTTGACTTAGGTAGTTTTCACTAAGGCTTCACCTAATAGGTTTTCCCAAAGTATAGCTTGTTCTTTAGCAATAACCATGCAAGTCCTATACTTAGAAAAATATTACTAATGCATAAATAAAAATATAGGAATGGAATATTCATGATGATATCACTTGCCTTGGTAGTGTGGAGAGTAGCACTCGTCACAATCACAATCACTAGCAAAATCTACACACAAAGTTGTAGCACACAATTACACACAAATATATACAAACAAGAAATAATATGAATGCATGCATGCATGAATCTACCAAGTGATGATTTTTGAAAACTCAACCAAGCAAGTGCATGAATACAGAAACTAAACAAGTCACAAAATATCCAAAACAACTTAAATATCCCTAAAACAAAATACTAAACTAAATCTATACTCAAAAAGGCCTCAAACAAGTTTCTGTAATTTTAGCACATCTAATGGTTACTATTTGCTAAACAAAAAGGATAGGCAGAAAGGTCTTGTTTTTCTGATTCCAACGGTATAAAGTTTGCAAAAATCCAACGTGGCATTCAAAAGATATTGGTATTTGAAATCTGGATCAAAATCTGTTTTTAAATTCTATTTTCAGATCTAACCCTAGCCACGCGTCATGTTCTTATTCGCCCGTACCGTTTCGCGCTGGATCGAGCTCCACAGCCGTAGGATTTAAATGAAATCTGGCGGCTCAGATCGCGTACCGCTTCGGGGTTAAGTGGATCTATCCTAGCGCTACGATACAAATCTAACGGCTGCTATTTCCCTGGCCAAGAACTGGCGGCGGAGCAGCGGCTACCGGCGGCGGAACTGTCGGTCGATGACGTTGCCGATGATGCAGATGGCGAGGGAGAAGGAGGAGTAGCTCACCGGGCTCAGGAGGTCACGGCGATGCTCGTCGTACTCGTGGTTGGTCAAGGGGCGCTCGGGCTCGGCTGCGATTGCTCACCCGAGTTCGTGGCGGCGTCGGGTGCGTCGGGTGGTCGTCGTGGACGTCGCTGTGGATCACCCCAAGGCAAGGCGAGGTCACGGTTAGATTCACAGGGTCAAGGCGAAGTAGTGAGCATGAACGGAAAGGCGAGGGGCGGTCTGTACCTACCGGGAAAACTCGTCGGAGTTGATGTCGCTGTCGGTGCTCGCGGTGTCAAGTGGAACCGGCGACCTGGGGCAGTACAAGACGGACTAGTGAGGTCAGGAGGTGCGCCCAGACACGCTGAGTCAGATAGTAAGAACGAGAGGCAGAGGGGAGCTCTGGACTCACCGGAATCGATCACCGGAGAGGCTCTGTATGCGGCGGTGCAAAGCTGATTGAGGACAGCCTGGCGGCGGAGTGAGCGAGGTGTTTGGGGGAAAAAGATCACGAGGCAGAGAGGATCTTATAGCCGGGGAATCGACAGGAAATGCTCGAGGATAAATGCCCATTTACGCCGCGCCATTACCGGCCTTCACTGCTGCGGCGACGTGGTCGCAGGCGCGGTCTGGGGAAGACGAGGGCGACGTGGACTAGGCCCGCTCGTCAGCGAAGAGTGCGAGGTGTTGGTGGGGTCGGGCTGTCAGCGTCTGTCTGCGTGTGCTCGCGCGTGTGAGAAGAAAAAGGAGAACCCCGGGTGGGCTTGCTGGGCTTGATCCGCTGCTGGGCCAGATTCTGGCCGCTCGGCCCTTTTCCTTTCTTTAAGCCTTTTCTTTTTCTAATTCTATTTTCTGGATAGAATTTGATATGAATTCAAATCCTTTTGAATTCAAACTGCTTTGGGGATTTTTGCAGGGTTCTGTGGGTTCACAAACAATCAAATATCCTAGTGGTTACCTTGCAAGGCTTGGTCAAGCTTGGGTCTTTGAAATAAACAGAGACTTTGTCTCTTAGTCCCTAGTTTGAAATAGGGTTTAGAAAATATTTCTAAATTGGAAACTTGGGTTTAAATGCTACTCCTAAAGGGTGATGGCCAATTGAGACAATTTGCCCACATGAAATCATAGCTCAAACTTCTGCCTCTAAATGATTTTGAGAAAAACCCTATATGAATGAATGATGCAAGGATGATATGAATGAGTTTTGAAACATGATTTTTAGGGATGTTACAATCTAACCCCCTTAAGATGAATCTCGCACTCGAGATTCGGATTGGCTAGCAAATAGGTGTGGGTGGTCTTTCCGAAGATCATCTTCTCTTTCCCATGTTGCTTCTTCTTCGGAATGATGATTCCATTGTACTTTGCAAAACTTGATAGTCTTTGTTCTTGTGACTCTTTCTGTGGTCTCAAGAATCTTGACAGGCTTTTCTTCATAGGTGAGATCACTTTCTAGTTGAACTTCCTCCAATGGTATGGTATCCTTCAAAGATGTTTCTTCCATTTCTGGGTGACATTTCTTAAGTTGGCTTACATGAAAAACATTATGGACTGCTGATAGAGATGCTGGCAGTTCAATTTCATATGCAACTTCTCCCTTGCGACTTAGAATGTTAAATGGTCCAACATATCTTGGTGCCAACTTTCCTTTGACTCCAAATCTTTTCACTCCACGAAGTGGTGATACTCTAAGATAAGCTTTATCCCCAACTTCGTAGGTGATTTCCCTACGCTTAACATCTGCGTAGCTTTTCTGTCGAGACTGTGCTATCTTCAATATGTCTCTAACCAATTTGACCTTTTCTTCGGTGTCTTTGATAAGATCTGGTCCAAACAAACTTCTTTCTCCCACACCATTCCATAGCAATGGGGTGGTACACTTTCTTCCGTATAGAAACTCAAATGGTGCCATCCTAATGCTAGATTGGTGACTGTTGTTGTAAGAGAACTCTGCGTAAGGCAGACTTTCATCCCAACTTGCTCCATAGTCTAGGGCACATGCCCTCAACATGTCTTCAAGAATTTGATTAGTCCTTTCTGTTTGTCCATCAGTTTCAGGATGAAAAGCAGTGCTGAATTCCAATCTCGTCCCTAAAGATTCATGAAGTTGTCTCCAAAAGTGAGAAGTGAACTGAGTTCCTCTATCAGACACAATACTCTTAGGTACACCGTGAAGGCACACAATTTTGCTCATGTAGATTTTGGCTAACTTGGCACTAGTATAAGTTGTCTTTACGGGTATAAAATGAGCCACTTTAGTTAGGCGATCCACTACTACCCATATGGAATCATACCCTGACCTGGTCCTTGGTAAACCAGTAATGAAATCCATACCAATATTTTCCCACTTCCATTCAGGAATAGGCATTGGTTGAAGCAATCCTGCTGGTTTCTGATGTTCCGCTTTCACTCTACTACACACATCACACAAGGCAATGTGTTCGACGATGTCCCTTTTGAGATTGTTCCACCAAAATCTTTCTTTCATATCCATGTACATTTTGGTGTTTCCCGGGTGAATAGAATACGGAGAGTTATGGGCTTCTTGTAGAATCAGTTTCCGCAATTCCGGATCTTGTGGTACACAAATACGTTTCCCGTGCCATAAAGTACCTTGTTCGTCCATATGGAAACTTTCAGCTTTCCCTTGGCTAATCTTTTCCTTAATCTCTTTGATTTCTTTATCCGTCTTTTGGGCTTCTTTTATCTTATCCAACAGAGTGGGTTGAACATCCAAAGACATAAGATGTCCTTCTGGCACAATCTCCAACCTGAGTTCCTTGAATTGCTTACACAAATCATCTGGCAATTCACCTTTGGTAAGACCATTTACAAACGCTTTACGACTTAGAGCATCTGCTACTACATTTGCTTTACCGGGGTGGTATTGCAAACTCAAGTCGTAATCCTTGATAAGTTCTAGCCATCTCCTTTGTCTCATATTGATTTCCTTCTGGGTGAAGATATACTTCAAACTCTTATGATCGGTGAATACTTCACAACGTTTTCCCAAAAGGTAATGTCTCCATGTTTTGAGTGCATGGACAACAGCGGCTAATTCTAAATCATGAGTAGGATAATTTACTTCATGAGTTTTGAGTTGTCTCGAGGCATAAGCCACAACTTTTCCGCCTTGCATAAGTACGGCACCTAATCCTTGATGAGAAGCATCACAATATACCTGGAAATCCTTTTCCAAATCTGGTAGGCACAGTACTGGTGATGACACAAGTCTCTTCTTTAATTCTTGAAAGCTGAGTTCACATCCTTCAGACCAAGCAAATTTCTTATCTTTCTTTAACAATTCTGTCATTGGTTTAGCAACCTTTGAAAAAATTTCAATGAATCTTCTGTAGTAACCCGCTAAACCAAGGAAACTACGAACCTCTTTTACGTTCTTAGGTGATTCCCATTATGTCACAGCTGAAACTTTAGCAGGGTCAACTGCTACACCATCCTTTGTCATAACGTGACCAAGAAATCCAACTTCCTCTAACCAAAACTCACACTTGCTGAATTTGGCATAAAGCTTATGTTCCCTTAGTTTCTCAAGTATCAAGCGTAGATGTCTTTCATGCTCTTCCTTGCTCTTGGAGTAGACCAAGATGTCATCGATGAAAACGACAACAAACTTGTCAAGAAATTCCATGAACACTTTGTTCATCATATTCATGAAGTATGCTGGAGCGTTGGTTAATCCAAAAGGCATCACCGTGTACTCATACAATCCATACCTTGTGGTGAAGGCTGTTTTAGGTATGTCTTGCTCTCTTATCTTGAGTTGAAAATAGCTTGACCGAAGATCAATCTTCGAGAACACACAAGCTCCTTCTAGCTGATCAAACAAGTCATTTATTCTTGGCAAAGGATATTTGTTCTTGATGGTTACCTCGTTGAGAGAACGGTAATCTATGCATAATCTTTGAGTTCTGTCTCTCTTTTCTACGAACAAAACTGGAGCTCCCCAAGATGAAGAACTTGGCTGGATGAATCCTTTCTGCAATTGTTCTCCAAGTTGTTTCTTTAGTTCCTTAAGTTCGTCAACTGATATTTTATAAGGCCTCTTTGCCCTTGGTCCAGAACCTGGTACCAAATCTATTATAAACTCCACATCTCTATCTGGTGGCATTCCTGGTAACTCTTCCGGGAACACATCCGGATACTCACACACAATTGGCACTGTGTTCATGCTAACCCCCTTAAGAGAATTCAGCTTACTCCCTTTAGATCTAAAGTTGGACTTGAATATTATCCTCTTACCTTCAGGGGTTGTGAGTGAAATTGTACGATTGGCACAATCTAGTACTCCCTCATACTTAGCCATCCAATCCATTCCCAAAATTACATCCAATCCTTGGGAATTTAGGATTATTAGGTTTACTGGAAACTTATGTTTTCCGATCTCTATGACTAGATCATGACATCCTGAGTTTACTATCATTTCTCCACCAGGAGAACTTACTCTTATAGGACACCCAATGGTTTCTACCGGTAGTTCATTTCTTTCGACAAATGCTTTAGATATGAATGAATGAGATGCACCAGTGTCAAAGAGTACAAATGCTGAGATGGAATTGAGTCTGAACTTACCAGCAACAGCATCAGGCTCTTCAAAGACCTCCTCCACATTGATGTGGTTAACCTGTCCTTTCTGAAAAGGATTTGGCTTGTTAGGTCCTTCAACTTTCTTTTCAGGGCACTTATTAGCATAATGCCCCAGCTTCTTGCATTTGTAGCATTCGACCTGGCTGATGTCCGTCTTAGGCTGACTTCCACTACCACTTCCACTTCCACCTCCACTATGGTGGCTCTTATATCCACTCTTGTGGTTCTTGTACTTATCATTTTCATGACTGCGATGATGCTTGTTGTCATGACGGTTGTGGTTGTGGTGTTTGTTAAACTTCTCATGCTTGTGGGATCCTGAGCTGACACTATCATCATAGTGAGATCGTTTATGAGACGATCCCGAGCTGTGCTTGTCGGAGTGTTTCCTCTTCCTACTCTCGACTTGCTTCATTTTACTCTCCACAATAACAGCCTTGTCACACAGTGACTGATAAGTTGGAAAATACGCCACAGACAGCTGCAGATTTAGCTCATCATTCAAGCCTTCTAGAAACTTCTCCTTCCTTTTGGCATCAGTGTCAACCTCATCCGGTGCATAGCGCGCCAGATTGTTGAACTCTTCGATGTATTCAGCCACGCTGTGGTCGCGCTACTTCAGGTTGTGAAATTCCTTATTTTTCAGGCTCATCATACCTGGTGAGGTATGAGTGGTGCGAAAACCATCTTCAAATATAGCCCAAGTCACCTCATCAATAGGTGTGGTAATCTGGAAATTGTCCCACCATGCTGCGGCTGGTCCTTCCAACAGATGTGCTGCGAACCTGACCTTTTCAGCATCTGTGCATCCTACGGTCACTAAGTCTTTGTTCACAGAACGTAGCCAACCATTGTCCACCATGGGATCAGTCGTTCCTGAAAACTTAGCTGGCCTCAGACGCAGAAATCTGGTGAGCATATCAAAACCTGGAGGGTTGTTGTTGTTGTTGTTATTGTTGTTGTTGTTGGGGTTGTTGTTGTTCTGGTTCTGGATGAACGTCGTCATCATTTGCATGAGCTGTGTTTGTGCATTCATCATTTGTTGCATTTCCGGGGTAATGTTGGGGTTGGGGTTGGTGTTTGCGCGACGGGGAGGCATCTGTGGTTTATTCATATAGAGATAAGAATGAGATACCCTTACATGATTTATGCACAATACATTACTCAAACAAACACATAGCAAGCAACACAAAGATAAAAGCTCAACAACAAGATAACAAAAAGTCTCTAAGTACAAACACACAAGTGGCAAGCCATCCACATGTCGGATGGTCCAAACATCAAGTTCACAAATAACAAGTGCGGTAAATAAAGATAACTGAGTAGTCAAATCTACTCGTCGGCATCAATCTCCTCCTCGACAAAGGTAAGACCTGCGTTCTCCATTGCGGTATTGTTCTCCTCGATGGTAGTGTCAAAGAGTCGATCTTGGCCTTGAGAGCCCTCTTCTGGGAACGAAGCCTCTCAATCACTATCTGCTGCTGCTCTAACTCGAAGTCCTTGGACTGCAGTTCCTCGGTCATATCACGAATCCTCTTGTTCCTATCCTGGACACGCTTCTCTTGACTCTTGAACTTACGGTCTTGGGTCTCGAACTTTGCCTCCATCTCCTTGACTATCTCGTCCTGCTGCGCGAAGAGCTTGTCCTTCTCGCGAAGCTGCACCTGGAGCTCGTCATTACTAAGCATGACGTTGGTCCTATCAGTATCCACGTGCCTAATAAGAGTTTCTAAGTCCTGGAGGTACAAGCGTATCGGCTCTGCTGTGACCCTTGAGTCGTCCTCAAAGTCAATGGACTCTCCGTCATCATCACGCCTTCCGAAGGCGTGGAAGTGAGTGCCTCTAACCTGTCGGGAGTGACGTCCTAACAGTCGTCCTATCAGATCCTGCATGACATCCTCCATGCCTCTCTCCCTGTCATCGTGCATAAGCTTGAAGACGATGGCCTCCGTAGTAGGCTCTGTCTGGCGTCCTAGCTGGTTCACCTTGAAGCCCCAAAGGTCCTTCCTCTCAAACTTGGTGAGTGGGTGCACCGTAATGATAGGAAGTGGGAGATCGAGTAAAGTAGTAAGCTCTACGATACGAAGACCAAAACGGGTAGCCTGGAACTCCTCAACAGTGCTGATGGCAATAGGCATCTATTTATAAGATTGAAAAGTTAGAACACAAATTTAAAATAAACAAGACAAACATTCAAACACATTCTTGGGACACACAAAAATCACACAAGTCATGCATACATGAATCCATTACATCAACCAAGGTTCAAACTTATTTAAGGTATCATTTTGGAAAATAAGGTGATAGGTGGTGGTCCAACTAACGAAGTGCGCTTACAATCCTATCTCACTGGATCTGGTGGCTAACACAATGTTCCTAGTGGCAATCACCCTATCTTGTTCACATGCTTCTATCACTAAGTCTATAATATCTCCTCTTAAGGATTGGTTGGTGATTTCCAACTCTTGGGTATGTTCTTTCTCTTTCTCCAAGTCTTTTTGGAGGTTGAGCATCCTGCACTTGACTCTAGCACTTAGCTCTTTGATGGTCTTCCAAGCTGCTTCTTTTGCTGACTCAAAGAATGTGGTGTGCATAAAAGTGTTGGTGTACATGCAGAAGCCTTTTTCTTTGTGGTTGTCTTCCTTATTCTTGTACAAGTGAAGTTGCACCCACCAATACTCCACTCCATCCTCCATCACTGGAAAGCCCTTATACACTGCTGCACCATGTACTCCCATGGTCTCCATGAGGTCCTTGAGAATCTTGGGAAACTCAGTCTCACACTCCAAGGTCATGGTCATGAGTGGTCCTTTCTTCACGGCTTCGTTGACGGAGTTCATCTACAAATAGAGATGAGAAGAAGAAGATTAGAAAAGTTTACGAGAAGAATAGACAAGTGTAGAAGAAGTAAAAATTTTCTTAGTGGTTTCCAATCCTAGGGTCATAATCCTACAGGCAACACAGTGCTCTGATACCATCTGTAAGATCCCTCCTTTGTAAAGGAAAAGATCCCTGTGATTGCAATGCTAGTCCCTGGATCAATGCTAGCATCCACAGTTTAAGATGAAGTACACAGATACAAAGGTCGTTTATTACAGTTATTCTAGAGATAAAACATAGTCTTTTACAACTCATGGCCAAAGGCCTAATACAAGAGTTTATGGAATAAGTAATTAAACATAAGTCTTCATCTTCATGTGCCACAGGCAAGCATGTTGAGTGTAGACTCATGACTCCTAATCATCATCAGAGTAACCTGCAACATCATAAGTTACAGCCACAGAGGGTCAATACTTTGGAATAGTATTGGCAAGTGATACCTTAGTATATATTTAAGTGGACTATAATACTATATGCATTTGGCTGGTGGAGCTTAGGCTTGCATTGCTCAAAATAGATTTTTCCTTAACTTTTGAAAATACTAAGTTTTTGCTTGAAACAAAACACCCAAGGCATCTATCAACCAAAGACTCTAGATCCACTCAGGGCATCTACCAATCAATGACTGAAGATCCTTTTACCCTTGTTCACCCACAAGTTTTATTTTTGAAATTGGAGTGATGAGATTCTTGAAGTTTCCATGTCTTGATGCTCAAATTGTCCTTTACCAGGGACATGGCTAAGTACTTAGGTTTTACACTCTGCAGAGGTGGTGCACTTTCCCCACAAGCCTTGGTTTCCCAAGAATGATCCTTCAGTAGCCTTTCCTTAGTCAAATGGACGCGTTCCAACCTATCAACCCATCTACCACCCACTGTCCAAAAGACTAAGTTCCAGCATCCTAAGATCATGGCAGAGCCCATAATGCCAAGTGGTTGCACTTGAAGCTTCTCAACATTTGACATCTCAAATCTCTTTGTTTCCTGGGTGGCCATCCACAAGTGAGATACACAAGCCAAGTCCATGGCCTTGTGAACCACTCAACATAAGCCATTCCTTCCATTCCACCCAGGTGGTTCATTAACTTAGTTGTTTTATTTTACAAAAACATAAGTCCTTAGACTTAGAAATTTTCCATAGTGAATATATAAACCACCCTTGTTTTCTAGTAGCTAGGCTAAGCATGATAGTAATAGGAATCTTGACTTAGGTAGTTTTCACTAAGGCTTCACCTAATAGGTTTTCCCAAAGTATAGCTTGTTCTTTAGCAATAACCATGCAAGTCCTATACTTAGAAAAATATTACTAATGCATAAATAAAAATATAGGAATGGAATATTCATGATGATATCACTTGCCTTGGTAGTGTGGAGAGTAGCACTCGTCACAATCACAATCACTAGCAAAATCTACACACAAAGTTGTAGCACACAATTACACACAAATATATACAAACAAGAAATAATATGAATGCATGCATGCATGAATCTACCAAGTGATGATTTTTGAAAACTCAACCAAGCAAGTGCATGAATACAGAAACTAAACAAGTCACAAAATAGCCAAGACAACTTAAATATCCCTAAAACAAAATACTAAACTAAATCTATACTCAAAAAGGCCTCAAACAAGTTTCTGTAATTTTAGCACATCTAATGGTTACTATTTGCTAAACAAAAAGGATAGGCAGAAAGGTCTTGTTTTTCTGATTCCAACGGTATAAAGTTTGCAAAAATCCAACGTGGCATTCAAAAGATATTGGTATTTGAAATCTGGATCAAAATCTGTTTTTAAATTCTATTTTCAGATCTAACCCTAGCCACGCGTCATGTTCTTATTTGCCCGTACCGTTTCGCGCTGGATCGAGCTCCACAGCCGTAGGATTTAAATGAAATCTGGCGGCTCAGATCACGTACCGCTTCGGGGTTAAGTGGATCTATCCTAGCGCTACGATACAGATCTAACGGCTGCTATTTACCTGGCCAAGAACTGGCGGCGGAGCGGCGGCTACCGGCGGCGGAACTGTCGGTCGATGACGTTGCCGATGATGCAGATGGCGAGGGAGAAGGAGGAGTAGCTCACCGGGCTCAGGAGGTCACGGCGATGCTCGTCGTACTCGTGGTTGGTCAAGGGGCGCTCGGGCACGGCTGCGATTGCTCACCGGAGTTCGTGGCGGCGTCGGGTGCGTCGGGTGGTCGTCGTGGACGTCGCTGTGGATCACCCCAAGGCAAGTCGAGGTCACGGTTAGATTCACAGGGTCAAGGCGAAGTAGTGAGCATGAACGGAAAGGCGAGGGGCGGTCTGTACCTACCAGGAAAACTCGTCGGAGTTGATGTCGCTGTCGGTGCTCGCGGTGTCAAGTGGAACCGGCGACCTGGGGCAGTACAAGACGGACTAGTGAGGTCAGGAGGTGCGCCCAGACACGCTGAGTCAGATAGTAAGAACGAGAGGCAGAGGGGAGCTCTGGACTCACCGGAATCGATCGCCGGAGAGGCTCTGTCTGCGGCGGTGCAAAGCTGATTGAGGACAGCCTGGCGGCGGAGTGAGCGAGGTGTTTGGGGGAAAAAGATCACGAGGCAGAGAGGATCTTATAGCCGGGGAATCGACAGGAAACGCTCGAGGATAAATGCCCATTTACGCCGCGCCATTACCGGCCTTCACTGCTGCGGCGACGTGGTCGCAGGCGCGGTCTGGGGAAGACGAGGGCGACGTGGACTGGGCCCGCTCGTCAGCGAAAAGTGCGAGGTGTTGGTGGGGTCGGGCTGTCAGCGTCTGTCTGCGTGTGCTCGCGCGTGTGAGAAGAAAAAGGAGAACCCCGGGTGGGCTTGCTGGGCTTGATCCGCTGCTGGGCCAGATTCTGGCCGCTCGGCCCTTTTCCTTTCTTTAAGCCTTTTCTTTTTCTAATTCTATTTTCTGGATAGAATTTGATATGAATTCAAATCCTTTTGAATTCAAAGTTCTTTGGGGATTTTTGCAGGGTTCTATGGGTTCACAAACAATCAAATATCCTAGTGGTTACCTTGCAAGGCTTGGTCAAGCTTGGGTCTTTGAAATAAACAGAGACTTTGTCTCTTAGTCCCTAGTTTGAAATAGGGTTTAGAAAATATTTCTAAATTGGAAACTTGGGTTTAAATGCTACTCCTAAAGGGTGATGGCCAATTGAGACTTTGCCCACATGAAATCATAGCTCAAACTTCTGCCTCTAAATGATTTTGAGAAAAACCCTATATGAATGAATGATGCAAGGATGATATGAATGAGTTTTGAAACATGATTTTTAGGGATGTTACACTCTAGTGGTTGTTAGTAAAAATAACACACATGCAATGACACTGGTGGATCCATAGGTGGATTGTGAAGAGAGCATACATGCAATCACACTGGTGGGCGCAATGACACTGTTGGATCCATATGTGGTATGTGAAAAGAACACACATGCAATGACTCTGATTGTTGTTAGTAAAAAGAACACACATGCAATCACACTGGTGGATCCATGTGTGGTCCCTGAAGAGAACACACATGCAATGACTCTGGTTGTTATTTGTCAAAAGAGCACACATGCAATGACACTGGTGGATCCATAGGTGGATTGTGAAAAGAACACACATGCAATGACACTGGTGGATCCATATATGGATTGTGAAAAGAGCACACATGCAATGACTCTTCGTGTTGTTAGTAAAGAGAGCACACATGCAATGACACTGGTGGATCCATGTGTGGTCTCTCAAGAGAACACACATTTCAATGACTCTGGTTTTTGATAGTAAAAAGAACACACATGCAATGACACTGGTGGATCCATGTGTGGTCTCTGAAGAGAACACACATGCAATGACTCTGGTTGTTGTTAGTAAAAAGGGCACACATGCATTGACACTGGTGGATCCATAGGTGGATTGTGAAAAGAACACACATGGAATGACACTGGTGGATCCATATGTGCTATGTGAAAAGAACACACATTTCAATGACTCTGGTTGTTGTTAATAAAAAGAACACACATGCAATGACACTGGTGGATCCATATGTGGTATGTGAAAAGAACACACATTTCAATGACTCTGGTTGTGGTTAGTAAAAAGAACACACATGCAATGACACTGGTGGATCCATGTGAGGTCTCTAAAGAGAACACACATTTCAATGACTCTAGTTTTTGTTAGTAAAAAGAACACACATGCAATGACACTGGTGGATCCATGTGTGGTCTCTGAAGAGAACACACATGCAATGACTCTGGTTGTTGTTAGTAAAAAGAGCACACATGGAATGCCACTGGTGGATCCATAGGTGGATTGTGAAAAGAACACACATGCAATTACACTGGTGGATCCATATGTGGTATGTGAAAAGAACACACATTTGAATGACTCTGGTTGTTGTTAGTAAAAAGAACACACATGCAATGACACTGGTGGATCCATGTGTGGTCTCTGAAGAGAACACACATTTCAATGACACTGGTGGATCAATATGTAGTATGTGAAAGGAACACACATGAAATGACTCTAGTTGTTGTTAGTAAAAAGAACACACATGCAATGACACTGGTGGATCCATAGGTGGATTGTGAAGAGAGCATACATGCAATCACACTGGTGGATTCAATGACACTGTTGGATCCATATGTGGTATGTGAAAAGAACACACATGCAATGACTCTGGTTGTTGTTAATAAAAATAACACAGATGCAATCACATTGGTGGATCCATGTGTGGTCTCTGAAGAGAACACACATGCAATGACACTGGTGGATCCATAGGTGGATTGTGCAAAGAGCACACATGCAATGACTCTTGGTGTTGTTAGTAAAGAGAGCACACATGCAATGACACTGGTGGATCCATGTGTGGTCTCTGAAGAGAACACACATTTCAATGACTCTGGTTTTTGATAGTAAAAAGAACACACATGCAATGACACTGGTGGATCCATGTGTGGTCTTTGAAGAGAACACACATGCAATGACTCTGGTTGTTGTTAGTAAAAAGATCACACATCCATTGACACTGGTGGATCCATAGGTGGCTTATGAAAAGAACACACATGCAATGACACTGGTGGATCCATATGTGGTATGTGAAAAGAACACACATTTCAATGACTCTGGTTGTTGTTAATAAAAAGAACACACATTCAATGACACTGGTGGATCCATATGTGGTATGTGAAAAGAACACACATTTCAATGACTCTGGTTGTTTGTAAGTAGAACACACATGCAATGACACTGGTGGATCCATGTGTGGTCTCTGAGGAGAACATACATTTCAATGACACTGGTGGATCCAAATGTGGTATGTGAAAAGAACACACATGAAATGACTCTAGTTGTTGTTAGTGAAAAGAACACACATGCAATGACACTGTGGATCCATAGGTGGATTGTGAAGAGAGCATACATGCAATGACACCTGTGGATGCAATGACACTGGTGGATCCATATGTGGTATGTGAAAAGAACACACATGCAATGACTCTGGTTGTTATTAGTGAAAAGAGCACACATGCAATGACACTGGTGGATCCATAGGTGGATTGTGAAAAGAACACACATGCAATGACATTGGTGGATCCATATGTGGATTGTGAAAAGAGCACACATGCAATGACTCTTGTTGTTGTTAGTAAAGAGAGCACACATCCAATGAAACTAGTGGATCCATGTGTGGTCTCTGAAGAGAACACACATTTCAATGACACTGGTGGATGCATATGTAGTATGTGAAAGGAACACACATTAAATGACTCTAGTTGTTGTTAGTAAAAAGAACACACATGCAATGACACGGGTGGATCCATAGGTGGATTGTGAAGAGAGCATACATGCAATCACACTGGTGGATTCAATGGCACTGTTGGATCCATATGTGGTATGTGAAAAGAACACACACGCAATGACTCTGGTTGTTGTTAGTAAAAATAACACACATGCAATCACACTGGTGGATCCATGTGTGGTCTCTGAAGAGAACCCACATGCAATGACTCTGGTTGTTATTAGTCAAAAGAGCACACATGCAATGACACTGGTGGATCCATAGGTGGATTGTGAAAAGAACACACATGCAATGACACTGGTGGATTCATATATGGATTGTGAAAAGAGCACACATGCAATGACTCTTGGTGTTGTTAGTAAAGAGAGCACACATGCAATGACACTGGTGGATCCATGTGTGGTCTCTGAAGAGAACACACATTTCAATGACTCTGGTTTTTGATAGTAAAAAGAACACACATGCAATGACACTGGTGGATCCATATGTGGTCTCTGAAGAGAACACACATGCAATGACTCTGGTTGTTGTTAGTAAAAAGAGCACACATGCATTGACACTGGTGCATCCATAGGTGGATTGTGAAAAGAACACACATGCAATGACATTGGTGGATTCATATGTGGTATGTGAAAAGAACACACATTTTAATGACTCTGGTTGTTGTTAATAAAAAGAACACACATGCAATGACACTGGTGGATCCATATGTGGTATGTGAAAAGAACACAGATTTTAATGACTCTTGTTGTTGTTAGTAAAGAGAGCACACATGCAATGACACTGGTGGATCCATGTGTGGTCTCTCAAGAGAACACACATTTCAATGACTCTGGTTTTTGATAGTAAAAAGAACACAGATGCAATGACACTGGTGGATCCATGTGTGGTCTCTGAAGAGAACACACATGCAATGACTCTGGTTGTTGTTAGTAAAAAGGGCACACATGCATTGACACTGGTGGATCCATAGGTGGATTGTGAAAAGAACACACATGGAATGACACTGGTGGATCCATATGTGCTATGTGAAAAGAACACACATTTCAATGACTCTGGTTGTTGTTAATAAAAAGAACACACATGCAATGACACTGGTGGATCCATATGTGGTATGTGAAAAGAACACACATTTCAATGACTCTGGTTGTGGTTAGTAAAAAGAACACACATGCAATGACACTGGTGGATCCATGTGAGGTCTCTAAAGAGAACACACATTTCAATGACTCTAGTTTTTGTTAGTAAAAAGAACACACATGCAATGACACTGGTGGATCCATGTGTGGTCTCTGAAGAGAACACACATGCAATGACTCTGGTTGTTGTTAGTAAAAAGAGCACACATGGAATGCCACTGGTGGATCCATAGGTGGATTGTGAAAAGAACACACATGCAATTACACTGGTGGATCCATATGTGGTATGTGAAAAGAACACACATTTGAATGACTCTGGTTGTTGTTAGTAAAAAGAACACACATGCAATGACACTGGTGGATCCATGTGTGGTCTCTGAAGAGAACACACATTTCAATGACACTGGTGGATCAATATGTAGTATGTGAAAGGAACACACATGAAATGACTCTAGTTGTTGTTAGTAAAAAGAACACACATGCAATGACACTGGTGGATCCATAGGTGGATTGTGAAGAGAGCATACATGCAATCACACTGGTGGATTCAATGACACTGTTGGATCCATATGTGGTATGTGAAAAGAACACACATGCAATGACTCTGGTTGTTGTTAATATAAATAACACAGATGCAATCACACTGGTGGATCCATGTGTGGTCTCTGAAGAGAACACACATGCAATGACACTGGTGGATCCATAGGTGGATTGTGCAAAGAGCACACATGCAATGACTCTTGGTGTTGTTAGTAAAGAGAGCACACATGCAATGACACTGGTGGATCCATGTGTGGTCTCTGAAGAGAACACACATTTCAATGACTCTGGTTTTTGATAGTAAAAAGAACACACATGCAATGACACTGGTGGATCCATGTGTGGTCTTTGAAGAGAACACACATGCAATGACTCTGGTTGTTGTTAGTAAAAAGATCACACATCCATTGACACTGGTGGATCCATAGGTGGCTTATGAAAAGAACACACATGCAATGACACTGGTGGATCCATATGTGGTATGTGAAAAGAACACACATTTCAATGACTCTGGTTGTTGTTAATAAAAAGAACACACATTCAATGACACTGGTGGATCCATATGTGGTATGTGAAAAGAACACACATTTCAATGACTCTGGTTGTTTGTAAGTAGAACACACATGCAATGACACTGGTGGATCCATGTGTGGTCTCTGAGGAGAACATACATTTCAATGACACTGGTGGATCCAAATGTGGTATGTGAAAAGAACACACATGAAATGACTCTAGTTGTTGTTAGTGAAAAGAACACACATGCAATGACACTGTGGATCCATAGGTGGATTGTGAAGAGAGCATACATGCAATGACACCTGTGGATGCAATGACACTGGTGGATCCATATGTGGTATGTGAAAAGAACACACATGCAATGACTCTGGTTGTTATTAGTGAAAAGAGCACACATGCAATGACACTGGTGGATCCATAGGTGGATTGTGAAAAGAACACACATGCAATGACATTGGTGGATCCATATGTGGATTGTGAAAAGAGCACACATGCAATGACTCTTGTTGTTGTTAGTAAAGAGAGCACACATCCAATGAAACTAGTGGATCCATGTGTGGTCTCTGAAGAGAACACACATTTCAATGACACTGGTGGATGCATATGTAGTATGTGAAAGGAACACACATTAAATGACTCTAGTTGTTGTTAGTAAAAAGAACACACATGCAATGACACGGGTGGATCCATAGGTGGATTGTGAAGAGAGCATACATGCAATCACACTGGTGGATTCAATGGCACTGTTGGATCCATATGTGGTATGTGAAAAGAACACACACGCAATGACTCTGGTTGTTGTTAGTAAAAATAACACACATGCAATCACACTGGTGGATCCATGTGTGGTCTCTGAAGAGAACCCACATGCAATGACTCTGGTTGTTATTAGTCAAAAGAGCACACATGCAATGACACTGGTGGATCCATAGGTGGATTGTGAAAAGAACACACATGCAATGACACTGGTGGATTCATATATGGATTGTGAAAAGAGCACACATGCAATGACTCTTGGTGTTGTTAGTAAAGAGAGCACACATGCAATGACACTGGTGGATCCATGTGTGGTCTCTGAAGAGAACACACATTTCAATGACTCTGGTTTTTGATAGTAAAAAGAACACACATGCAATGACACTGGTGGATCCATATGTGGTCTCTGAAGAGAACACACATGCAATGACTCTGGTTGTTGTTAGTAAAAAGAGCACACATGCATTGACACTGGTGCATCCATAGGTGGATTGTGAAAAGAACACACATGCAATGACATTGGTGGATTCATATGTGGTATGTGAAAAGAACACACATTTTAATGACTCTGGTTGTTGTTAATAAAAAGAACACACATGCAATGACACTGGTGGATCCATATGTGGTATGTGAAAAGAACACAGATTTTAATGACTCTTGTTGTTGTTAGTAAAGAGAGCACACATGCAATGACACTGGTGGATCCATGTGTGGTCTCTCAAGAGAACACACATTTCAATGACTCTGGTTTTTGATAGTAAAAAGAACACAGATGCAATGACACTGGTGGATCCATGTGTGGTCTCTGAAGAGAACACACATGCAATGACTCTGGTTGTTGTTAGTAAAAAGGGCACACATGCATTGACACTGGTGGATCCATAGGTGGATTGTGAAAAGAACACACATGGAATGACACTGGTGGATCCATATGTGCTATGTGAAAAGAACACACATTTCAATGACTCTGGTTGTTGTTAATAAAAAGAACACACATGCAATGACACTGGTGGATCCATATGTGGTATGTGAAAAGAACACACATTTCAATGACTCTGGTTGTGGTTAGTAAAAAGAACACACATGCAATGACACTGGTGGATCCATGTGAGGTCTCTAAAGAGAACACACATTTCAATGACTCTAGTTTTTGTTAGTAAAAAGAACACACATGCAATGACACTGGTGGATCCATGTGTGGTCTCTGAAGAGAACACACATGCAATGACTCTGGTTGTTGTTAGTAAAAAGAGCACACATGGAATGCCACTGGTGGATCCATAGGTGGATTGTGAAAAGAACACACATGCAATTACACTGGTGGATCCATATGTGGTATGTGAAAAGAACACACATTTGAATGACTCTGGTTGTTGTTAGTAAAAAGAACACACATGCAATGACACTGGTGGATCCATGTGTGGTCTCTGAAGAGAACACACATTTCAATGACACTGGTGGATCAATATGTAGTATGTGAAAGGAACACACATGAAATGACTCTAGTTGTTGTTAGTAAAAAGAACACACATGCAATGACACTGGTGGATCCATAGGTGGATTGTGAAGAGAGCATACATGCAATCACACTGGTGGATTCAATGACACTGTTGGATCCATATGTGGTATGTGAAAAGAACACACATGCAATGACTCTGGTTGTTGTTAATATAAATAACACAGATGCAATCACACTGGTGGATCCATGTGTGGTCTCTGAAGAGAACACACATGCAATGACACTGGTGGATCCATAGGTGGATTGTGCAAAGAGCACACATGCAATGACTCTTGGTGTTGTTAGTAAAGAGAGCACACATGCAATGACACTGGTGGATCCATGTGTGGTCTCTGAAGAGAACACACATTTCAATGACTCTGGTTTTTGATAGTAAAAAGAACACACATGCAATGACACTGGTGGATCCATGTGTGGTCTTTGAAGAGAACATACATGCAATGACTCTGGTTCTTGTTAGTAAAAAGATCACACATCCATTGACACTGGTGGATCCATAGGTGGCTTATGAAAAGAACACACATGCAATGACACTGGTGGATCCATATGTGGTATGTGAAAAGAACACACATTTCAATGACTCTGGTTGTTGTTAATAAAAACAACACACATTCAATGACACTGGTGGATCCATATGTGGTATGTGAAAAGAACACACATTTCAATGACTCTGGTTGTTGTTTGTAAAAAGAACACACATGCAATGACACTGGTGGATCCATGTGTGGTCTCTGAGGAGAACATACATTTCAATGACACTGGTGGATCCAAATGTGGTATGTGAAAAGAACACACATGAAATGACTCTAGTTGTTGTTAGTGAAAAGAACACACATGCAATGACACTGTGGATCCATAGGTGGATTGTGAAGAGAGCATACATGCAATGACACCTGTGGATGCAATGACACGGGTGGATCCATATGTGGTATATGAAAAGAACACACATGCAATGACTCTGGTTGTTATTAGTGAAAAGAGCACACATGCAATGACACTGGTGGATCCATAGGTGGATTGTGAAAAGAACACACATGCAATGACATTGGTGGATCCATATGTGGATTGTGAAAAGAGCACACATGCAATGACTCTTGTTGTTGTTAGTAAAGAGAGCACACATCCAATGAAACTAGTGGATCCATGTGTGGTCTCTGAAGAGAACACACATTTCAATGACACTGGTGGATGCATATGTAGTATGTGAAAGGAACACACATTAAATGACTCTAGTTGTTGTTAGTAAAAAGAACACACATCCAATGACACGGGTGGATCCATAGGTGGATTGTGAAGAGAGCATACATGCAATCACACTGGTGGATTCAATGGCACTGTTGGATCCATATGTGGTATGTGAAAAGAACACACACGCAATGACTCTGGTTGTTGTTAGTAAAAATAACACACATGCAATCACACTGGTGGATCCATGTGTGGTCTCTGAAGAGAACCCACATGCAATGACTCTGGTTGTTATTAGTCAAAAGAGCACACATGCAATGACACTGGTGGATCCATAGGTGGATTGTGAAAAGAACACACATGCAATGACACTGGTGGATCCATAGGTGGATTGTGCAAAGAGCACACATGCAATGACTCTTGGTGTTGTTAGTAAAGAGAACACACATGCAATGACACTGGTGGATCCATGTGTGGTCTCTGAAGAGAACACACATTTCAATGACTCTGGTTTTTGATAGTAAAAAGAACACACATGCAATGACACTGGTGGATCCATATGTGGTCTCTGAAGAGAACACACATGCAATGACTCTGGTTGTTGTTAGTAAAAAGAGCACACATGCATTGACACTGGTGCATCCATAGGTGGATTGTGAAAAGAACACACATGCAATGACATTGGTGGATTCATATGTGGTATGTGAAAAGAACACACATTTTAATGACTCTGGTTGTTGTTAATAAAAAGAACACACATGCAATGACACTGGTGGATCCATATGTGGTATGTGAAAAGAACACAGATTTTAATGACTCTGGTTGTTGTTAGTAAAAAGAACACACATGCAATGACATTGGTGGATCCATGTGTGGTCTCTGAAGAGAACATACATTTCAATGACACTGGTGGATCCATATGTGGTATGTGAAAAGAACACACATGAAATGACTCTAGTTGTTGTTAGTAAAAAGAACACACATGCAATGACACTGGTGGATCCATAGGTGGATTGTGAAGAGAGCATACATGCAATGACACTGGTGGATTCAATGACACTGGTGGATCCATATGTGGTATGTGAAAAGAACACACATGCAATGACTCTGGTTGTTGTTAGTAAAAAGAACACACATGCAATGACACTGGTGGATCCATGTTTGGTCTCTGAAGAGAACGCACATGCAATGACTCTGGTTGTTATTATTGAAAAGAGCACACATGCAATGACACTGGTGGATCCATAGGTGCATTGTGAAAAGAACACACATGCAATGACACTGGTGGATCCATATGTGGATTGTGAAAAGAGCACACATGCAATGACTCTTGTTGTTGTTAGTAAAGAGAGCACACATCCAATGACACTAGTGGATCCATGTGTGGTCTCTAAAGGGAACACACATTTCAATGACACTGGTGGATTCATATGTAGTATGTGAAAGGAACACACATGAAATGACTCTAGTTGTTGTTAGTAAAAAGAACACACATGCAATGACACTGGTGGATCCATAGGTGGATTGTGAACAGAGCATACATGCAATCACACTGGTGGGTGCAATAACACTATTGGATCCATATGTGGTATGTGAAAAGAACACACATGCAATGACTCTGATTATTGTTAGTAAAAAGAACACACATGCAGTCACACTGGTGGATCCATGTGTGGTCCCTGAAGAGAACACACATGCAATGACTCTGGTTGTTATTAGTCAAAAGAGCACACATGCAATGACACTGTTGGATCCATAGGTGGGTTGTGAAAAGAACACACATGCAATGACACTGGTGGATCCATATATGGATTGTGAAAAGAGCACACATGCAATGACTCTTCGTGTTGTTAGTAAAGAGAGCACACATGCAATGACACTGGTGGATCCATGTGTGGTCTCTCAAGAGAACACACATTTCAATGACTATGGTTTTTGATAGTAAAAAGAACACACATGCAATGACACTGGTGGATCCATGTGTGGTCTCTGAAGAGAACACACATGCAATGACTCTGGTTGTTGTTAGTAAAAAGAGCACACATGCATTGACACTGGTGGATCCATAGGTGGATTGTGAAAAGAACACACATGGAATGACACTGGTGGATCCATATGTGCTATGTGAAAAGAACACACATTTCAATGACTCTGGTTGTTGTTAGTAAAAAAGAACACACATGCAATGACACTGGTGGATCCATGTGTGGTCTCTGAAGAGAACACACATTTCAATGACACTGGTGGATCAATATGTAGTATGTGAAAAGAACACACATGAAATGACTCTAGTTGTTGTTAGAAAAAAGAACACACATGCAATGACACTGGTGGATCCATAGGTGGATTGTGAAGAGAGCATACATGCAATCACACTGGTGGATTCAATGACACTGTTGGATCCATATGTGGTATGTGAAAAGAACACACATGCAATGACTCTGGTTGTTGTTAGTAAAAATAACACAGATGCAATCACACTGGTGGATCCATGTGTGGTCTCTGAAGAGAACACACATGCAATGACAGTGGTGGATCCATAGGTGGATTGTGCAAAGAGCACACATGCAATGACTCTTGGTGTTGTTAGTAAAGAGAGCACACATGCAATGACACTGGTGGATCCATGTGTGGTCTCCGAAGAGAACACACATTTCAATGACTCTTGTTTTTGATAGTAAAAAGAACACACATGCAATGACACTGGTGGATCCATGTGTGGTCTTTGAAGAGAACACACATGCAATGACTCTGGTTGTTGTTAGTAAAAAGAGCACACATCCATTGACACTGGTGGATCCATAGGTGGCTTATGAAAAGAACACACATGCAATGACACTGGTGGATCCATATGTGGTATGTGAAAAGAACACACATTTCAATGACTCTGGTTGTTGTTAATAAAAAGAACACACATTCAATGACACTCGTGGATCCATATGTGGTATGTGAAAAGAACACACATTTCAATGACTCTGGTTGTTGTTTGTAAAAAGAACACACATGCAATGACACTGGTGGATCCATGTGTGGTCTCTGAGGAGAACATACATTTCAATGATACTGGTGGATCCAAATGTGGTATGTGAAAAGAACACACATGAAATGACTCTAGTTGTTGTTAGTGAAAAGAACACACATGCAATGACACTGTGGATCCATAGGTGGATTGTGAAGAGAGCATACATGCAATGACACCTGTGGATGCAATGACACTGGTGGATCCATATGTGGTATGTGAAAAGAACACACATGCAATGACTCTGGTTGTTGTTAGTAAAAAGAACACACATGCAATGACACTGGTGGATCCATGTTTGGTCTCTGAAGAGAACACACATGCAATGACTCTGGTTGTTATTAGTGAAAAGAGCACACATGCAATGACACTGGTGGATCCATAGGTGGATTGTGAAAAGAACACACATGCAATGACATTGGTGGATCCATATGTGGATTGTGAAAAGAGCACACATGCAATGACTCTTGTTGTTGTTAGTAAAGAGAGCACACATCCAATGAAACTAGTGGATCCATGTGTGGTCTCTGAAGAGAACACACATTTCAATGACACTGGTGGATGCATATGTAGTATGTGAAAGGAACACACATTAAATGACTCTAGTTGTTGTTAGTAAAAAGAACACACATGCAATGACACGGGTGGATCCATAGGTGGATTGTGAAGAGAGCATACATGCAATCACACTGGTGGATTCAATGGCACTGTTGGATCCATATGTGGTATGTGAAAAGAACACACATGCAATGACTCTGGTTGTTGTTAGTAAAAATAACACACATGCAATCACACTGGTGGATCCATGTGTGGTCTCTGAAGAGAACACACATGCAATGACTCTGGTTGTTATTAGTCAAAAGAGCACACATGCAATGACACTGGTGGATCCATAGGTGGATTGTGAAAAGAACACACATGCAATGACACTGGTGGATCCATATATGGATTGTGAAAAGAGCACACATGCAATGACTCTTGGTGTTGTTAGTAAAGAGAGCACACATGCAATGACACTGGTGGATCCATGTGTGGTCTCTCAAGAGAACACACATTTCAATGACTCTGGTTTTTGATAGTAAAAAGAACACACATGCAATGACACTGGTGGATCCATGTGTGGTCTCTGAAGAGAACACACGTGCAATGACTCTGGTTCTTGTTAGTAAAAAGAGCACACATGCATTGACACTGGTGCATCCATAGGTGGATTGTGAAAAGAACACACATGCAATGACACTGGTGGATCCATATGTGGTATGTGAAAAGAACACACATTCTAATGACTCTGGTTGTTGTTAATAAAAAGAACACACATGCAATGACACTGGTGGATCCATATGTGGTATGTGAAAAGAACACACATTTTAATGACTCTGGTTGTTGTTAGTAAAAAGAACACACATGCAATGACACTGGTGGATCCATGTGTGGTCTCTGAAGAGAACATACATTTAAATGACACTGGTGGATCCATATGTGGTATGTGAAAAGAACACACATGAAATGACTCTAGTTGTTGTTAGTAAAAAGAACACACATGCAATGACACTGGTGGATCCATAGGTGGATTGTGAAGAGAGCATACATGCAATGACACTGGTGGATTCAATGACACTGGTGGATCCATATGTGGTATGTGAAAAGAACACACATGCAATGACTCTGGTTGTTGTTAGTAAAAAGAACACACATGCAATGACACTGGTGGATCCATGTGTGGTCTCTGAAGAGAACACACATTTCAATGACTCTGGTTGTTATTAGTGAAAAGAGCACACATGCAATGACACTGGTGGATCCATAGGTGCATTGTGAAAAAACACACATGCAATGACACCGGTGGATCCATATGTGGATTGTGAAAAGAGCACACATGCAATGACTCTTGTTGTTGTTAGTAAAGAGAGCACACATCCAATGACACTAGTGGATCCATGTGTGGTCTCTGAAGGGAACACACATTTCAATGACACTGGTGGATCCATATGTAGTATGTGAAAGGAACACACATGAAATGACTCTAGTTGTTGTTAGTAAAAAGAACACACATGCAATGACACTGGTGGATCCATAGGTGGATTGTGAAGAGAGCATACATGCAATCACACTGGTGGATTCAATGACACTGTTGGATCCATATGTGGTATGTGAAAAGAACACACATGCAATGACTCTGATTGTTGTTAGTAAAAAGAACACACATGCAATCACACTGGTGGATCCATGTGTGGTCTCTGAAGAGAACACACATGCAATGACTCTTGGTGTTGTTAGTAAAGAGAGCACACATGCAATGACACTGGTGGATCCATGTGTGGTCTCTGAAGAGAACACACATTTCAATGACTCTGGTTTTTGATAGTAAAAAGAACACACATGCAATGACACTGGTGGATCCATGTGTGGTCTCTGAAGAGAACACACGTGCAATGACTCTGGTTCTTGTTAGTAAAAAGAGCACACATGCATTGACACTGGTGCATCCATAGGTGGATTGTGAAAAGAACACACATGCAATGACACTGGTGGATCCATATGTGGTATGTGAAAAGAACACACATTCTAATGACTCTGGTTGTTGTTAATAAAAAGAACACACATGCAATGACACTGGTGGATCCATATGTGGTATGTGAAAAGAACACACATTTTAATGACTCTGGTTGTTGTTAGTAAAAAGAACACACATGCAATGACACTGGTGGATCCATGTGTGGTCTCTGAAGAGAACATACATTTAAATGACACTGGTGGATCCATATGTGGTATGTGAAAAGAACACACATGAAATGACTCTAGTTGTTGTTAGTAAAAAGAACACACATGCAATGACACTGGTGGATCCATAGGTGGATTGTGAAGAGAGCATACATGCAATGACACTGGTGGATTCAATGACACTGGTGGATCCATATGTGGTATGTGAAAAGAACACACATGCAATGACTCTGGTTGTTGTTAGTAAAAAGAACACACATGCAATGACACTGGTGGATCCATGTGTGGTCTCTGAAGGGAACACACATTTCAATGACTCTGGTTGTTATTAGTGAAAAGAGCACACATGCAATGACACTGGTGGATCCATAGGTGCATTGTGAAAAAACACACATGCAATGACACCGGTGGATCCATATGTGGATTGTGAAAAGAGCACACATGCAATGACTCTTGTTGTTGTTAGTAAAGAGAGCACACATCCAATGACACTAGTGGATCCATGTGTGGTCTCTGAAGGGAACACACATTTCAATGACACTGGTGGATCCATATGTAGTATGTGAAAGGAACACACATGAAATGACTCTAGTTGTTGTTAGTAAAAAGAACACACATGCAATGACACTGGTGGATCCATAGGTGGATTGTGAAGAGAGCATACATGCAATCACACTGGTGGATTCAATGACACTGTTGGATCCATATGTGGTATGTGAAAAGAACACACATGCAATGACTCTGGTTGTTGTTAGTAAAAATAACACAGATGCAATCACACTGGTGGATCCATGTGTGGTCTCTGAAGAGAACACACATGCAATGACACTGGTGGATCCATAGGTGGATTGTGCAAAGAGCACACATGCAATGACTCTTGGTGTTGTTAGTAAAGAGAGCACACATGCAATGACACTGGTGGATCCATGTGTGGTCTCTGAAGAGAACACACATTTCAATGACTCTGGTTTTTGATAGTAAAAAGAACACACATGCAATGACACTGGTGGATCCATGTATGGTCTTTGAAGAGAACACACATGCAATGACTCTGGTTGTTGTTAGTAAAAAGAGCACACATCCATTGACACTGGTGGATCCATAGTTGGCTTATGAAAAGAACACACATGCAATGACACTGGTGGATCCATATGTGGTATGTGAAAAGAACACACATTTCAATGACTCTGGTTGTTGTTTGTAAAAAGAACACACATGCAATGACACTGGTGGATCCATGTGTGGTCTCTGAGGAGAACATACATTTCAATGACACTGGTGGATCCAAATGTGGTATGTGAAAAGAACACACATGAAATGACTCTAGTTGTTGTTAGTGAAAAGAACACACATGCAATGACATTGTGGATCCATAGGTGGATTGTGAAGAGAGCATACATGCAATGACACCTGTGGATTCAATGACACTGGTGGATCCATATGTGGTATGTGAAAAGAACACACATGCAATGACTCTTGTTGTTGTTAGTAAAAAGAACACACATGCAATGACACTGGTGGATCCATGTTTGGTCTCTGAAGAGAACACACATGCAATGACTCTGGTTGTTATTAGTGAAAAGATCACACATGCAATGACACTGGTGGATCCATAGGTGGATTGTGAAAAGAACAAACATGCAATGACATTGGTGGATCCATATGTGGATTGTGAAAAGAGCACACATGCAATGACTCTTGTTGTTGTTAGTAAAGAGAGCACACATCCAATGAAACTAGTGGATCCATGTGTGGTCTCTGAAGAGAACACACATTTCAATGACACTGGTGGATGCATATGTAGTGTGTGAAAGGAACACACATGAAATGACTCTAGTTGTTGTTAGTAAAAAGAACACACATGCAATGACACTGGTGGATCCATAGGTGGATTGTGAAGAGAGCATACATGCAATCACACTGGTGGATTCAATGGCACTGTTGGATCCATATGTGGTATGTGAAAAGAACACACATGCAATGACTCTGGTTGTTGTTAGTAAAAATAACACACATGCAATCACACTGGTGGATCCATGTGTGGTCTCTGAAGAGAACCCACATGCAATGACTCTGGTTGTTATTAGTCAAAAGAGCACACATGCAATGACACTGGTGGATCCATAGGTGGATTGTGAAAAGAACGCACATGCAATGACACTGGTGGATTCATATATGGATTGTGAAAAGAGCACACATGCAATGACTCTTGGTGTTGTTAGTAAAGAGAGCACACATGCAATGACACTGGTGGATCCATGTGTGGTCTCTGAAGAGAACACACATTTCAAGGACTCTGGTTTTTGATAGTAAAAAGAACACACATGCAATGACACTGGTGGATCCATGTGTGGTCTCTGAAGAGAACACACATGCAATGACTCTGGTTGTTGTTAGTAAAAAGAGCACACATGCATTGACACTGGTGCATCCATAGGTGGATTGTGAAAAGAACACACATGCAATGACACTGGTGGATTCATATGTGGTATGTGAAAAGAACACACATTTTAATGACTCTGGTTGTTGTTAATAAAAAGAACACACATGCAATGACACTGGTGGATCCATATGTGGTATGTGAAAAGAACACAGATTTTAATGACTCTGGTTGTTGTTAGTAAAAAGAACACACATGCAATGACATTGGTGGATCCATGTGTGGTCTCTGAAGAGAACATACATTTCAATGACACTGGTGGATCCATATGTGGTATGTGAAAAGAACACACATGAAATGACTCTAGTTGTTTTTACTAAAAAAAACACACATGCAATGACACTGGTGGATCCATAGGTGGATTGTGAAGAGAGCGTACATGCAATGACACTGGTGGATTCAATGACACTGGTGGATCCATATGTGGTATGTGAAAAGAACACACATGCAATGACTCTGGTGGTTGTTAGTAAAAAGAACACACATGCAATGACACTGGTGGATCCATGTTTGGTCTCTGAATTGAACACACATGCAATGACTCTGGTTGTTATTAGTGAAAAGAGCACACAAGCAATGACACTGGTGGATCCATAGGTGCATTGTGAAAAGAACACACATGCAATGACACTGGTGGATCCATATGTGGATTGTGAAAAGAGCACACATGCAATGACTCTTGTTTTTGTTAGTAAAGAGAGCACACATCCAATGACACTAGTGGATCCATGTGTGGTATCTAAAGGGAACACACATTTCAATGACACTGGTGGATCCATATGTAGTATATGAAAGGAACACACATGAAATGACTCTAGTTGTTGTTAGTAAAAAGAACACACATGCAATGACACTGGTGGATCCATAGGTGGATTGTGAAGAGCATACATGCAATCACAATGGTGGATTCAATGGCACTGTTGGATCCATATGTGGTATGTGAAAAGAACACACATGCAATGACTCTTGTTGTTGTTAGTAAAAATAACACACATGCAATCACACTGGTGGATCCATGTGTGGTCTCTGAAGAGAACCCACATGCAATGACTCTGGTTGTTATTAGTCAAAAGAGCACACATGCAATGACACTTGTGGATCCATAGGTGGATTGTGAAAAGAACACACATGCAATGACACTGGTGGATCCATATATGGATTGTGAAAAGAGCACACATGCAATGACTCTTGGTGTTGTTAGTAAAGAGAGCACACATGCAATGACACTGGTGGATCCATGTGTGGTCTCTGAAGAGAACACACATTTCAATGACTCTGGTTTTTGATAGTAAAAAGAACACACATGCAATGACACTGGTGGATCCATGTGTGGTCTCTGAAGAGAACACACATTTCAATGACTCTAGTTTTTGTTAGTAAAAAGAACACACATGCAATGACACTGGTGGATCCATGTGTGGTCTCTGAAGAGAACATACATTTCAATGACACTGGTGGATCCATATGTGGTATGTGAAAAGAACACACATGAAATGACTCTAGTTGTTGTTAGTAAAGAGAACACACATGCAATGACACTGGTGGATCCATCGGTGGATTGTGAAGAGAGCATACATGCAATGACACTGCTGGATTCAATGACACTAGTGGATCCATATGTGGTATGTGAAAAGAACACACATGCAATGACTCTGGTTGTTGTTAGTAAAAAGAACACACATGCAATGACACTGGTGGATCCATGTGTGGTCTCTGAAGAGAACACACATTTCAATGACTCTGGTTGTTATTAGTGAAAAGAGCACACATGCAATGACACTGGTGGATCCATAGGTGCATTGTGAAAAAACACACATGCAATGACACCGGTGGATCCATATGTGGATTGTGAAAAGAGCACACATGCAATGACTCTTGTTGTTTGTAAAGAGAGCACACATCCAATGACACTAGTGGATCCATGTGTGGTCTCTGAAGGGAACACACATTTCAATGACACTGGTGGATCCATATGTAGTATGTGAAAGGAACACACATGAAATGACTCTAGTTGTTGTTAGTAAAAAGAACACACATGCAATGACACTGGTGGATCCATAGGTGGATTGTGAAGAGAGCATACATGCAATCACACTGGTGGATTCAATGACACTGTTGGATCCATATGTGGTATGTGAAAAGAACACACATGCAATGACTCTGATTGTTGTTAGTAAAAAGAACACACATGCAATCACACTGGTGGATCCATGTGTGGTCTCTGAAGAGAACACACATGCAATGACTCTGGTTGTTGTTAGTAAAAAGAGCACACATGCATTGACACTGGTGCATCCATAGGTGGATTGTGAAAAGAACACACATGCAATGACACAGGTGGATCCATATGTGGTATGTGAAAAGAACACACATTTTAATGACTCTGGTTGTTGTTAATAAAAAGAACACACATGCAATGACACTGGTGGATCCATATGTGGTATGTGAAAAGAACACACATTTTAATGACTCTGGTTGTTGTTAGTAAAAAGAACACACATGCAATGACATTGGTGGATCCATGTGTGGTCTCTGAAGAGAACATACATTTCAATGACACTGGTGGATCCATATGTGGTATGTGAAAAGAACACACATGAAATGACTCTAGTTGTTGTTAATAAAAAGAAACACACATGCAATGACACTGGTGGATCCATGTGTGGTCTCTGAAGAGAACACACATTTCAATGACTCTGGTTGTTATTAGTGAAAAGAGCACACATGCAATGACACTGGTGGATCCATAGGTGCATTGTGAAAAAACACACATGCAATGACACCGGTGGATCCATATGTGGATTGTGAAAAGAGCACACATGCAATGACTCTTGTTGTTGTTAGTAAAGAGAGCACACATCCAATGACACTAGTGGATCCATGTGTGGTCTCTGAAGGGAACACACATTTCAATGACACTGGTGGATCCATATGTAGTATGTGAAAGGAACACACATGAAATGACTCTAGTTGTTGTTAGTAAAAAGATCACACATGCAATGACACTGGTGGATCCATAGGTGGATTGTGAAGAGAGCATACATGCAATCACAATGGTGGATTCAATGGCACTGTTGGATCCATATGTGGTATGTGAAAAGAACACACATGCAATGACTCTGGTTGTTGTTAGTAAAAATAACACACATGCAATCACACTGGTGGATCCATGTGTGGTCTCTGAAGAGAACCCACATGCAATGACTCTGGTTGTTATTAGTCAAAAGAGCACACATGCAATGACACTGGTGGATCCATAGGTGGATTGTGAAAAGAACACACATGCAATGACACTGGTGGATCCATATATGGATTGTGAAAAGAGCACACATGCAATGACTCTTGGTGTTGTTAGTAAAGAGAGCACACATGCAATGACACTGGTGGATCCATGTGTGGTCTCTGAAGAGAACACACATTTCAATGACTCTGGTTTTTGATAGTAAAAATAACACACATGCAATGACACTGGTGGATCCATGTGTGGTCTCTGAAGAGAACACACGTGCAATGACTCTGGTTCTTGTTAGTAAAAAGAGCACACATGCATTGACACTGGTGCATCCATAGGTGGATTGTGAAAAGAACACACATGCAATGACACTGGTGGATCCATATGTGGTATGTGAAAAGAACACACATTCTAATGACTCTGGTTGTTGTTAATAAAAAGAACACACATGCAATGACACTGGTGGATCCATATGTGGTATGTGAAAAGAACACACATTTTAATGACTCTAGTTGTTGTTAGTAAAAAGAACACACATGCAATGACACTGGTGGATCCATGTGTGGTCTCTGAAGAGAACATACATTTAAATGACACTGGTGGATCCATATGTGGTATGTGAAAAGAACACACATGAAATGACTCTAGTTGTTGTTAGTAAAAAGAACACACATGCAATGACACTGGTGGATCCATAGGTGGATTGTGAAGAGAGCATACATGCAATGACACTGGTGGATTCAATGACACTGGTGGATCCATATGTGGTATGTGAAAAAAACACACATGCAATGACTCTGGTTGTTGTTAGTAAAAAGAACACACATGCAATGACACTGGTGGATCCATGTGTGGTCTCTGAAGAGAACACACATTTCAATGACTCTGGTTGTTATTAGTGAAAAGAGCACACATGCAATGACACTGGTGGATCCATAGGTGCATTGTGAAAAAACACACATGCAATGACACCGGTGGATCCATATGTGGATTGTGAAAAGAGCACACATGCAATGACTCTTGTTGTTGTTAGTAAAGAGAGCACACATCCAATGACACTAGTGGATCCATGTGTGGTCTCTGAAGGGAACACACATTTCAATGACACTGGTGGATCCATATGTAGTATGTGAAAGGAACACACATGAAATGACTCTAGTTGTTGTTAGTAAAAAGAACACACATGCAATGACACTGGTGGATCCATAGGTGGATTGTGAAGAGAGCATACATGCAATCACACTGGTGGATTCAATGACACTGTTGGATCCATATGTGGTATGTGAAAAGAACACACATGCAATGACTCTGATTGTTGTTAGTAAAAAGAACACACATGCAATCACACTGGTGGATCCATGTGTGGTCTCTGAAGAGAACACACATGCAATGACTCTGGTTGTTGTTAGTAAAAAGAGCACACATGCATTGACACTGGTGCATCCATAGGTGGATTGTGAAAAGAACACACATGCAATGACATTGGTGGATCCATATGTGGTATGTGAAAAGAACACACATTTTAATGACTCTGGTTGTTGTTAATAAAAAGAACACACATGCAATGACATTGGTGGATCCATATGTGGTATGTGAAAAGAACACACATTTTAATGACTCTGGTTGTTGTTAGTAAAAAGAACACACATGCAATGACATTGGTGGATCCATGTGTGGTCTCTGAAGAGAACATACATTTCAATGACACTGGTGGATCCATATGTGGTATGTGAAAAGAACACACATGAAATGACTCTAGTTGTTGTTAGTAAAAAGAAACACACATGCAATGACACTGGTGGATCCATGTGTGGTCTCTGAAGAGAACACACATTTCAATGACTCTGGTTGTTATTAGTGAAAAGAGCACACATGCAATGACACTGGTGGATCCATAGGTGCATTGTGAAAAAACACACATGCAATGACACCGGTGGATCCATATGTGGATTGTAAAAAGAGCACACATGCAATGACTCTTGTTGTTGTTAGTAAAGAGAGCACACATCCAATGACACTAGTGGATCCATGTGTGGTCTCTGAAGGGAACACACATTTCAATGACACTGGTGGATCCATATGTAGTATGTGAAAGGAACACACATGAAATGACTCTAGTTGTTGTTAGTAAAAAGATCACACATGCAATGACACTGGTGGATCCATAGGTGGATTGTGAAGAGAGCATACATGCAATCACAATGGTGGATTCAATGGCACTGTTGGATCCATATGTGGTATGTGAAAAGAACACACATGCAATGACTCTGGTTGTTGTTAGTAAAAATAACACACATGCAATCACACTGGAGGATCCATGTGTGGTCTCTGAAGAGAACCCACATGCAATGACTCTGGTTGTTATTAGTCAAAGCACACATGCAATGACACTGGTGGATCCATAGGTGGATTGTGAAAAGAACACACATGCAATGCCACTGGTGGATCCATATATGGATTGTGAAAAGAGCACACATGCAATGACTCTTGGTGTTGTTAGTAAAGAGAGCACACATGCAATGACACTGGTGGATCCATGTGTGGTCTCTGAAGAGAACACACATTTCAATGACTCTGGTTTTTGATAGTAAAAAGAACACACATGCAATGACACTGGTGGATCCATGTGTGGTCTCTGAAGAGAACACACGTGCAATGACTCTGGTTCTTGTTAGTAAAAAGAGCACACATGCATTGACACTGGTGCATCCATAGGTGGATTGTGAAAAGAACACACATGCAATGACACTGGTGGATCCATATGTGGTATGTGAAAAGAACACACATTCTAATGACTCTGGTTGTTGTTAATAAAAAGAACACACATGCAATGACAATGGTGGATCCATATGTGGTATGTGAAAAGAACACACATTTTAATGACTCTGGTTGTTGTTAGTAAAAAGAACACACATGCAATGACACTGGTGGATCCATGTGTGGTCTCTGAAGAGAACATACATTTAAATGACACTGGTGGATCCATATGTGGTATGTGAAAAGAACACACATGAAATGACTCTAGTTGTTGTTAGTAAAAAGAACACACATGCAATGACACTGGTGGATCCATAGGTGGATTGTGAAGAGAGCATACATGCAATGACACTGGTGGATTCAATGACACTGGTGGATCCATATGTGGTATGTGAAAAGAACACACATGCAATGACTCTGGTTGTTGTTAGTAAAAAGAACACACATGCAATGACACTGGTGGATCCATGTGTGGTCTCTGAAGAGAACACACATTTCAATGACTCTGGTTGTTATTAGTGAAAAGAGCACACATGCAATGACACTGGTGGATCCATAGGTGCATTGTGAAAAAACACACATGCAATGACACCGGTGGATCCATATGTGGATTGTGAAAAGAGCACACATGCAATGACTCTTGTTGTTGTTAGTAAAGAGAGCACACATCCAATGACACTAGTGGATCCATGTGTGGTCTCTGAAGGGAACACACATTTCAATGACACTGGTGGATCCATATGTAGTATGTGAAAGGAACACACATGAAATGACTCTAGTTGTTGTTAGTAAAAAGAACACACATGCAATGACACTGGTGGATCCATAGGTGGATTGTGAAGAGAGCATACATGCAATCACACTGGTGGATTCAATGACACTGTTGGATCCATATGTGGTATGTGAAAAGAACACACATGCAATGACTCTGCTTGTTGTTAGTAAAAAGAACACACATGCAATCACACTGGTGGATCCATGTGTGGTCTCTGAAGAGAACACACATGCAATGACTCTGGTTGTTGTTAGTAAAAAGAGCACACATGCATTGACACTGGTGCATCCATAGGTGGATTGTGAAAAGAACACACATGCAATGACATTGGTGGATCCATATGTGGTATGTGAAAAGAACACACATTTTAATGACTCTGATTGTTGTTAATAAAAAGAACACACATGCAATGACACTGGTGGATCCATATGTGGTATGTGAAAAGAACACACATTTTAATGACTCTAGTTGTTGTTAGTAAAAAGAACACACATGCAATGACATTGGTGGATCCATGTGTGGTCTCTGAAGAGAACATACATTTCAATGACACTGGTGGATCCATATGTGGTATGTGAAAAGAACACACATCAAATGACTCTAGTTGTTGTTAGTAAAAAGAACACACATGCAATGACACTGGTGGATCCATAGGTGGATTGTGAAGAGAGCAGACATGCAATGACACTTGTGGATTCAATGACACTGGTGGATCCATATGTGGTATGTGAAAAGAACACACATGCAATGACTCTAGTTGTTGTTAGTAAAAAGAACACACATGCAATGACACTGGTGGATCCATGTTTGGTCTCTGAAGAGAACGCACATGCAATGACTCTGGTTGTTATTAGTGAAAAGAGGACACATGCAATGACACTGGTGGATCCATAGGTGCATTGTGAAAAGAACACACATGCAATGACACTGGTGGATCCACATGTGGATTGTGAAAAGAGCACACATGCAATGACTCTTGTTGTTGTTAGTAAAGAGAGCACACATCCAATGACACTAGTGGATCCATGTGTGGTCTCTGAAGGGAACACACATTTCAATGACACTGGTGGATCCATATGTAGTATGTGAAAGGAACACACATGAAATGACTCTAGTTGTTGTTAGTAAAAAGATCACACATGCAATGACACTGGTGGATCCATAGGTGGATTGTGAAGAGAGCATACATGCAATCACAATGGTGGTTTCAATGGCACTGTTGGATCCATATTTGGTATGTGAAAAGAACACACATGCAATGACTCTGGTTGTTGTTAGTAAAAATAACACACATGCAATCACACTGGTGGATCCATGTGTGGTCTCTGAAGAGAACCCACATGCAATGACTCTGGTTGTTATTAGTCAAAAGAGCACACATGCAATGACACTGGTGGATCCATAGGTGGATTGTGAAAAGAACACACATGCAATGACACTGGTGGAACCATATATGGATTGTGAAAAGAGCACACATGCAATGACTCTTGGTGTTGTTAGTAAAGAGAGCACACATGCATTGACACTGGTGGATCCATGTGTGGTCTCTGAAGAGAACACACATTTCAATGACTCTGGTTTTTGATAGTAAAAAGAACACACATGCAATGACACTGGTGGATCCATATGTGGTCTCTGAAGAGAACACACATGCAATGACTCTGGTTGTTGTTAGTAAAAAGAGCACACATGCATTGACACTGGTGCATCCATAGGTGGATTGTGAAAAGAACACACATGCAATGACACTGGTGGATCCATATGTGGTATGTGAAAAGAACACACATTCTAATGACTCTGGTTCTTGTTAATAAAAAGAACACACATGCAATGACACTGGTGGATCCATATGTGGTATGTGAAAAGAACACATATTTTAATGACTCTGGTTGTTGTTAGTAAAAAGAACACACATGCAATGACACTGGTGGATCCATGTGTGGTCTCTGAAGAGAACATACATTTCAATGACACTGGTGGATCCATATGTGGTATGTGAAAGGAACACACATGAAATGACTCTAGTTGTTGTTAGTAAAAAGAACACACATGCAATGACACTGGTGGATCCATAGGTGGATTGTGAAGAGAGCATACATGCAATGACACTGGTGGATTCAATGACACTGGTGGATCCATATGTGGTATGTGAAAAGAACACACATGCAATGACTCTGGTTGTTGTTAGTAAAAAGAACACACATGCAATGACGCTGGTGGATCCATGTTTGGTCTCTGAAGAGAACACACATGCAATGACTCTTGTTGTTATTAGTGAAAAGAGCACACATGCAATGACACTGGTGGATCCATAGGTGCATTGTGAAAAAACACACATGCAATGACACTGGTGGATCCATATGTGGATTGTGAAAAGAGCACACATGCAATGACTCTTGTTGTTGTTAGTAAAGAGAGCACACATCCAATGACACTAGTGGATCCATGTGTGGTCTCTGAAGGGAACACACATTTCAATGACACTGGTGGATCCATATGTAGTATGTGAAAGGAACACACATGAAATGACTCTAGTTGTTGTTAGTAAAAAGAACACACATGCAATGACACTGGTGGATCCATAGGTGGATTGTGAAGAGAGCATAAGTGCAATCACAATGGTGGTTTCAATGGCACTGTTGGATCCATATTTGGTATGTGAAAAGAACACACATGCAATGACTCTGGTTGTTGTTAGTAAAAATAACACACATGCAATCACACTGGTGGATCCATGTGTGGTCTCTGAAGAGAACCCACATGCAATGACTCTGGTTGTTATTAGTCAAAAGAGCACACATGCAATGACACTGGTGGATCCATAGGTGGATTGTGAAAAGAACACACATGCAATGACACTGGTGGATCCTTATGTGGTATGTGAAAAGAACACACATTCTAATGACTCTGGTTGTTGTTAATAAAAAGAACACACATGCAATGACACTGGTGGATCCATATGTGGTATGTGAAAAGAACACACATTTTAATGACTCTGGTTGTTGTTAGTAAAAAGAACACACATGCAATGACACTGGTGGATCCATGTGTGGTCTCTGAAGAGAACATACATTTCAATGACACTGGAGGATCCATATGTGGTATGTGAAAAGAACACACATGAAATGACTCTAGTTGTTGTTAGTAAAAAGAACACACATGCAATGACACTGGTGGATCCATAGGTGGATTGTGAAGAGAGCATACATGCAATGACACTGGTGGATTCAATGACACTGGTGGATCCATATGTGGTATGTGAAAAGAACACACATGCAATAACTCTGGTTGTTGTTAGTAAAAAGAACACACATGCAATGACGCTGGTGGATCCATGTTTGGTCTCTGAAGAGAACACACATGCAATGACTCTGGTTGTTGTTAGTAAAAAGAGCACACATGCATTGACACTGGTGCATCCATAGGTGGATTGTGAAAAGAACACACATGCAATGACATTGGTGGATCCATATGTGGTATGTGAAAAGAACACACATTTTAATGACTCTGGTTGTTGTTAATAAAAAGAACACACATGCAATGACACTGGTGGATCCATATGTGGTATGTGAAAAGAACACACATTTTAATGACTCTGGTTGTTGTTAGTAAAAAGAACACACATGCAATGACATTGGTGGATCCATGTGTGGTCTCTGAAGAGAACATACATTTCAATGACACTGGTGGATCCATATGTGGTATGTGAAAAGAACACACATGAAATGACTCTAGTTGTTGTTAGTAAAAAGAACACACATGCAATGACACTGGTGGATCCATAGGTGGATTGTGAAGAGAGCATACATGCAATGACACTTGTGGATTCAATGACACTGGTGGATCCATATGTGGTATGTGAAAAGAACACACATGCAATGACTCTAGTTGTTGTTAGTAAAAAGAACACACATGCAATGACACTGGTGGATCCATGTTTGGTCTCTGAAGAGAACGCACATGCAATGACTCTGGTTGTTATTAGTGAAAAGAGCACACATGCAATGACACTGGTGGATCCATAGGTGCATTGTGAAAAGAACACACATGCAATGACACTGGTGGATCCATATGTGGATTGTGAAAAGAGCACACATGCAATGACTCTTGTTGTTGTTAGTAAAGAGAGCACACATCCAATGACACTAGTGGATCCATGTGTGGTCTCTGAAGGGAACACACATTTCAATGACACTGGTGGATCCATATGTAGTATGTGAAAGGAACACACATGAAATGACTCTAGTTGTTGTTAGTAAAAAGATCACACATGCAATGACACTGGTGGATCCATAGGTGGATTGTGAAGAGAGCATACATGCAATCACAATGGTGGTTTCAATGGCACTGTTGGATCCATATTTGGTATGTGAAAAGAACACACATGCAATGACTCTGGTTGTTGTTAGTAAAAATAACACACATGCAATCACACTGGTGGATCCATGTGTGGTCTCTGAAGAGAACCCACATGCAATGACTCTGGTTGTTATTAGTCAAAAGAGCACACATGCAATGACACTGGTGGATCCATAGGTGGATTGTGAAAAGAACACACATGCAATGACACTGGTGGAACCATATATGGATTGTGAAAAGAGCACACATGCAATGACTCTTGGTGTTGTTAGTAAAGAGAGCACACATGCATTGACACTGGTGGATCCATGTGTGGTCTCTGAAGAGAACACACATTTCAATGACTCTGGTTTTTGATAGTAAAAAGAACACACATGCAATGACACTGGTGGATCCATGTGTGGTCTCTGAAGAGAACACACATGCAATGACTCTGGTTGTTGTTAGTAAAAAGAGCACACATGCATTGACACTGGTGCATCCATAGGTGGATTGTGAAAAGAACACACATGCAATGACACTGGTGGATCCATATGTGGTATGTGAAAAGAACACACATTCTAATGACTCTAGTTCTTGTTAATAAAAAGAACACACATGCAATGACACTGGTGGATCCATATGTGGTATGTGAAAAGAACAGACATTTTAATGACTCTGGTTGTTGTTAGTAAAAAGAACACACATGCAATGACACTGGTGGATCCATGTGTGGTCTCTGAAGAGAACATACATTTCAATGACACTGGTGGATCCATATGTGGTATGTGAAAAGAACACACATGAAATGACTCTAGTTGTTGTTAGTAAAAAGAACACACATGCAATGACACTGGTGGATCCATAGGTGGATTGTGAAGAGAGCATACATGCAATGACACCTGTGGATCCATATGTGGTATGTGAAAAGAACACACATGCAATGACTCTGGTTGTTGTTAGTAAAAAGAACACACATGCAATGACGTTGGTGGATCCATGTTTGGTCTCTGAAGAGAACACACATGCAATGACTCTTGTTGTTATTAGTGAAAAGAGCACACATGCAATGACACTGGTGGATCCATAGGTGCATTGTGAAAAAACACACATGCAATGACACTAGTGGATCCATATGTGGATTGTGAAAAGAGCACACATGCAATGACTCTTGTTGTTGTTAGTAAAGAGAGCACACATCCAATGACACTAGTGGATCCATGTGTGGTCTCTGAAGGGAACACACATTTCAATGACACTGGTGGATCCATATGTAGTATGTGAAAGGAACACACATGAAATGACTCTAGTTGTTGTTAGTAAAAAGAACACACATGCAATGACACTGGTGGATCCATAGGTGGATTGTGAAGAGAGCATACATGCAATCACAATGGTGGTTTCAATGGCACTGTTGGATCCATATTTGGTATGTGAAAAGAACACACATGCAATGACTCTGGTTGTTGTTAGTAAAAATAACACACATGCAATCACACTGGTGGATCCATGTGTGGTCTCTGAAGAGAACCCACATGCAATGACTCTGGTTGTTATTAGTCAAAAGAGCACACATGCAATGACATTGGTGGATCCATAGGTGGATTGTGAAAAGAACACACATGCAATGACACTGGTGGATCCATATATGGATTGTGAAAAGAGCACACATGCAATGACTCTTTGTGTTGTTAGTAAAGAGAGCACACATGCAATCACATTGGTGGATCCATGTGTAGTCTCTGAAGAGAACACACATTTCAATGACTCTGGTTTTTGATAGTAAAAAGAACACACATGCAATGACACTAGTGGATCCATGTGTGGTCTCTGAAGAGAACACACATGCAATGACTCTGGTTGTTGTTAGTAAAAAGAGCACACGTGCATTGACACTGGTGCATCCATAGGTGGATTGTGAAAAGAACACACATGCAATGACACTGGTGGATCCATATGTGGTATGTGAAAAGAATACACATTCTAATGACTCTGGTTGTTGTTAATAAAAAGAACACACATGCAATGACACTGGTGGATCCATATGTGGTATGTGAAAAGAACACACATTTTAATGACTCTGGTTGTTTTTAGTAAAAAGAACACACATGCAATGACACTGGTGGATCCATGTGTGGTCTCTGAAGAGAACATACATTTCAATGACACTGGAGGATCCATATGTGGTATGTGAAAAGAACACACATGAAATGACTCTAGTTGTTGTTAGTAAAAAGAACACACATGCAATGACACTGGTGGATCCATAGGTGGATTGTGAAGAGAGCATACATGCAATGACACTGGTGGATTCAATGACACTGGTGGATCCATATGTGGTATGTGAAAAGAACACACATGCAATGACTCTGGTTGTTGTTAGTAAAAAGAACACACATGCAATGACGCTGGTGGATCCATGTTTGGTCTCTGAAGAGAACACACATGCAATGACTCTTGTTGTTATTAGTGAAAAGAGCACACATGCAATGACACTGGTGGATCCATAGGTGCATTGTGAAAAAACACACATGCAATGACACTGGTGGATCCATATGTGGATTGTGAAAAGAGCACACATGCAATGACTCTTCTTGTTGTTAGTAAAGAGAGCACACATCCAATGAAACTAGTGGATCCATGTGTGGTCTCTGAAGGGAACACACATTTCAATGACACTGGTGGATCCATATGTAGTATGTGAAAGGAACACACATGAAATGACTCTAGTTGTTGTTAGTAAAAAGAACACACATGCAATGACACTGGTGGATCCATAGGTGGATTGTGAAGAGAGCATACATGCAATCACAATGGTGGTTTCAATGGCACTGTTGGATCCATATTTGGTATGTGAAAAGAACACACATGCAATGACTCTGGTTGTTGTTAGTAAAAATAACACACATGCAATCACACTGGTGGATCCATGTGTGGTCTCTAAAGAGAACCCACATGCAATGACTCTGGTTGTTATTAGTCAAAAGAGCACACATGCAATGACACTGGTGGATCCATAGGTGGATTGTGAAAAGAACACACATGCAATGACACTGGTGGATCCATATATGGATTGTGAAAAGAGCACACATGCAATGACTCTTTGTGTTGTTAGTAAAGAGAGCACACATGCAATCACATTGGTGGATCCATGTGTAGTCTCTGAAGAGAACACACATTTCAATGACTGTGGTTTTTGATAGTAAAAAGAACACACATGCAATGACACTAGTGGATCCATGTGTGGTCTCTGAAGAGAACACACATGCAATGACTCTGGTTGTTGTTAGTAAAAAGAGCACACATGCATTGACACTGGTGCATCCATAGGTGGATTGTGAAAAGAACACACATGCAATGACACTGGTGGATCCATATGTGGTATGTGAAAAGAACACACATTCTAATGACTCTGGTTGTTGTTAATAAAAAGAACACACATGCAATGACACTGGTGGATCCATATGTGGTATGTGAAAAGAACACACATTTTAATGACTCTGGTTGTTGTTAGTAAAAAGAACACACATGCAATGACACTGGTGGATCCATGTGTGGTCTCTGAAGAGAACATACATTTCAATGACACTGGAGGATCCATATGTGGTATGTGAAAAGAACACACATGAAATGACTCTAGTTGTTGTTAGTAAAAAGAACACACATGCAATGACACTGGTGGATCCATAGGTGGATTGTGAAGAGAGCATACATGCAATGACACTGGTGGATTCAATGACACTGGTGGATCCATATGTGGTATGTGAAAAGAACACACATGCAATGACTCTGGTTGTTGTTAGTAAAAAGAACACACATGCAATGACGCTGGTGGATCCATGTTTGGTCTCTGAAGAGAACACACATGCAATGACTCTTGTTGTTATTAGTGAAAAGAGCACACATGCAATGACACTGGTGGATCCATAGGTGCATTGTGAAAAAAACACACATGCAATGACACTGGTGGATCCATATGTGGATTGTGAAAAGAGCACACATGCAATGACTCTTGTTGTTGTTAGTAAAGAGAGCACACATCCAATGACACTGGTGGATCCATGTGTGGTCTCTGAAGGGAACACACATTTCAATGACTCTGGTTGTTGTTAGTAAAAAGAACACACATGCAATGACATTGGTGGATCCATGTGTGGTCTCTGAAGAGAACATACATTTCAATGACACTGGTGGATCCATATGTGGTATGTGAAAAGAACACACATGAAATGACTCTAGTTGTTGTTAGTAAAAAGAACACACATGCAATGACACTGGTGGATCCATAGGTGGATTGTGAAGAGAGCATACATGCAATGACACTTGTGGATTCAATGACACTGGTGGATCCATATGTGGTATGTGAAAAGAACACACATGCAATCACTCTAGTTGTTGTTAGTAAAAAGAACACACATGCAATGACACTGGTGGATCCATGTTTGGTCTCTGGAGAGAACGCACATGCAATGACTCTGGTTGTTATTAGTGAAAAGAGCACACATGCAATGACACTGGTGGAACCATAGGTGCATTGTGAAAAGAACACACATGCAATGACACTGGTGGATCCATATGTGGATTGTGAAAAGAGCACACATGCAATGACTCTTGTTGTTGTTAGTAAAGAGAGCACACTTCCAATGACACTAGTGGATCCATGTGTGGTCTCTGAAGGGAACACACATTTCAATGACACTGGTGGATCCATATGTAGTATGTGAAAGGAACACACATGAAATGACTCTAGTTGTTGTTAGTAAAAAGATCACACATGCAATGACACTGGTGGATCCATAGGTGGATTGTGAAGAGAGCATACATGCAATCACAATGGTGGTTTCAATGGCACTGTTGGATCCATATTTGGTATGTGAAAAGAACACACATGCAATGACTCTGGTTGTTGTTAGTAAAAATAACACACATGCAATCACACTGGTGGATCCATGTGTGGTCTCTGAAGAGAACCCACATGCAATGACTCTGGTTGTTATTAGTCAAAAGAGCACACATGCAATGACACTGGTGGATCCATAGGTGGATTGTGAAAAGAACACACATGCAATGACACTGGTGGAACCATATATGGATTGTGAAAAGAGCACACATGCAATGACTCTTGGTGTTGTTAGTAAAGAGAGCACACATGCATTGACACTGGTGGATCCATGTGTGGTCTCTGAAGAGAACACACATTTCAATGACTCTGGTTTTTGATAGTAAAAAGAACACACATGCAATGACACTGGTGGATCCATGTGTGGTCTCTGAAGAGAACACACATGCAATGACTCTGGTTGTTGTTAGTAAAAAGAGCACACATGCATTGACACTGGTGCATCCATAGGTGGATTGTGAAAAGAACACACATGCAATGACACTGGTGGATCCATATGTGGTATGTGAAAAGAACACACATTCTAATGACTCTGGTTCTTGTTAATAAAAAGAACACACATGCAATGACACTGGTGGATCCATATGTGGTATGTGAAAAGAACACACATTTTAATGACTCTGGTTGTTGTTAGTAAAAAGAACACACATGCAATGACACTGGTGGATCCATGTGTGGTCTCTGAAGAGAACATACATTTCAATGACACTGGTGGATCCATATGTGGTATGTGAAAAGAACACACATGAAATGACTCTAGTTGTTGTTAGTAAAAAGAACACACATGCAATGACACTGGTGGATCCATAGGTGGATTGTGAAGAGAGCATACATGCAATGACACTGGTGGATTCAATGACACTGGTGGATCCATATGTGGTATGTGAAAAGAACACACATGCAATGACTCTGGTTGTTGTTAGTAAAAAGAACACACATGCAATGACGCTGGTGGATCCATGTTTGGTCTCTGAAGAGAACACACATGCAATGACTCTTGTTGTTATTAGTGAAAAGAGCACACATGCAATGACACTGGTGGATCCATAGGTGCATTGTGAAAAAACACACATGCAATGACACTGGTGGATCCATATGTGGATTGTGAAAAGAGACACATGCAATGACTCTTATTGTTGTTAGTAAAGAGAGCACACATCCAATGACACTAGTGGATCCATGTGTGGTCTCTGAAGGGAACACACATTTCAATGACACTGGTGGATCCATATGTAGTATGTGAAAGGAACACACATGAAATGACTCTAGTTGTTGTTAGTAAAAAGAACACACATGCAATGACACTGGTGGATCCATAGGTGGATTGTGAAGAGAGCATACATGCAATCACAATGGTGGTTTCAATGGCACTGTTGGATCCATATTTGGTATGTGAAAAGAACACACATGCAATGACTCTGGTTGTTGTTAGTAAAAATAACACACATGCAATCACACTGGTGGATCCATGTGTGGTCTCTGAAGAGAACCCACATGCAATGACTCTGGTTGTTATTAGTCAAAAGAGCACACATGCAATGACACTGGTGGATCCATAGGTGGATTGTGAAAAGAACATACATGCAATGACACTGGTGGATCCATATATGGATTGTGAAAAGAGCACACATGCAATGACTCTTAGTGTTGTTAGTAAAGAGAGCACACATGCAATCACATTGGTGGATCCATGTGTAGTCTCTGAAGAGAACACACATTTCAATGACTCTGGTTTTTGATAGTAAAAAGAACACACATGCAATGACACTAGTGGATCCATGTGTGGTCTTTGAAGAGAACACACATGCAATGACTCTGGTTGTTGTTAGTAAAAAGAGCACACATGCATTGACACTGGTGCATCCATAGGTGGATTGTGAAAAGAACACACATGCAATGACACTGGTGGATCCATATGTGGTATGTGAAAAGAACACACATTCTAATGACTCTGGTTGTTGTTAATAAAAAGAACACACATGCAATGACACTGGTGGATCCATATGTGGTATGTGAAAAGAACACACATTTTAATGACTCTGGTTGTTGTTAGTAAAAAGAACACACATGCAATGACACTGGTGGATCCATGTGTGGTCTCTGAAGTGAACATACATTTCAATGACACTGGAGGATCCATATGTGGTATGTGAAAAGAACACACATGAAATGACTCTAGTTGTTGTTAGTAAAAAGAACACACATGCAATGACACTGGTGGATCCATAGGTGGATTGTGAAGAGAGCATACATGCAATGACACTGGTGGATTCAATGACACTGGTGGATCCATATGTGGTATGTGAAAAGAACACACATGCAATGACTCTGGTTGTTGTTAGTAAAAAGAACACACATGCAATGACGCTGGTGGATCCATGTTTGGTCTCTGAAGAGAACACACATGCAATAACTCTTGTTGTTATTAGTGAAAAGAGCACACATGCAATGACACTGGTGGATCCATATGTGGATTGTGAAAAGAGCACACATGCAATGACTCTTGTTGTTGTTAGTAAAGAGAGCACACATCAAATGACACTGGTGGATCCATGTGTGGTCTCTGAAGGGAACACACATTTCAATGACACTGGTGGATCCATATGTAGTATGTGAAAGGAACACACATGAAATGACTCTAGTTGTTGTTAGTAAAAAGAACACACATGCAATGACACTTGTGGATCCATAGGTGGATTGTGAAGAGAGCATACATGCAATCACACTGGTGGATTCAATGACACTGTTGGATCCATATGTGGTATGTGAAAAGAACACACATGCAATGACTCTGATTGTTGTTAGTAAAAAGAACACACATGCAATCACACTGGTGGATCCATGTGTGTTCTCTGAAGAGAACACACATGCAATGACTCTGGTTGTTACTAGTCAAAAGAGCACACATGCAATGACACTGGTGGATCCATAGGTGGATTGTGAAAAGAACACACATGCAATGACACTGGTGGATCCATATATGGATTGTGAAAAGAGCATAGATGCAATGACTCTTTGTGTTGTTAGTAAAGAGAGCACACATGCAATGACACTGGTGGATCCATGTGTGGTATCTCAAGAGAACACACATTTCAATGACTCTGGTTTTTGATAGTAAAAAGAACACACATGCAATGACACTGGTGGATCCATGTGTGGTCTCTGAAGAGAACACACATATAATGACTCTGGTTGTTGTTAGTAAAAAGAGCACACATGCAGTGACACTAGTGGATCCATAGGTGGATTGTGAAAAGAACACACATGGAATGACACTGGTGGATCCATATGTGCTATGTGAAAAGAACACACATTTCAATGACTTTGGTTGTTGTTAATAAAAAGAACACACATGCAATGACACTGGTGGATCCATATGTGGTATGTGAAAAGAACACACATTTCAATGACTCTGGTTGTTGTTAGTAAAAAGAACACACATGCAATGACACTGGTGGATCCATGTGTGGTCTCTAAAGAGAACACACATTTCAATGACACTGGTGGATCCATATGTAGTATGTGAAAGGAACACACATGAAATGACTCTAGTTGTTATTAGTAAAAATAACACACATGCAATGACACTGGTGGATCCATAGGTGGATTGTGAAGAGAGCATACATGCAATGACACTGGTGGATTCAATGACACTGGTGGATCAATATGTGGTATGTGAAAAGAACACACATGCAATGACTCTGATTGTTGTTAGTAAAAAGAACACACATGCAATCACACTGGTGGATCCATGTGTGGTCCCTGAAGAGAACACACATGCAATGACTCTAGTTGTTATTAGTCAAAAGAGCACACATGCAATGACACTGGTGGATCCATAGGTGGATTGTGAAAAGAACACACATGCAATGACACTGGTGGATCCATATATGGATTGTGAAAAGAGCACACATGCAATGACTCTTCGTGTTGTTAGTAAAGAGAGCACACATGCAATGACACTGGTGGATCCATGTGTGGTGTCTCAAGAGAACACACATTTCAATGACTCTGGTTTTTGATAGTAAAAAGAACACACATGCAATGACACTGGTGGATCCATGTGTGGTCTCTGAAGAGAACACACATGCAATGACGCTGGTTGTTGTTAGAAAAAAGAGCACACATGCATTGACACTGGTGGATCCATAGGTGGATTGTGAAAAGAACACACATGGAATGACTGGTGGATCCATATGTGCTATGTGAAAAGAACACACATTTCAATGACTCTGGTTGTTGTTAATGGAAAGAACACACATGCAATGACACTGGTGGATCCATATGTGGTATGTGAAAAGAACACACATTTCAATGACTCTGGTTGTTGTTAGTAAAAAGAACACACATGCAATGACACTGGTGGATCCATGTGAGGTCTCTGAAGAGAACACACATTTCAATGACTCTAGTTTTTGTTAGTAAAAAGAACACACATGCAATGACACTGGTGGATCCATGTGTGGTCTCTGAAGAGAACACACATGCAATGGCTCTGGTTGTTGTTAGTAAAAAGAGCACACATCGAATGCCACTGGTGGATCCATAGGTGGATTGTGAAAAGAACACACATGCAATGACACTGGTGGATCCATATGTGGTATGTGAAAAGAACACACATTTGAATGACTCTGGTTGTTGTTAGTAAAAAGAACACACATGCAATGACACTGGTGGATCCATGTGTGGTCTCTGAAGAGAACACACATTTCAATGACACTGGTGGATCCATATGTAGTATGTGAAAGGAACACACATGAAATGACTCTAGTTGTTGTTAGTAAAAAGAACACACATGAAATGACACTGGTGGATCCATAGGTGGATTGTGAAGAGAGCATACATGCAATCACACTGGTGGATTCAATGACACTGTTGGATCCATATGTGGTATGTGAAAAGAACACACATGCAATGACTCTGGTTGTTGTTAGTAAAAATAATGCAGATGCAATCACACTGGTGGATCCATTTGTGGTCTCTGAAGAGAACACACATGCAATGACACTGGTGGATCCATAGGTGGATTGTGAAAAGACCACACATGCAATGACACTGGTGGATCCATATATGGATTGTGAAAAGAGCACACATGCAATGACTCTTGGTGTTGTTAGTAAAGAGAACACACATTCAATGACACTGGTGGATCCATGTGTGGTCTCTGAAGAGAACACACATTTCAATGACTCTGGTTTTTGATAGTAAAAAGAACACACATGCCATGACACTGGTGGATCCATGTGTGGTCTCTGAAGAGAACACACATGCAATGACTCTGGTTATTGTTAGTAAAAAGAGCACACATGCATTGACACTGGTGGATCCATAGGTGGCTTATGAAAAGAACACACATGCAATGACACTAGTGGATCCATATGTGGTATGTGAAAAGAACACACATGGAATGACACTGGTGGATCCATATGTGCTATGTGAAGAGAACACACATTTCAATGACTTTGGTTGTTGTTAATAAAAAGAACACACATGCAATGACACTGGTGGATCCATATGTGGTATGTGAAAAGAACACACATTTCAATGACTCTGGTTGTTGTTAGTAAAAAGAACACACATGCAATGACACTGGTGGATCCATGTGTGGTCTCTAAAGAGAACACACATTTCAATGGCACTGGTGGATCCATATGTAGTATGTGAAAGGAACACACATGAAATGACTCTAGTTGTTATTAGTAAAAAGAACACACATGCAATGACACTGGTGGATCCATAGGTGGATTGTGAAGAGAGCATACATGCAATGACACTGGTGGATTCAATGACACTGGTGGATCAATATGTGGTATGTGAAAAGAACACACATGCAATGACTCTGATTGTTGTTAGTAAAAAGAACACACAGGCAATCACACTGGTGGATCCATGTGTGGTCCCTGAAGAGAACACACATGCAATGACTCTAGTTGTTATTAGTCAAAAGAGCACACATGCAATGACACTGGTGGATCCATAGGTGGATTGTGAAAAGAACACACATGCAATGACACTGGTGGATCCATATATGGATTGTGAAAAGAGCACACATGCAATGACTCTTCGTGTTGCTAGTAAAGAGAGCACACATGCAATGATACTGGTTGATCCATGTGTGGTCTCTCAAGAGAACACACATTTCAATGACTCTGGTTTTTGATAGTAAAAAGAACACACATGCAATGACACTGGTGGATCCATGTGTGGTCTCTGAAGAGAACACACATGCAATGATGCTGGTTGTTGTTAGTAAAAAGAGCACACATGCATTGACACTGGTGGATCCATAGGTGGATTGTGAAAAGAACACACATGGAATGACTGGTGGATCCATATGTGCTATGTGAAAAGAACACACATTTCAATGACTCTGGTTGTTGTTAATGGAAAGAACACACATGCAATGACACTGGTGGATCCATATGTGGTATGTGAAAAGAACACACATTTCAATGACTCTGGTTGTTGTTAGTAAAAAGAACACACATGCAATGACACTGGTGGATCCATGTGAGGTCTCTGAAGAGAACACACATTTCAATGACTCTAGTTTTTGTTAGTAAAAAGAACACACATGCAATGACACTGGTGGATCCATGTGTGGTCTCTGAAGAGAACACACATTTCAATGACACTGGTGGATCCATATGTAGTATGTGAAAGGAACACACATGAAATGACTCTAGTTGTTGTTAGTAAAAAGAACACACATGAAATGACACTGGTGGATCCATAGGTGGATTGTGAAGAGAGCATACATGCAATCACACTGGTGGATTCAATGACACTGTTGGATCCATATGTGGTATGTGAAAAGAACACACATGCAATGACTCTGGTTGTTGTTAGTAAAAATAATGCAGATGCAATCACACTGGTGGATCCATTTGTGGTCTCTGAAGAGAACACACATGCAATGACACTGGTGGATCCATAGGTGGATTGTGAAAAGACCACACATGCAATGACACTGGTGGATCCATATATGGATTGTGAAAAGAGCACACATGCAATGACTCTTGGTGTTGTTAGTAAAGAGAACACACATTCAATGACACTGGTGGATCCATGTGTGGTCTCTGAAGAGAACACACATTTCAATGACTCTGGTTTTTGATAGTAAAAAGAACACACATGCCATGACACTGGTGGATCCATGTGTGGTCTCTGAAGAGAACACACATGCAATGACTCTGGTTATTGTTAGTAAAAAGAGCACACATGCATTGACACTGGTGGATCCATAGGTGGCTTATGAAAAGAACACACATGCAATGACACTAGTGGATCCATATGTGGTATGTGAAAAGAACACACATGGAATGACACTGGTGGATCCATATGTGCTATGTGAAGAGAACACACATTTCAATGACTTTGGTTGTTGTTAATAAAAAGAACACACATGCAATGACACTGGTGGATCCATATGTGGTATGTGAAAAGAACACACATTTCAATGACTCTGGTTGTTGTTAGTAAAAAGAACACACATGCAATGACACTGGTGGATCCATGTGTGGTCTCTAAAGAGAACACACATTTCAATGGCACTGGTGGATCCATATGTAGTATGTGAAAGGAACACACATGAAATGACTCTAGTTGTTATTAGTAAAAAGAACACACATGCAATGACACTGGTGGATCCATAGGTGGATTGTGAAGAGAGCATACATGCAATGACACTGGTGGATTCAATGACACTGGTGGATCAATATGTGGTATGTGAAAAGAACACACATGCAATGACTCTGATTGTTGTTAGTAAAAAGAACACACAGGCAATCACACTGGTGGATCCATGTGTGGTCCCTGAAGAGAACACACATGCAATGACTCTAGTTGTTATTAGTCAAAAGAGCACACATGCAATGACACTGGTGGATCCATAGGTGGATTGTGAAAAGAACACACATGCAATGACACTGGTGGATCCATATATGGATTGTGAAAAGAGCACACATGCAATGACTCTTCGTGTTGCTAGTAAAGAGAGCACACATGCAATGATACTGGTTGATCCATGTGTGGTCTCTCAAGAGAACACACATTTCAATGACTCTGGTTTTTGATAGTAAAAAGAACACACATGCAATGACACTGGTGGATCCATGTGTGGTCTCTGAAGAGAACACACATGCAATGATGCTGGTTGTTGTTAGTAAAAAGAGCACACATGCATTGACACTGGTGGATCCATAGGTGGATTGTGAAAAGAACACACATGGAATGACTGGTGGATCCATATGTGCTATGTGAAAAGAACACACATTTCAATGACTCTGGTTGTTGTTAATGGAAAGAACACACATGCAATGACACTGGTGGATCCATATGTGGTATGTGAAAAGAACACACATTTCAATGACTCTGGTTGTTGTTAGTAAAAAGAACACACATGCAATGACACTGGTGGATCCATGTGAGGTCTCTGAAGAGAACACACATTTCAATGACTCTAGTTTTTGTTAGTAAAAAGAACACACATGCAATGACACTGGTGGATCCATGTGTGGTCTCTGAAGAGAACACACATACAATGGCTCTGGTTGTTGTTAGTAAAAAGAGCACACATCGAATGCCACTGGTGGATCCATAGGTGGATTGTGAAAAGAACAGACATGCAATGACACTGGTGGATCCATATGTGGTATGTGAAAAGAACACACATTTGAATGACTCTGGTTGTTGTTAGTAAAAAGAACACACATCCAATGACACTGGTGGATCCATGTGTGGTCTCTGAAGAGAACACACATTTCAATGACACTGGTGGATCCATATGTAGTATGTGAAAGGAACACACATGAAATGACTCTAGTTGTTGTTAGTAAAAAGAACACACATGCAATGAAACTGGTGGATCCATAGGTGGATTGTGAAGAGAGCATACATGCAATCACACTGGTGGATTCAATGACACTGTTGGATCCATATGTGGTATGTGAAAAGAACACACATGCAATGACTCTGGTTGTTGTTAGTAAAAATAATGCAGATGCAATCACACTGGTGGATCCATTTGTGGTCTCTGAAGAGAACACACATGCAATGACACTGGTGGATCCATAGGTGGATTGTGAAAAGACCACACATGCAATGACACTGGTGGATCCATATATGGATTGTGAAAAGAGCACACATGCAATGACTCTTGGTGTTGTTAGTAAAGAGAACACACATTCAATGACACTGGTGGATCCATGTGTGGTCTCTGAAGAGAACACACATTTCAATGACTCTGGTTTTTGATAGTAAAAAGAACACACATGCCATGACACTGGTGGATCCATGTGTGGTCTCTGAAGAGAACACACATGCAATGACTCTGGTTATTGTTAGTAAAAAGAGCACACATGCATTGACACTGGTGGATCCATAGGTGGCTTATGAAAAGAACACACATGCAATGACACTAGTGGATCCATATGTGGTATGTGAAAAGAACACACATGGAATGACACTGGTGGATCCATATGTGCTATGTGAAGAGAACACACATTTCAATGACTTTGGTTGTTGTTAATAAAAAGAACACACATGCAATGACACTGGTGGATCCATATGTGGTATGTGAAAAGAACACACATTTCAATGACTCTGGTTGTTGTTAGTAAAAAGAACACACATGCAATGACACTGGTGGATCCATGTGTGGTCTCTAAAGAGAACACACATTTCAATGGCACTGGTGGATCCATATGTAGTATGTGAAAGGAACACACATGAAATGACTCTAGTTGTTATTAGTAAAAAGAACACACATGCAATGACACTGGTGGATCCATAGGTGGATTGTGAAGAGAGCATACATGCAATGACACTGGTGGATTCAATGACACTGGTGGATCAATATGTGGTATGTGAAAAGAACACACATGCAATGACTCTGATTGTTGTTAGTAAAAAGAACACACAGGCAATCACACTGGTGGATCCATGTGTGGTCCCTGAAGAGAACACACATGCAATGACTCTAGTTGTTATTAGTCAAAAGAGCACACATGCAATGACACTGGTGGATCCATAGGTGGATTGTGAAAAGAACACACATGCAATGACACTGGTGGATCCATATATGGATTGTGAAAAGAGCACACATGCAATGACTCTTCGTGTTGCTAGTAAAGAGAGCACACATGCAATGATACTGGTTGATCCATGTGTGGTCTCTCAAGAGAACACACATTTCAATGACTCTGGTTTTTGATAGTAAAAAGAACACACATGCAATGACACTGGTGGATCCATGTGTGGTCTCTGAAGAGAACACACATGCAATGATGCTGGTTGTTGTTAGTAAAAAGAGCACACATGCATTGACACTGGTGGATCCATAGGTGGATTGTGAAAAGAACACACATGGAATGACTGGTGGATCCATATGTGCTATGTGAAAAGAACACACATTTCAATGACTCTGGTTGTTGTTAATGGAAAGAACACACATGCAATGACACTGGTGGATCCATATGTGGTATGTGAAAAGAACACACATTTCAATGACTCTGGTTGTTGTTAGTAAAAAGAACACACATGCAATGACACTGGTGGATCCATGTGAGGTCTCTGAAGAGAACACACATTTCAATGACTCTAGTTTTTGTTAGTAAAAAGAACACACATGCAATGACACTGGTGGATCCATGTGTGGTCTCTGAAGAGAACACACATACAATGGCTCTGGTTGTTGTTAGTAAAAAGAGCACACATCGAATGCCACTGGTGGATCCATAGGTGGATTGTGAAAAGAACAGACATGCAATGACACTGGTGGATCCATATGTGGTATGTGAAAAGAACACACATTTGAATGACTCTGGTTGTTGTTAGTAAAAAGAACACACATCCAATGACACTGGTGGATCCATGTGTGGTCTCTGAAGAGAACACACATTTCAATGACACTGGTGGATCCATATGTAGTATGTGAAAGGAACACACATGAAATGACTCTAGTTGTTGTTAGTAAAAAGAACACACATGCAATGAAACTGGTGGATCCATAGGTGGATTGTGAAGAGAGCATACATGCAATCACACTGGTGGATTCAATGACACTGTTGGATCCATATGTGGTATGTGAAAAGAACACACATGCAATGACTCTGGTTGTTGTTAGTAAAAATAATGCAGATGCAATCACACTGGTGGATCCATTTGTGGTCTCTGAAGAGAACACACATGCAATGACACTGGTGGATCCATAGGTGGATTGTGAAAAGACCACACATGCAATGACACTGGTGGATCCATATATGGATTGTGAAAAGAGCACACATGCAATGACTCTTGGTGTTGTTAGTAAAGAGAACACACATGCAATGACACTGGTGGATCCATGTGTGGTCTCGGAAGAGAACACACATTTCAATGACTCTGGTTTTTGATAGTAAAAAGAACACACATGCCATGACACTGGTGGATCCATGTGTGGTCTCTGAAGAGAACACACATGCAATGACTCTGGTTATTGTTAGTAAAAAGAGCACACATGCATTGACACTGGTGGATCCATAGGTGGCTTATGAAAAGAACACACATGCAATGACACTGGTGGATCCATATGTGGTATGTGAAAAGAACACACATTTCAATGACTCTGGTTGTTGTTAATAATAAGAACACACATTCAATGACACTGGTGGATCCATATGTGGTATGTGAAAAGAACACACATTTCGATGACTCTGGTTGTTGTTTGTAAAAAGAACACACATGCAATGACACTGGTGGATCCATGTGTGGTCTCTGAGGAGAACATACATTTCAATGACACTGGTGGATCCAAATGTCGTATGTGAAAAGAACACACATGAAATGACTCTAGTTGTTGTTAGTGCAAAGAACACACATGCAATGACACTTTGGATCCATAGGTGGGTTGTGAAGAGAGCATACATGCAATGACACTGGTGGATCCATATGTGGTATGTGAAAAGAACACACATGCAATGACTCTGGTTGTTGTTAGTAAAAAGAACACACATGCAATGACACTGGTGGATCCATGTTTGGTCTCTGAAGAGAACACACATGCAATGACTCTGGTTGTTATTAGTGAAAAGAGCACACATGCAATGACACTGGTGGATCCATAGGTGGATTGTGAAAAGAACACACATGCAATGACATTGGTGGATCCATATGTGGATTGTGAAAAGAGCACACATGCAATGACTCTTGTTGTTGTTAGTAAAGAGAGCACACATCCAATGAAAATAGTGGATCCATGTGTGGTCTCTGAAGAGAACACACATTTCAATGACACAGGTGGATCCATATGTAGTATGTGAAAGGAACACACATGAAATGACTCTAGTTGTTGTTAGTAAAAAGAACACACATGCAATGACACTGGTGGATCCATAGGTGGATTGTGAAGAGAGCATACATGCAATGACACCGGTGGATTCAATGACACTGGTGGATCCATATGTGGTATGTGAAAAGAACACACATGCAATGACTCTGATTGTTGTTAGTAAAAAGAACACACATGCAATCACACTGGTGGATCCATGTGTGGTCCCTGAAGAGAACACACATGCAATGACTCTAGTTGTTATTAGTCAAAAGAGCACACATGCAATGACACTGGTGGATCCATAGGTGGATTGTGAAAAGAACACACATGCAATGACACTGGTGGATCCATAAATGGATTGTGAAAAGAGCACACATGCAATGACTCTTCGTGTTGTTAGTAAAGAGAGCACACATGCAATGACACTGGTGGATCCATGTGTCGTCTCTCAAGAGAACACACATTTCAATGACTCTGGTTTTTGATAGTAAAAAGAACACACATGCAATGACACTGGTGGATCCATGTGTGGTCTCTGAAGAGAACACACATGCAATGGCTCTGGTTGTTGTTAGTAAAAAGAGCACACATGCATTGACACTGGTGGATCCATAGGTGGCTTATGAAAAGAACACACATGCAATGACATTGGTGGATCCATATGTGGTATGTGAAAAGAACACACATTTCAATGACTCTGGTTGTTGTTAATAATAAGAACACACATTCAATGACACTGGTGGATCCATATGTGGTATGTGAAAAGAACACACATTTCAATGACTCTGGTTGTTGTTTGTAAAAAGATCACACATGCAATGACACTGGTGGATCCATGTGTGGTCTCTGAGGAGAACATACATTTCAATGACACTGGTGGATCCAAATGTGGTATGTGAAAAGAACACACATGAAATGACTCTAGTTGTTGTTAGTGCAAAGAACACACATGCAATGACACTTTGGATCCATAGGTGGATTGTGAAGAGAGCATACATGCAATGACACTGGTGGATCCATATGTGGTATGTGAAAAGAACACACATGCAATGACTCTGGTTGTTGTTAGTAAAAAGAACACACATGCAATGACACTGGTGGATCCATGTTTGGTCTCTGAAGAGAACACACATGCAATGACTCTGGTTGTTATTATTGAAAAGAGCACACATGCAATGACACTGGTGGATCCAAAGGTGGATTGTGAAAAGAACACACATGCAATGACATTGGTGGATCCATATGTGGATTGTGAAAAGAGCACACATGCAATGACTCTTGTTGTTGTTAGTAAAGAGAGCACACATCCAATGAGAGAACACACATTTCAATGACACTGGTGGATCCATATGTAGTATGTGAAAGGAACACACATGAAATGACTCTAGTTGTTGTTAGTAAAAAGAACACACATGCAATGACACTGGTGGATCCATAGGTGGATTGTGAAGAGAGCATACATGCAATGACACTGGTGGATTCAATGACACTGGTGGATCCATATGTGGTACGTGAAAAGAACACACATGCAATGACTCTGATTGTTGTTAGTAAAAAGAACACACATTCAATCACAAGGGTGGATCCATGTGTGGTCCCTGAAGAGAACACACATGCAATGACTCTAGTTGTTATTAGTCAAAAGAGCACACATGCAATGACACTGGTGGATCCATAGGTGGATTGTGAAAAGAACACACATGCAATGACACTGGTGGATCCATATATGGATTGTGAAAAGAGCACACATGCAATGACTCTTCCTGTTGTTACTAAAGAGAGCACACATGCAATGACACTGGTGGATCCATGTGTGGTCTCTCAAGAGAACACACATTTCAATGACTCTGGTTTTTGATAGTAAAAAGAACACACATGCAATGACACTGGTGGATCCATGTGTGGTCTCTGAAGAGAACACACATGCAATGACTCTGGTTGTTGTTAGTAAAAAGAGCACACATGCATTGACACTGGTGGATCCATAGGTGGATTGTGAAAAGAACACACATGGAATGACACTGGTGGATCCATATGTGCTATGTGAAAAGAACACACATTTCAATGACTCTGGTTGTTGTTAATAAAAAGAACACACATGCAATGACACTGGTGGATCCATATGTGGTATGTGAAAAGAACACACATTTCAAGGACTCTGGTTGTTGTTAGTAAAAAGAACACACATGCAATGACACTGGTGGATCCATGTGAGGTCTCTGAAGAGAACACACATTTCAATGACTCTAGTTTTTGTTAGTAAAAAGAACACACATGCAATGACACTGGTGGATCCATGTGTGGTCTCTGAAGAGAACACACATGCAATGACTCTGGTTGTTGTTAGTAAAAAGAGCACACATGGAATGCCACTGGTGGATCCATAGGTGGATTGTGAAAAGAACACACATGCAATGACACTGGTGGATCCATATGTGGTATGTGAAAAGAACACACATTTGAATGACTCTGGTTGTTGTTAGTAAAAAGAACACACATGCAATGACACTGGTGGATCCATGTGTGGTCTCTGAAGAGAACACACATTTCAATGACACTGGTGGATCCATATGTAGTATGTGAAAGGAACACACATGAAATGACTCTAGTTGTTGTTAGTAAAAAGAACACACATGCAATGAAACTGGTGGATCCATAGGTGGATTGTGAAGAGAGCATACATGCAATCACACTGGTGGATTCAATGACACTGTTGGATCCATATGTGGTATGTGAAAAGAACACACATGCAATGACTCTGGTTGTTGTTAGTAAAAATAACGCAGATGCAATCACACTGGTGGATCCATTTGTGGTCTCTGAAGAGAACAGACATGCAATGACACTGGTGGATCCATAGGTGGATTGTGAAAAGAACACACATGCAATGACACTGGTGGATCCATATATGAATTGTGAAAAGAGCACACATGCATTGACTCTTGGTGTTGTTAGTAAAGAGAACACACATGCAATGACACTGGTGGATCCATGTGTGGTCTCTGAAGAGAACACACATTTCAATGACACTGGTGGATCCATATGTAGTATGTGAAAGGAACACACATGAAATGACTCTAGTTGTTGTTAGTAAAAAGAACACACATGCAATGACACTCGTGGATCCATAGGTGGATTGTGAAGAGAGCATACATGAAATGACACTGGTGGATTCAATGACACTGGTGGATCCATATGTGGTATGTGAAAAGAACACACATGCAATGAGTCTGATTGTTGTTAGTAAAAAGAACACACATTCAATCACACTGGTGGATCCATGTGTGGTCCCTGAAGAGAACACACATGCAATGACTCTAGTTGTTATTAGTCAAAAGAGCACACATGCAATGACACTGGTGGATCCATAGGTGGATTGTGAAAAGAACACACATGCAATGACACTGGTGGATCCATATATGGATTGTGAAAAGAGCACACATGCAATGACTCTTCGTGTTGTTAGTAAAGAGGGCACACATGCAATGACACTGGTGGATCCATGTGTGGTCTCTCAAGAGAACACACATTTCAATGACTCTGGTTTTTGATAGTAAAAAGAACACACATGCAATGACACTGGTGGATCCATGTGTGGTCTCTGAAGAGAACACACATGCAATGACTCTGGTTGTTGTTAGTAAAAAGAGCACACATGCATTGACACTGGTGGATCCATAGGTGGATTGTGAAAAGAACACACATGGAATGACACTGGTGGATCCATATGTGCTATGTGAAAAGAACACACATTTCAATGACTCTGGTTGTTGTTAATAAAAAGAACACACATGCAATGACACTGGTGGATCCATATGTGGTATGTGAAAAGAACACATATTTCAATGACTCTGGTTGTTGTTAGTAAAAAGAACACACATGCAATGACACTGGTGGATCCATGTGAGGTCTCTCAAGAGAACACACATTTCAATGACTCTAGTTTTTGTTAGTAAAAAGAACACACATGCAATGACACTGGTGGATCCATGTGTGGTCTTTGAAGAGAACACACATGCATTGACTCTGCTTGTTGTTAGTAAAAAGAGCACACATGGAATGCCACTGGTGGATCCATAGGTGGATTGTGAAAAGAACACACATGCAATGCCACTGGTGGATCCATACGTGGTATGTGAAAAGAACACACATTTGAATGACTTTGGTTGTTGTTAGTAAAAAGAACACACATGCAATGACACTGGTGGATCCATGTGTGGTCTCTGAAGAGAACACACATTTCAATGACACTGGTGGATCCATATGTAGTATGTGAAAGGAACACACATGAAATGACTCTAGTTGTTGTTAGTAAAAAGAACACACATGCAATGACACTGGTGGATCCATAGGTGGATTGTGAAGAGAGCATACATGCAATCACACTGGTGGATTCAATGACACTGTTGGATCCATATGTGGTATGTGAAAAGAACACACATGCAATGACTCTGGTTGTTGTTAGTAAAAATAACGCAGATGCAATCACACTGGTGGATCCATTTGTGGTCTCTGAAGAGAACACACATGCAATGACACTGGTGGATCCATAGGTGGATTGTGAAAAGAACACGCATGCAATGACACTGGTGGATCCATATATGGATTGTGAAAAGAGCACACATGCAATGACTCTTGGTGTTGTTAGTAAAGAGAACACACATGTAATGACACTGGTGGATCCATGTGTGGTCTCTGAAGAGAACACACATTTCAATGACTCTGGTTTTTGATAGAAAAAAAGAACACACATGCAATGACACTGGTGGATCCATGTGTGGTCTCTGAAGAGAACACACATGCAATGACTCTGGTTATTGTTAGTAAAAAGAGCACACATGCATTGACACTGGTGGATCCATAGGTGGCTTATGAAAAGAACACACATGCAATGACACTGGTGGATCCATATGTGGTATGTGAAAAGAACACACATTTCAATGACTCTGGTTGTTGTTAATAAAAAGAACACACATTCAATGACACAGGTGGAACCATATGTGGTATGTGAAAAGAACACACATTTCAATGACTCTTGTTGTTGTTTGTAAAAAGAACACACATGCAATGACACTGGTGGATCCATGTGTGGTCTCTGAGGAGAACATACATTTCAATGACACTGGTGGATCCAAATGTGGTATGTGAAAAGAACACACATGAAATGACTCTAGTTGTTGTTAGTGAAAAGAAAACACATGCAATGACACTTTGGATCCATAGGTGGATTGTGAAGAGAGCATACATGCAATGACACTGGTGGATTCAATGACACTGGTGGATCCATATGTGGTATGTGAAAATAACACACATGCAATGACTCTGGTTGTTGTTAGTAAAAAGAACACACATGCAATGACACTGGTGGATCCATGTTTGGTCACTGAAGAGAACACACATGCAATGACTCTGGTTGTTATTAGTGAAAAGAGCACACATGCAATGACACTGGTGGATCCATAGGTGGATTGTGAAAAGAACACACATGCAATGACATTGGTGGATCCATATGTGGATTGTGAAAAGAGCACACATGCAATGACTCTTGTTGTTGTTAGTAAAGAGAGCACACATCCAATGAATCTAGTGGATCCATGTGTGGTCTCTGAAGAGAACACACATTTCAATGACACTGGTGGATCCATATGTAGTATGTGAAAGGAATACACATGAAATTACTCTAGTTGTTGTTAGTAAAAAGAACACACATGCAATGACACTGGTGGATCCATAGGTGGATTGTGAAGAGAGCATACATGCAATGACACTGGTGGATTCAATGACACTGGTGGATCCATATGTGGTATGTGAAAAGAACACACATGCAATGACTCTGGTTGTTGTTAGTAAAAAGAACACACATGCAATGACACTGGTGGATCCATGTTTGGTCTCTGAAGAGAACACACATGCAATGACTCTGGTTGTTATTAGTGAAAAGAGCACACATGCAATGACACTGGTGGATCCATAGGTGCATTGTGAAAAGAACACACATGCAATGACACTGGTGGATCCATATGTGGATTGTGAAAAGAGCACACATGCAATGACTCTTGTTGTTGTTAGTAAAGAGAGCACACATCCAATGACACTAGTGGATCCATGTGTGGTCTCTGAAGAGAACACACATTTCAATGACACTGGTGGATCCATATGTAGTATGTGAAAGGAACACACATGAAATGACTCTAGTTGTTGTTAGTAAAAAGAACACACTTGCAATGACACTGGTGGATCCATAGGTGGATTATGAAGAGAGCATACATGCAATCACACTGGTGGATTCAATGACACTCCTGGATCCATATGTGTTATGTGAAAAGAACACACATGCAATGACTCTAGTTGTTGTTAGTAAAAATAACACACATGCAATCACACTGGTGGATCCATGTGTGGTCTCTGAAGAGAACGCACATGCAATGACTCTGGTTGTTATTAGTCAAAAGAGCACACATGAAATCACACTGGTGGATCCATAGGTGGATTGTGAAAAGAACACACATGCAATGACACTGTGGATCCATAGGTGGATTGTGAAGAGAGCATACATGCAATGACACCAGTGGATTCAATGACACTGGTGGATCGATATGTGGTATGTGAAAAGAACACACATGAAATGACTCTAGTTGTTGTTAGTAAAAAGAACACACATGCAATGACACTAGTGGATCCATAGGTGGATTGAGAAGAGAGCACACATGCAATGACACTGGTGGATTCAATGACACTGGTGGATCCTTATGTAGTATGTGAAAAGAACACACATGCAATGACTATGGTTGTTGTTAGTAAAAAGGACACACATGCAATGACACTGGTGGCTCCATGTTTGGTCTCTGAAGAGAACACACATGCAATGACTCTGGTTGTTATTAGTGAAAATAGCACACATGCAATGACACTGGTGGATCCATAGGTGGATTGTGAAAAGAACACACATGCAATGACACTGGTGGATCCATATGTGGATTGTGAAAAGAGCACACATGCAATGAATCTTGTTGTTGTTAGTAAAGAGAGCACACATCCAATGACACTAGTGGATCCATGTGTGGTCTCTAAAGAGAACACACATTTCAATGACTCTAGTTTTTGTTAGTAAAAAGAGCACACATGCAATGACACTGGTGGATCCATGTGTGGTCTCTAAAGAGAACACACATGCAATGACTCAGGTTGTTGTTAGTAAAAAGAGCACACATGCATTGACACTGGTGGATCCATAGGTGGATTGTGAAAAGAACACACATGCAATGACACTGGTGGATCCATATGTGGTATGTGAAAAGAACACACATTTCAATGACTCTATTTGTTGTTAGTAAAAAGAACACACATGCAATGACACTGGTGGATCCATGTGTGGTCTCTAAAGAGAACACACGTGCAATGACTCTGGTTGTTGTTAGTGAAAAGAGCACACATGCAATGACACTGGTGTATCCATAGGTGGATTGTGAAAAGAACACACATGCAATCACACTGCTGGATCCATATGTTGTATTTGAAAATAACACACATTTCAATGACTCTGGTTGTTAGTAAAAAGAACACAGATGCAATGACACTAGTGGATCCATAGGTGGATTGTGAAAAGAACACACATGCAATGACACTGGTGGATCGATATGTGGTATGTGAAAAGAACACACATGCAATGACTCTGGTTGTTGTTAGTTAAAAGAACACACATGTAATGACACTGGTGGATCCAATTGTGGTCTCTAAAGAGAACACACATTTCAATGGCACTAGTGGATCTATATGTTGTTTGTGAAAAGAACACACATGAAATGACTCTAGTTGTTGTTAGTAAAAAGAACACAATGTAATGACACTGGTGGATCCATAGGTGGATTGTGAAGAGAGCATACATGCAATCACACTGGTGGATTCAATGACACTGGTGGATCCATATGTGGTATCTGAAAAGAACACACACGCAATGACTCTGGTTGTTGTTAGTAAAATGAACACACATGCAATGACACTGATTGATCCATGTGAAGTCTCTTAAGAGAAGACACATTTCAATGACTCTAGTTTTTGTTAGTAAAAAGAACACACATGCAATAACACTGGTGGATCCATGTGTGGTCTCTGAAGAGAACACACATGCAATGACTCTGGTTGTTGTTAGTAAAAAGAGCACACATGCAATGACACTGGTGGATCCATAGGTTGATTGTGAAAAGAACACACATGCAATGACACTGGTGGATCCATATGTGGTATGTGAAAAGAACACACATTTCAATGACGCTGGTTGTTGTTAGTAAAAAGAAGACACATGCAATGACACTGGTGGATCCATGTGTGGATTGTGAAGAGAGCATACATGCAATGACACTGGTGGATTCAATGACACTGGTGGATCCATAAGTGGTATGTGAAAAGAACACACATGCAATGAGTCTGGTTGTTGTTAGTAAAAAGAAAACACATGAAATGACACTGGTGGATCCATGTGAGGTATCTAAAGAGAACACACATTTCAATGGCTCTAGTTTTTGTTAGTAAAAAGAACACACATGCAATGACACTGGTGGATCCATGTGTGGTCTCTGAAGAGAACACACATGCAATGACTCTGGTTGTTGTTAGTAAAAAGAGCACACATGCAATGACACTGGTGGATCCATAGGTGGATTGTGAAAAGAACACACATGCAATGACACTGGTGGATCCATATGTGGTATGTGAAAATAACACACATTTCAATGACTCTAGTTGTTGTTAATAAAAAGAACACACATGCAATGACACTGGTGGATCCATATGTGGTATGTGAAAAGAACACACATGCAATGACACTGGTGGATCCATGTGTGCTCTCTGAAGAGAACACACATGCAATGGCACTGGTGGATCCATGTGTGCTCTCTGAAGAGAACATACATTTCAATGACACTGGTGGATCCATATGTGGTATGTGAAAAGAACACACATGAAATGACTCTAGTTGTTGTTAGTAAAAAGAACACACATGCAATGACACTGGTGGATCCATAGGTGGATTGAGAAGAGAGCATACATGCAATGACACTGGTGGATTCAATGACACTGGTGGATCCAAATGTAGTATGTGAAAAGAACACACATGCAATGACTCTGGTTGTTGTTAGTAAAAAGAACACACATGCAATGACACTGGTGGATCCATGTTTGGTCTCTGAAGAGAACACACATGCAATGACTCTGGTTGTTATTAGTGAAAAGAACACACATGCAATGACACTGGTGGATCCATAGGTGGATTGTGAAAAGAACACACATGCAATGACACTGGTGGATCCATATGTGGATTGTGAAAAGAGCACACATGCAATGAATCTTGTTGTTGTTAGTAAAGAGAGCACACATCCAATGACACTAGTGGATCCATGTGTGGTCTCTAAAGAGAACACACATTTCAATGACTCTGGTTTTTGTTAGTAAAAAGAGCACACATGCAATGACACTGGTGGATCCATGTGTGGTCTCTAAAGAGAACACACATGCAATGACTCAGGTTGTTGTTAGTAAAAAGAGCACACATGCATTGACACTGGTGGATCCATAGGTGGATTGTGAAAAGAACACACATGCAATGACACTGGTGGATCCATATGTGGTATGTGAAAAGAACACACATTTCAATGACTCTGTTTGTTGTTAGTAAAAAGAACACACATGCAATGACACTGTTTGGAGGTTGAGCATCTTGCACTTGACTCTAGCACTGAGTTCTTTGATAGTCTTCCAAGCTGCTTCTCTTGCTGACTCAAAGAATGTGGTGTGCATAAAAGTGTTGGTGTACATGCAGAAACCTCTTTCTTTGTGGTTGTCTTCCTTGTTTTTGTACAAGTGAAGTTGCACCCACCAATACTCCACTCCTTCCTCCATCACTGGAAAGCCCTTGTACACAGCTGCACCATGTGCTTCCATTGTCTCCATGAGGTCCTTGAGAATCTTGGGAAACTCAGTTTCACACTCCAAGGTCATGGTCATGAGTGGTCCTTTCTTCATGGCTTCGTTGATGGAGTTCATCTACAAATAGAGATGAGAATGAGAAGATTAGAAAAGTTTACGAGAAGAATAGACAAGTGTAGAAGTAGTTAAAATTTTCCTTAGTGGTTTCCAATCCTAGGGTCATAATCCTACGGGAAACACAGTGCTCTGATACCATCTGTAAGACCCCTCCTTTATAAAGGAAAGGATCCCTGTGATTGCAATGCTAGTCCCTGGATCAATGCTAGCATCCACAGTTTAAGATGAAGTACACAAATACAAGGGTCGTTTATTACATTCATTCCAGAGATAAAACATAGTCTTTTACAACTCAGGGCCATAGGCCTAATACAAGAGTTTATGGAATAAGTAAATAAACATAAGTCTTCATCTTCATGTGCCACAGGCAAGCATGTTGAGTGTAGACTCATGACTCCTAATCATCATCGGAGTAACCTGCAACATTACAAGTTACAGCCACAGAGGGTCAATACTTTGGAATAGTATTGGCAAGTGGTACCTTAGCTTATTTAAGTGGACTATAATACTATATGCATTTGGCTAAGTGGAGCTTAGGCTTGCATTGCTCAAAATAGGTTTTTCCTTATCATTTGAAAACACTAAGTTTTTGTTTGGCACAAAACTTTCCCAAGGCATCTACTAATCAAAGACTGAAGATCCTTTCCAAGGCATCTATCAATCAAAGACTGAAGATCCTTTAACCCTTGTTCACCCACAAGATTTTAATTTAGAAATTGGGATGAGGAGATTCTTGATAGCTTCCATGTCTTTATGCTCAAATTGTCCTTTACCAGGGACATGGCTAAGTACTTAGATTTTTCACTCTGCAGAGGTGGTGCACTTTCCCCACAAGACTTGGTTTCACCAAGACAAGATCTTTCAGAAGCCTTCCCTTAGACCAACATGGACGCGCTCCAACCTATCAAACCCCTACCACCAACTGTCCATGTGGCTAAGTTATTGCAGCCTATATGATCCAGGCAGAGCCCATAATGCCAAGTGGCTACACTTGAAGCTTCTCAACATTTGACATCTCAAATCTCTTTGTTCCTTGGTGGCCATCCACAAGTGAGATATCAAGTTTTCCCCAGTATACTGGACTTGGTGGAGCCGAAGTTTTCCCCAGTATTCTGGACTTGCATAACCACTCAACACAAACCAAACTTTCCATTCCACCCAGGTGATTCATTTACTTAGTTGTTTTATTAAACAAAACATAAGTCCACAGACTTAGAAATTTTCCATAGCATGAATATATATACCACCCTTGTTTTCTATTAGCTAAGCTTAGCATGATAGTAATAGGAATCTTGACTTAGGTAGTTTTCACTAAGGCTTCATCTACTAGGTTTTCCCATAGCAAGGTCTATACTTAGCAAATAAAATCCATGCAAGATTTACTTAGCAAAAACACTAATGCATAGTGAAAATAATGGGACAAAAGATATGAAGCATCACTTGCCTTGTTAATGGGGAGAGTAGCACTCTTCACAGTCACAATCACTAGCAAACTCTACACACAAAGTTGTAGCACAAAATTACACACAATTTAAATACAATAAAAAATAATATGAATGCATGCATGCATGAATTTACTAAGTGGTGATTTTGAAAACTCTACCAAGCAAGTGCATGAATACAGAAACTTAACAAGACACCAAAATTTGCCAAAACAAACTTATTTAACCCTAAAACAAATTACTAAACTAAATCCATACTCAAAATAGCCTTAAACAAGTTTCTACAAATAAATTCATTCTAATGGTTACTATTTGTTAAACACATTGGATATTCAGAAAGGTCTTGTTTCACTGAATCCAATGGTATAAAGTTTGCAGAAATCTAACGTGGCATTCAAAAGTTATGGCAGTTTGAAGTTTGGATCTAATTCTGGTTTTAAATTCTGTTTTTGAATTCATCCTAGCCACGCGTCGCAACCTCACTGGCGCGTACCTGTTCGCACTGGATCGATATCCACAGCCGCAGGATTTAAATGAGATCTGGCGGCTCAGATGCACGCGTACCTCTTCGTCCTCCTTCTATTCTACGCCACAGGATCTAGATCCAACGTTCCTAATTACCCTGACCACACTCGGGCGGCGCTAGCGGCGCTGACTGGCGGCGGCGCGTCTGACTACGGTGGCGGCGGTGTTCTAGATCTTCCCAGGAAACAAGAAGGTGCTTACCAGATCCGCGAAGACTTGCTGAAGCTCGACGTGGTACTGGATTGTGGAGGGGCGCTCGGAGATGGACTCTGGATCTCGTCGGAGTTGCGTCTGGCGTCAGGTGGATGTTGTCGGAGTCATTGCCGAGGTTCAGCGTCGCCCTAACACGAGCCAGGGGGTTTAGGAGATGCGCAAGGCAACTGCGAACAAGCTCGTGTGAAGGAAAAGGCAAGGGGCGCACGGGACTTACGGAAATTTGGTCGCCGGAGTCGAGGTGGTCGTCGGTGCTTGCGGTGTCGAGCGGAAACGGCGACCTGGGGCAGTACAGGATGAACTAGTGGGGTCAGGAGGTGCGCAAAGATTCACTGAATCAGATAGCAAGAGTGAGAGGCAGAGGGGAACACGAGGCTCACCGGAATTGATCGCCGGAGTCGGCTCTGTCTGCGGCGGTGTGGGGTTGATTGAGGGCAGCCTGGTGGCGGAGTGAGCGAGGTGTTTGGGGGGAAATGCTCGCGAGGCAGAGAGGATCTTATAGCCAGAGGCTCGACAGGAAACGCTCGTGGATTAATGCCCAATTAAGCTCGGTATCACTGCGGCAACGGTCAGCGGCGGAGATCGTGCGCGGATTCAGGGGGAAGATGATGCTGACGTGGAGGAGGCCCGCTCGTCAGCGAAGTGCGCGAGGTGGAGGTGGGGTCTGTCTGTCATCGTCTGACTGGGTGCGCTCGCGCATGAGAGAAGAAAAGGAAACTCCCCGGGTGGGCTTATTGGGCTCGTTTTGTTGCTGGGCCAGAAACCTGGCGCGCGGCCTTTTTCCTTTGTTTCACTCTTTTCTTTTTCTAATTCTATTTTCTGGAATGATTTTGATATGAATTCAAATCCTTTTGAATTCAAACAGTTCTGGGGATTTTTTGTAGGGTACTGAGGTTTCAAAATCAGTCATTTAACCATGTCGTAACCTTGCAAGGGCTTGGTAAACTTGGATTTCAAACAAACAGAGACTTTGCTTCTATTTTGCAAATGTTTGAAATAGGGTTTTGAAATCATTTCTAAATTATAACTTTGATCTAAATTTTTCACACACACTTTCCAACAAGGGAGGCTAGGAAACAAGTTCCTAAACATTCAAGTCTCAAAGGGTGATGGCCATTTGAGTTAAATTTGCTCACATGAAATCATAGCACAAGCTTCTGCTTCTAAATGATTTTGAGAAAAACCCTAAATGAATGAAGGATGCAAGGATGATATGAATGAGTTTTGAAATATGATTTTAGGGATGTTACAAATCTAACCCCCTTAAGATGAATCTCGCCCTCGAGATTCGGATTGGCTAGCAAATAGGTGAGGGCGGTCTTTCCGAAGATCATCTTCTCTTTCCCATGTTGCTTCCTCTTCGGAGTGATGATTCCATTGCACTTTGCAAAACTTTATAGTTTTTGTCCTTGTGACTCTTTCTGCGGTCTCAAGAATCTTGACAGGCTTTTCTTCATAGGTGAGATCACTTTCTAGTTGAATTTCTTCCAAAGATATGGTATCCTTCAAAGAAGATTCTTCCATTTCTGGGTGACATTTCTTAAGCTGACTCACATGAAAAACATTATGGACTGCTAATAAAGATGCTGGCAGTTCGATTTCATATGCAACTTCTCCCTTGCGACTTAGAATGTTGAATGGTCCAACATATCTTGGTGCCAACTTTCCTTTGACACCAAATCTTTTCACTCCACGAAGTGGTGATACTCTAAGATAAGCTCTATCCCCAACTTCGTAGGTGACTTCTCTATGCTTAGAATCCGCGTAGCTTTTCTGTCGCGACTGTGCTATCTTCAACCTGTCCCTAACCAATTTGACCTTTTCTTCGGCGTCTTTGATAAGATCTAGTCCGAACAAACTTCTTTCTCTCACACCATTCCATAGCAATGGGGTGGTACACTTCCTTCCGTAGAGAAACTCAAACGGTGCCATCCCAATGCTAGATTGGTAACTGTTATTGTAAGAGAACTCTGCGTAAGGCAGACTTTCATCCCAACTTGCTCCATAGTCTAGGGCACATGCCCTCAACATGTCTTCAAGAATTTGATTAGTCCTTTCTGTTTGTCCATCAGTTTGAGGATGAAAAGCAATGCTGAATTCCAACCTCGTTCCTAAAGATTCGTGAAGCTGTCTCCAAAAGTGAGAAGTGAACTGAGTTCCTCTATCAGACACAATACTCTTAGGCACACCGTGAAGGCATACAATTCTGCTCATGTAGATTTTGGCTAACTTGGCACTGGTATAAGTTGTCTTTACGGGTATAAAATGAGGCACTTTAGTTAGGCGATCCACTACTACCCATATGGAATCATACCCTGACCTGGTCCTTGGTAATCCGGTAATGAAATCCATACCAATATTTTCCCACTTCCATTCAGGAATAGGCATTGGTTGAAGCAAACCTGCTGGTTTTTGATGCTCCGCTTTCACTCTACTACACACATCACACAAAGCAATGTGTTCGGCGATGTCCCTTTTGAGATTGTTCCACCAAAATCTTTCTTTCATATCCATGTACATTTTGGTGTTTCCCGGGTGAATAGAATATGGAGAGTTATGGGCTTCTTGTAGAATCAGTTTTCGTAATTCCGGATCTTGTGGAACACAAATACGTTTCCCGTGCCATAAAGTACCTTGTTCGTCTATATGGAAACTTTTAGCTTTCCCTTGGCTAATCCTTTCCTTAATCTCTTCGATTTCTTTGTCCGTCTTTTGGGCTTCTTTAATCTTATCCAACAGGGTGGGTTGAACATCCAAAGACATAAGATGTCCTTTTGGCACAATCTCCAATCTGAGTTCCTGGAATTGCATACACAAATCATCTGGCAATTCACCTTTGGTAAGGCCATTTACAAACGCCTTACGACTTAGAGCATCTGCTACTACATTTGCTTTACCAGGATGGTATTGCAAACTCAACTCGTAATCCTTGATAAGTTCTAGCCATCTCCTTTGTCTCATATTGATTTCCTTCTGGGTGAAGATATACTTCAAACTCTTATGATCGGTGAATACTTCACAACGTTTTCCCAAAAGGTAGTGTCTCCATGTTTTGAGTGCATGGACAACAGCAGCTAACTCTAAATCATGAGTAGGATAATTTACTTCATGAGTTTTGAGTTGTCTCGAGGCATAAGCCACAACTTTTCAGCCTTGCATAAGTACGGCACCTAATCCTTGATGAGAAGCATCACAATACACTTGGAAATCCTTTTCCAAGTCTGGTAGGCACAGAACAGGTGCTGACACAAGTCTCTTCTTTAATTCTTGAAAGCTGAGTTCACAACCTTCAGACCAAGCAAATTTCTTATCTTTCTTTAACAATTCTGTCATTGGTTTAGCAACCTTTGAAAAATTTTCAATGAATCTTCTGTAGTAACCTGCTAGACCAAGGAAACTACGAACCTCTTTTATGTTCTTAGGAGATTCCCATTCTGTCACAGCTGAAACTTTAGCAGGATCAACTGCTATACCATCTTTTGTCATAACGTGACCAAGAAATCCAACTTCATCTAACCAAAACTCACACTTGCTGAATTTAGCATAAAGCTTATGTTCCCTCAGTTTCTCAAGTATCAAGCGTAGATGTCTTTCATGCTCTTCCTTGCTCTTGGAGTAGACTAAGATGTCATCGATGAAAACGACAACAAACTTGTCGAGAAATTCCATGAACACTTTGTTCATCATATTCATGAAGTATGCTGGAGCGTTGGTTAAACCAAAAGGCATCACAGTGTACTCATACAATCCATACCTTGTGGTGAATGCTGTTTTAGGTATGTCTTGCTCTCTTATCTTGAGTTGAAAATAGCCTGATCGAAGATCAATCTTCGAGAATACACATGCTCCTTCTAGCTGATCAAACAAGTCATTGATTCTTGGCAAAGGATATTTGTTCTTGATGGTTACCTCGTTGAGAGAACGGTAATCTATGCATAATCTTTGAGTTCTGTCTCTTTTCTCTACGAACAAAACTGGAGCTCCCCAAGGTGAAGAACTTGGCTGGATGAATCCTTTCTGCAATTGTTCTCCAAGCTGTTTCTTGAGTTCTTTAAGTTCGTCAACTGACATTTTATAAGGCCTCTTTGCTCTTGGTCCAGAACCTGGTACCAAATCTATTATAAAATCTACATCTCTATCTGGTGGCATTCCCGGCAACTCTTCCGGAAACACATCCGGATATTCACACACAATTGGCACAGTGTCCATGCTAACCCCCTTAAGAGAATTCAGCTTACTTCCTTTAGATTTAAAATTGGACTTGAATTTTATCCTCTTACCTTTAGGGGTTGTGAGTGAAACTGTAAGATTGGCACAATCTAGTACTCCCTCATACTTAACCATCCAATCCATTCCCAAAATCACATCCAATCCTTGGGAATTTAGGATTATTAGGTTCACTGGAAACTTATGTTTTCCAATCTCTATAACTAGATCCCGGCATCCAAGACTCACTATCATATCTCCACCCGGAGAGCTAACTTTTATTGGACACCCAATGTTTTCAGATGCAAAACCGTTTCTATCAACAAATGCTTTTGATATGAATGAATGAGATGCACCAGTGTCAAAGAGTACAAATGCTGAGATGGAATTGAGTCTGAACTTACCAGCAACAGCATCAGGCTCTTCATAGACCTCCTCCACATTGATGTGGTTAACCTGTCCTTTCTGAAAAGGATTGGGATTTGTTAGGTCCTTCAACTTTCTTTTCAGGGCAATCATTAGCATAATGCCCCAGCTTCTTGCATTTGTAACATTCAATCTGACTGTTGTCCTTTTTAGGCTGGTTTCTACTTCCACTTCCACTTCCACTATGGTGGCTCTTATGTCCACTCTTGTGATTCTTGTACTTATCATTGTCATGACTGCGATGATGCTTGTTGTCATGACGGTTGTGGTTGTGGTGCTTGCTAAACTTCCCATGCTTGTGGGATCCTGAGCTAACACTATCATCATAGTGAGATAGTTTATGAAACGATCCTGAGCTGTGCTTGTCGGAGTGTTTCCTCTTTCTACTCTCGACTTGCTTCATTTTATTCTCCACAATAACAGCCTTGTCACACATCGACTGATAAGTTGGAACATATGCCACAGACAGCTGCAGATTTAGCTCATCATTCAAGCCTTCCAGAAACTTTTCCTTTCTTTTGGCATCTGTGTCAACCTCATCCGGTGCATAGCGCGCCAGATTGTTGAACTCTTCAATATATTCAGCCACGCTGTGGTGGCGCTGCTTCAGGTTGTGAAACTCCTTCTTTTTCAGGCTCATCATTCCTGGGGAGATATGAGTAGTGCGAAAGCCATCTTCAAAGATAGCCCAAGTCACCTCATCGATAGGAGTGGTGATCTGGAAGTTGTCCCAATATGCGGCGACTGGTCCTTCCAACAGATGAGCTGCGAACCTGACTTTTTCAGCATCCGTGCAACCTACGGTCACTAAGTCTTTGTTCACAGAACGTAGCCAATCATTGTCCACCATGGGATCAGTCGTTCCTGAGAACTTAGCTGGCCTCAGACGCAGAAATCTGGTGAGCATATCAAAACCTGGAGGGTTGTTGTTGTTGTTGTTGTTGTTGTTGTTGTTGTTGGGGTTGTTATTGTTCTGGTTTTGGATGAATGTCGTCATCATTTGCATAAGCTGTGTCTGCGCATTCATCATCTGTTGCATTTCCGGGGTAATGTTGTTGGGGTTGGGGTTTGCGCGACGGGGAGGCATCTATGGTTTGTTCATATAGAGATAAGAATGAGATACCCTTACATGATTCATGCACAATACATCATACAAGCAAACACATAGCATGCAACACAAGGATAAAAACTCAACAACAAGATAACAAAAGTCTCAAAGTAAAAACACACAAGTGGCAACCATCCACATGTCGGATGGTCCATTAATAAGTTCACAAATAACGAGTACGGTAAATAAAGATAACTGAGTAGTCAAGTCTACTCGTCAGCATCAATCTCCTCCTCGACAAAGGTAAGACCTGCGTTCTCCATTGCGGTCTTGTTCTCCTCGATGGTAGTGGTCAAGGAGTCGATCTTGGCCTTGAGAGCCCTCTTCTGGAAACGAAGTCTCTCAATCACTGTCTGCTGCTGCTCTAACTCGAAGTCCTTGGACTGCAACTCCTCGGTCATATCCCGAATCTTCTTGTTCCTATCCTGGACACGTTTCTCTTGACTCTTGAACTTACAGTCCTGGGTCTCGAACTTTGCCTCCATCTCCTTAACTACCTCGTCCTGCTGCGCAAAGAGCTTGTCCTTCTCGCGAAGCTGCACCTGGAGCTCGTCATTGCTAAGCATGACGTTGGTCCTGTCAGTATCCACGTGCCTAATAAGAGTCTCTAAGTCCTGGAGGTACAGGCGTATCGGCTCTGCTGTGGTCCTCGAGTCGTCCTCAAAGTCGATGGGCTCTCCGTCATCATCACGCCTTCCGAAGGCGTGGAAGTGAGTGCCTCTAACCTGTCGGGAGTGACGGCCTAACAGTCGTCCTATCAGGTCCTGCATGACAACCTCCATGCCTCTCTCCCTATCATCATGCATAAGCTTGAAGACGATGGCCTCCGTAGTAGGCTCTGTTTGGCGTCCTGGCTGGTTCACCTTGAAGCCCCAGAGGTCCTTCCTCTCAAACTTGGTGAGTGGGTGCACCGTAATGGTGGGAAGAGGGAGATCGAGCAAATTAGTAAGCTCTACGATACGAGGACCAAAACGGGTAACCTGGAACTCCTCAACAGTGCTGACGGCAATAGGCATCTATTTATAAAATTGAAAAGTTAGAACAACACAATTAAAATAAACAAGACAAACATTCAAACATAACAATGGAACACAAAAATCACACAAGTCATGCATACATGAATCCATTACATCAACCAAGGTTCAAACTTATTTAAGGTATCATTTGGAAAATAAGGTGATAGGTGGTGGTCCAACTAACGAAGTGCATTTTACAAACCTATCTCACTGGATCTGGTGGCTAACACAATGTTCCTAGAGGCAATCAGCCTATCTTGTTCACATGCTTCTATCACTAAGTCTATAATGTCTCCCCTTAAGGTTTGGTTGGTGACTTCCAACTCTTGGGTATGTTCCTTCTCTTTCTCTAAGTCTTTTTGGAGGTTGAGCATCTTGCACTTGACTCTAGCACTGAGTTCTTTGATAGTCTTCCAAGCTGCTTCTCTTGCTGACTCAAAGAATGTGGTGTGCATAAAAGTGTTGGTGTACATGTAGAAACCTCTTTCTTTGTGGTTGTCTTCCTTGTTTTTGTACAAGTGAAGTTGCACCCACCAATACTCCACTCCTTCCTCCATCACTAGAAAGCCCTTGTACACAGCTGCACCATGTGCTTCCATTGTCTCCATGAGGTCCTTGAGAATCTTGGAAACTCAGTTTCACACTCCAAGGTCATGGTCATGAGTGGTCCTTTCTTCACGGCTTCGTTGATGGAGTTCATCTACAAATAGAGATGAGAATGAGAAGATTAGAAAAGTTTACGAGAAGAATAGACAAGTGTAGAAGTAGTTAAAATTTTCCTTAGTGGTTTCCAATCCTAGGGTCATAATCCTACGGGAAACACAGTGCTCTGATACCATCTGTAAGACCCCTCCTTTATAAAGGAAAGGATCCCTGTGATTGCAATGCTAGTCCCTGAATCAATGCTAGCATCCACAGTTTAAGATGAAGTACACAGATACAAGGGTCGTTTATTACATTCATTCCAGAGATAAAACATAGTCTTTTACAACTCAGGGCCAAAGGCCTAATACAAGAGTTTATGGAATAAGTAAATAAACATAAGTCTTCATCTTCATGTGCCACAGGCAAGCATGTTGAGTGTAGACTCATGACTCCTAATCATCATCGGAGTAACCTGCAACATTACAAGTTACAGCCATAGAGGGTCAATACTTTGGAATAGTATTGGCAAGTGATACCTTAGCTTATTTAAGTGGACTATAATACTATATGAATTTGGCTAAGTGGAGCTTAGGCTTGCATTGCTCAAAATAGGTTTTTCCTTATCATTTGAAAACACTAAGTTTTTGTTTGGCACAAAACTTTCCCAAGGCATCTACTAATCAAAGACTGAAGATCCTTTCCAAGGCATCTATCAATCAAAGACTGAAGATCCTTTAACCCTTGTTCACCCACAAGATTTTAATTTAGAAATTGGGATGAGGAGATTCTTGATAGCTTCCATGTCTTTATGCTCAAATTGTCCTTTACCAGGGACATGGCTAAGTACTTAGATTTTTCACTCTGCAGAGGTGGTGCACTTTCCCCACAAGACTTGGTTTCACCAAGACAAGATCTTTCAGAAGCCTTCCCTTAGACCAACATGGACGCGCTCCAACCTATCAAACCCCTACCACCAACTGTCCATGTGGCTAAGTTATTGCAACCTATATGATCCAGGCAGAGCCCATAATGCCAAGTGGCTGCACTTGAAGCTTCTCAACATTTGACATCTCAAATCTCTTTGTTCCTTGGTGGCCATCCACAAGTGAGATATCAAGTTTTCCCCAGTATACTGGACTTGGTGGAGCCCAAGTTTTCCCCTGTATTCTGGACTTCCATAACCACTCAACACAAACCAAACTTTCCATTCCACCCAGGTGATTCATTTACTTAGTTGTTTTATTAAACAAAACATAAGTCCACAGACTTAGAAATTTTCCATAGCATGAATATATATACCACCCTTGTTTTCTATTAGCTAAGCTAAGCATGATAGTAATAGGAATCTTGACTTAGGTAGTTTTCACTAAGGCTTCATCTACTAGGTTTTCCCATAGCAAGGTCTATACTTAGCAAATAAAATCCATGCAAGATTTACTTAGCAAAAACACTAATGCATAGTGAAAATAATGGGACAAAAGATATGAAGCATCACTTGCCTTGGTAATGGGGAGAGTAGCACTCTTCATAGTCACAATCACTAGCAAACTCTACACACAAAGTTGTAGCACACAATTACACAGAATTTAAATACAATCAAAAATAATATGAATGCATGCATGCATGAATTTACTAAGTGGTGATTTTGAAAACTCTACCAAGCAAGTGCATGAATACAGAAACATAACAAGACACCAAAATTTGCCAAAACAAACTTATTTAACCCTAAAACAAATTACTAAACTAAATCCATACTCAAAATAGCCTTAAACAAGTTTCTACAAATAAAGTCATTCTAATGGTTACTATTTGTTAAACACATTGGATATTCAGAAAGGTCTTGTTTCACTGAATCCAACGGTATAAAGTTTGCAGAAATCTAACGTGGCATTCAAAAGTTATGGCAGTTTGAAGTTTGGATCTAATTCTGGTTTTAAATTCTGTTTTTGAATTCATCCTAGCCATGCGTCGCAACCTCACTGGCGCGTACCGGTTCGCACTGGATCGATCTCCACAGCCGCAGGATTTAAATGAGATCTGGTGGCTCAGACGCACGCGTACCTCTTCGTCCTCCTTCTATTCTACGCCACAAGATCTAGATCCAACGTTCCTAATTACCCTGACCACACTCGGGCGGCGCTAGCGGCGCTGACTGGCGGCGGCGTGTCTAACTACGTTGGCGGCGGCGTTCTAGATCTTCCTAGGAAACAAGAAGGTGCTTACCAGATCCGCGAAGACTTGCTGAAGCTCGACGTGGTACTGGATTGTGGAGGGGCGCTCGGAGATGGACTCTGGATCTCGTCGGAGTTGCGTCTGGCGTCAGGTGGATGTTGTCGGAGTCGTTGCCGAGGTTCAGCGTCGCCCTAACACGAGCCAGGGGGTTTAGGAGATGCGCAAGGCAACTGCGAACAAGCTCGTGTGAAGGAAAAGGCAAGGGGCGCACGGGACTTACGGAAATTTGGTCGCCAGAGTCGAGGTGGTCGTCGGTGCTTGCGGTGTCGAGCGGAAACGGCGACCTGGGGCAGTACAGGATGAACTAGTGGGGTCAGGAGGTGTGCAAAGATTCACTGAATCAGATAGCAAGAGTGAGAGGCAGAGGGGAACACGAGGCTCACCGGAATTGATCGCCGGAGTCGGCTCTGTCTGCGGCGGTGTGGGGTTGATTGAGGGCAGCCTGGTGGCGGAGTGAGCAAGGTGTTTGGGGGGAAATGCTCGCGAGGCAGAGAGGATCTTATAGCCAGAGGTTCGACAGGAAACGCTCGTGTATTAATGCCCAATTAAGCTCGGTATCACTGTGGCAACGGTCAGCGGCGGAGATCGTGCGCGGATTCAGGGGGAAGACGATGCTGACATGGAGAGCCCGCTCGTCAGCAAAGTGCGCGAGGTGGAGGTGGGGTCTATCTGTCAGCGTCTGACTGGGTGCGCTCGCGCGTGAGAGAAGAAAAGGAAACTCCCCGGGTGGGCTTGTTGGGCAAGTTTTGTTGCTGGGCCAGAAACCTGGCGCGCGGCCTTTTTCCTTTGTTTCACTCTTTTCTTTTTCTAATTCTATTTTCTGGAATGATTTTGATATGAATTCAAATCCTTTTGAATTCAAATAGTTCTGGGGATTTTTTGTAGGGTACTGAGGTTTCAAAATCAGTTATTTAACCATGTGGTTACCTTGCAAGGGCTTGGTCAACTTGGATTTCAAACAAATAGAGACTTTGCTTCTATTTTGCAAATGTTTGAAATAGGGTTTTGAAATCATTTCTAAATTATAACTTTGATCTAAATTTTTCACACACACTTTCCAACAAGGGAGGCTAGCAAACAAGTTCCTAAACATTCAAGTCTCAAAGGGTGATGGCCATTTGAGTTAAATTTGCTCACATGAAATCATAGCACAAGCTTCTGCTTCTAAATGATTTTGAGAAAAACCCTAAATGAATGAAGGATGCAAGGATGATATGAATGAGTTTTGAAATATGATTTTAGGGATGTTACAACATGCAATGACACTGGTGGATTCAATGACACTGGTGGATCCATATGTGGTATCTGAAAAGAACACACACGCAATGACTCTGGTTGTTGTTAGTAAAACGAACACACATGCAATGACACTGGTGCATCCATGTGAGGTCTCTGAAGAGAAGACACATTTCAATGACTCTAGTTTTTGTTAGTAAAAAGAACACACATGCAATAACACTGGTGGATCCATGTGTGGTCTCTGAAGAGAACACACATGCAATGACTCTGGTTGTTGTTAGTAAAAAGAGCACACATGCAATGACACTGGTGGATCCATAGGTGGATTGTGAAAAGAACACACATGCAATGACACTGGTGGATCCATATGTGGTATGTGAAAAGAACACACATTTCAATGACTCTAGTTGTTGTTAGTAAAAAGAAGACACATGCAATGACACTGGTGGATCCATGTGTGGATTGTGAAGAGAGCATACATGCAATGACACTGGTGGATTCAATGGCACTGGTGGATCCATAAGTGGTATGTGAAAAGAACACACATGCAATGAGTCTGGTTGTTGTTAGTAAAAAGAACGCACATGCAATGACACTGGTGGATCCATGTGAGGTATCTAAAGAGAACACACATTTCAATGACTCTAGTTTTTGTTAGTAAAAATAACACACATGCAATGACATTGGTGGATCCATGTGTGGTCTCTGAAGAGAACACACATGCAATGACTCTGGTTGTTGTTAGTAAAAAGAGCACACATGCAATGATCCTGGTGGATCCATAGGTGGATTGTGAAAAGAGCACACGTCCAATGACACTGGTGGATCCATATGTGGTATGTGAAAAGAACACACATTTCAATGGCTCTGGTTGTTGTAAGTAAAAAGAACACACATGCAATGACACTGGTGGATCCATGTGTTGTCTCTGAAGAGAACACACATTTCAATGACGCTGGTGGATCCATATGTGGTATGTGAAAAGAACACACATGAAATGACTCTAGTTGTTGTTAGTAAAAAGACCACACATGCGATGACACTGGTGGATCCATAGGTGGATTGTGAAGAGAGCATAGATGCAATGACACTGGTGGATTCAATGACACTGGTGGATCCATATGTGGTATGTGAAAAGAACACATATGCAATGACTCTGGTTGTTGTTAGTAAAAAGAACACACATGCAATCACACTGGTGGATCCATGTGTGGTCTCTAAAGAGAAAACACATTTCAATGACTCTAGTTTTTGTTAGTAAAAAGAACACACATGCAATGACACTGGTGGATCCATGTGTGGTCTCTGAAGAGAACACACGTGCAATGACTCTGGTTGTTGTTAGTGAAAAGAGCACACATGCAATGACACTGGTGTATCCATAGGTGGATTGTGAAAAGAACACACATGCAATGACACTGGTGGATCCATATGTGGATTGTGAAAAGAGCACACATGCAATGACTCTTGTTGTTGTTAGTAAAAAGAGCACACATCCAATGACACTAGTGGATCCATGTGTGGTCTCTAAAGAGAACACACATTTCAATGACTACGGTTTTTGTAAGTAAAAAGAACACACATGCAATGACACTGGTGGATCCATGTGTGGTCTCTGAAGAGAACACACATTTCAATGATGCTGGTGGATCCATATGTGGTATGTGAAAAGAACACACATGAAATGACTCTAGTTGTTGTTAGTAAAAAGAACGAAAATGCAATGACTGGTGGATCCATAGGTGGATTGTGAAGAGAGCATAGATGCAATGACACTGGTGGATTCAATGACACTGGTGGATCCATATGTGGTATGTGAAAAGAACACACATGCAATGACTCTGGTTGTCGTTAGTAAAAAGAGCACACATGCAATGACACTGGTGGATCCATAGGTAGATTGTGAAAAGAACACACATGCAATGACACTGGTGGATCCATATGTGGTATGTGAGAAGAACACACATTTCAATGACTCTGGTTGTTGTAAGGAAAAAGAACACACATGCAATGACACTGGTGGATCCATGTGTGGTCTCTGAAGAGAACACACATTTCAATGACACTGGTGGATCTATATGTGGTATGTGAAAAGAACACACATGAAATGACTCTAGTTGTTGTTAGTAAAAGAACACACATGCAATGACACTGGTGAATCCGTAGGTGGATTGTGAAGAGAGCATACATGCAATGACATTGGTGGATTCAATGACACTGGTGGATTCATATGTGGTATGTGAAAAGAACACACATGCAATGACTCTGGTTGTTGTTAGTAAAAAGAACACACATGCAATGACACTGGTGGATCTATGTGTGGTCTCTAAAGAGAACACACATTTCAAAGACTCTAGTTTTTGTTAGTAGAAAGAACACACATGCAATAACACTGGTGGATCCATGTGCGGCCTCTAAAGAGAACACACATGCAATGACTCTAGTTGTTGTTAGTAAAAAGAGCACACATGCAATGACACTGGTGGATCCATAGGTGGATTGTGAAAACAACACACATGCAATGACTCTGGTTGTTGTTAATGAAAAGAACACACATGCAATGACACTGGTGGATTCATATGTGGTATGTGAAAAGAACACACATTTCAATGACTCTGGTTGTTGTTAGTAAAAAGAACACACATGCAATGACACTGGTGGATCCATGTGTGGTCTCTGAAGAGAACATACATTTCAATGACATTGGTGGATCCATATGTGGTATGTGAAAAGAACACACATGAAATGACTCTAGTTGTTGTTAGAAAAAAGAACACACATGCAATGACACTGGTGGATCCATAGGTGGATTGTGAAGAGAGCATACATGCAATCACACTGGTGGATTCAATGACACTGGTGGATCCATATGGGGTATGTGAAAAGAACACACATGCAATGACTCTGGTTGTTGGTAGTAAAAAGAACACACATGCAATGACACTGGTGGATCCATGTGTGGTCTCTAAAGAGAACACACATGCAATGTCTCTGGTTGTTATTAGTAAAAAGAGCACACATGCAATGACACTGGTGGATCCATAGGTGGATTGTGAAAAGAACACACATGCAATGACACTGGTGGATCCATATGTGGATTGTGAAAATAGCACACATGCAATGACTCTTGTTGTTGTTAGTAAAGAGAGCACACATCCAATGACACTAGTGGATCCATGTGTGGTCTCTAAAGAGAACACACATTTTAATGACTCTGGTTTTTGTTAGTAAAAAGAACACACATGCAATGACACTGCTGGATCCATGTGTGGTCTCTGAAGAGGACACAAATGCAATGACTCAGGTTGTTGTTAGTAAAAAGAGGACACATGCATTGACACTGGTGGATCCATAGGTGAATTATGAAAAGAACACACATGCAATGACACTGGTGGATCCATATGTGGTATGTTAAAAAAACACACATTTCAATGACTCTGGTTGTTGTTAGTAAAAAGAACACACATGCAATGACACTGGTGGATCCATGTGTGGTCTCTAAAGAGAACACACGTGCAATGACTCTGGTTGTTGTTAGTGAAAAGAGCACACATGCAATGACACTGGTGTATCCATAGGTGGATTGTGAAAAGAACACACATGCAATGACACTGGTGGATCCTTATGTGGATTGTGAAAAGAGCACACATGCAATGACTCTTGTTGTTGTTAGTAAAGAGAGCACACATCCAATGACACTAGTGGATCCATGTGTGGTCTCTAAAGAGAACACACATTTTAATGACTCTGGTTTTTGTTAGTAAAAAGAACACACATGCAATGACACTGCTGGATCCATGTGTGGTCTCTGAAGACGACACAAATGCAATGACTCAGGTTGTTGTTAGTAAAAAGAGCACACATGCATTGACACTGATGGATCCATAGGTGAATTATGAAAAGAACACACATGCAATGACACTGGTGGATCCATATGTGGTATGTGAAAAGAACACACATTTCAATGACTCTGGTTGTTGTTAGTAAAAAGAACACACATGCAATGACTCTGGTGGATCCATGTGTGGTCTCTAAAGAGAACACATGTGCAATGACTCTGGTTGTTGTTAGTGAAAAGGGCACACATGCAATGACACGGGTGTATCCATAGGTGGATTGTGAAAAGAACACACATGCAATGACACTGGTGGATCCATATGTGGATTGTGGAAAGAGCACACATGCAATGACTCTTGTTGTTGTTAGTAAAGAGAGCACACATCCAATGACACTAGTGGATCCATGTGTGGTCTCTAAAGAGAACACACATTTCAATGACTATGGTTTTTGTAAGTAAAAAGAACACACATGCAATGACACTGGTGGATCCATGTGTGGTCTCTGAAGAGAACACACATTTCAATGATGCTGGTGGATCCATATGTGGTATGTGAAAAGAACACACATGAAATGACTCTAGTTGTTGTTAGTAAAAAGAACGAAAATGCAATGACACTGGTGGATCCATAGGTGGATTGTGAAGAGAGCATAGATGCAATGACACTGGTGGATTCAATGACACTGGTGGATCCATATGTGGTATGTGAAAAGAACACACATGCAATGTCTCTGGTTGTTGTTAGTAAAAAGAGCACACATGCAATGACACTGCTGGATCCATAGGTGGATTGTGAAAAGAACACACATGCAATGACACTAGTGGATCCATATGTGGTATGTGAGAAGAACAGACATTTCAATGACTCTGGTTGTTGTAAGGAAAAAGAACACACATGCAATGACACTGGTGGATCCATGTGTGGTCTCTGAAGAGAACACACATTTCAATGACACTGGTGGATCTATATGTGGTATGTGAAAAGAACACACATGAAATGACTCTAGTTGTTGTTAGTAAAAGAACACACATGCAATGACACTGGTGGATCCATAGGTGGATTGTGAAGAGAGCATACATGCAATGACACTGGTGGATTCAATGACACTGGTGGATCCATATGTGGTATGTGAAAAGAACACACATGCAATGACTCTGGTTGTTGTTAGTAAAAAGAACTCACATGCAATGACACTGGTGGATCCATGTGTGGTCTCTAAAGAGAACACAAATTTCAAAGACTCTAGTATTTGTTAGTAGAAAGAACACACATGCAATGACACTGGTGGATCTATGTGTAGCCTCTAAAGAGAACACACATGCAATGACTCTAGTTGTTGTTAGTAAAAAGAGCACACATGCAATGACACTGGTGGATCCATAGGTGGATTGTGAAAAGAACACACATGCAATGACAATGGTGGATCCATATATGGATTATGAAAAGAGCACACATGCAATGACTCTTGGTGTTGTTAGTAAAGAGAGCACACATGCAATGACACTGGTGGATCCATGTGTGGTATCTGAAGAGAACACACATTTCAATGACTCTGGTTTTTGTTAGTAAAAAGAATACACATGCAATGACACTGGTGGATCCATGTGTGGTCTCTGAAGAGAACACACATGCAATGACTCTGGTAGTTGTTAGTAAAAAGAGCACACATGCATTGACACTGGTGGATCCATAGGTGGATTGTGAAAACAACACACATGCAATGACTCTGGTTGTTGTTAATGAAAAGAACACACATGCAATGACACTGGTGGATTCATATGTGGTATGTGAAAAGAACACACATTTCAATGACTCTGGTTGTTGTTAGTAAAAAGAACACACATGCAATGACACTGGTCGATCCATGAGTGGTCTCTGAAGAGAACATACATTTCAATGACATTGGTGGATCCATATGTGGTATGTGAAAAGAACACACATGAAATGACTCTAGTTGTTGTTAGAAAAAAGAACACACATGCAATGACACTAGTGGATCCATAGGTGGATTGTGAAGAGAGCATACATGCAATCACACTGGTGGATTCAATGACACTGGTGGATCCATATGTGGTATGTGAAAAGAACACACATGCAATGACTCTGGTTGTTGGTAGTAAAAAGAACACACATGCAATGACACTGGTGGATCCATGTGTGGTCTCTAAAGAGAACACACATGCAATGACACTGGTGGATCCATATGTGGATTGTGAAAAGAGCACACATGCAATGACTCTTGTTGTTGTTAGTAAAGAGAGCACACATCCAATGACACTAGTGGATCCATGTGTGGTCTCTAAAGAGAACACACATTTTAATGACTCTGGTTTTTGTTAGTAAAAAGAACACACATGCAATGACACTGCTAGATCCATGTGTGGTCTCTGAAGAGGACACAAATGCAATGACTCAGGTTGTTGTTAGTAAAAAGAGCACACATGCATTGACACTGGTGGATCCATAGGTGAATTATGAAAAGAACACACATGCAATGACACTAGTGGATCCATATGTGGTATGTTAAAAGAACACACATTTCAATGACTCCGGTTGTTGTTAGTAAAAAGAACACACATGCAATGACACTGGTGGATCCATGTGTGGTCTCTAAAGAGAACACACGTGCAATGACTCTGGTTGTTGTTAGTGAAAAGAGCACACATGCAATGACACTGGTATATCCATAGGTGGATTGTGAAAAGAACACACATGCAATGACACTGGTGGATCCTTATGTGGATTGTGAAAAGAGCACACATGCAATGACTCTTGTTGTTGTTAGTAAAGAGAGCACACATCCAATGACACTAGTGGATCAATGTGTGGTCTCTAAAGAGAACACACATTTTAATGACTCTGGTTTTTGTTAGTAAAAAGAAGACACATGCAATGACACTGCTGGATCCATGTGTGGTCTCTGAAGACGACACAAATGCAATGACTCAGGTTGTTGTTAGTAAAAAGAGCACACATGCATTGACACTTGTGGATCCATAGGTGAATTATGAAAAGAACACACATGCAATGACACTGGTGGATCCATATGTGGTATGTGAAAAGAACACACATTTCAATGACTCTGGTTGTTGTTAGTAAAAAGAACACACATGCAATGACACTGGTGGATCCATGTGTGGATTGTGAAGAGAGCATACATGCAATGACAGTGGTGGATTCAATGACACTGGTGGATCCATAAGTGGTATGTGAAAAGAACACACATGCAATGAGTCTAGTTGTTGTTAGTAAAAAGAACACACATGCAATGACACTGGTGGATCCATAGGTGGATTGTGAAGAGAGCATACATGCAATGACACTGGTGGATCCATAGGTAGATTGTGAAAAGAACACACATGCAATGACACTGGTGGATCCATATGTGGTATGTGAGAAGAACACACATTTCAATGACTCTGGTTGTTGTAAGGAAAAAGAACACACATGCAATGACACTGGTGGATCCATGTGTGGTCTCTGAAGAGAACACACATTTCAATGACACTGGTGGATCTATATGTGGTATGTGAAAAGAACACACATGAAATGACTCTAGTTGTTGTTAGTAAAAGAACACACATGCAATGACACTGGTGAATCCGTAGGTGGATTGTGAAGAGAGCATACATGCAATGACACTGGTGGATTCAATGACACTGGTGGATTCATATGTGGTATGTGAAAAGAACACACATGCAATGACTCTGGTTGTTGTTAGTAAAAAGAACACACATGCAATGACACTGGTGGATCTATGTGTGGTCTCTAAAGAGAACACACATTTCAAAGACTCTAGTTTTTGTTAGTAGAAAGAACACACATGCAATAACACTGGTGGATCCATGTGCGGCCTCTAAAGAGAACACACATGCAATGACTCTAGTTGTTGTTAGTAAAAAGAGCACACATGCAATGACACTGGTGGATCCATAGGTGGATTGTGAAAACAACACACATGCAATGACTCTGGTTGTTGTTAATGAAAAGAACACACATGCAATGACACTGGTGGATTCATATGTGGTATGTGAAAAGAACACACATTTCAATGACTCTGGTTGTTGTTAGTAAAAAGAACACACATGCAATGACACTGGTGGATCCATGTGTGGTCTCTGAAGAGAACATACATTTCAATGACATTGGTGGATCCATATGTGGTATGTGAAAAGAACACACATGAAATGACTCTAGTTGTTGTTAGAAAAAAGAACACACATGCAATGACACTGGTGGATCCATAGGTGGATTGTGAAGAGAGCATACATGCAATCACACTGGTGGATTCAATGACACTGGTGGATCCATATGGGGTATGTGAAAAGAACACACATGCAATGACTCTGGTTGTTGGTAGTAAAAAGAACACACATGCAATGACACTGGTGGATCCATGTGTGGTCTCTAAAGAGAACACACATGCAATGACTCTGGTTGTTATTAGTAAAAAGAGCACACATGCAATGACACTGGTGGATCCATAGGTGGATTGTGAAAAGAACACACATGCAATGACACTGGTGGATCCATATGTGGATTGTGAAAATAGCACACATGCAATGACTCTTGTTGTTGTTAGTAAAGAGAGCACACATCCAATGACACTAGTGGATCCATGTGTGGTCTCTAAAGAGAACACACATTTTAATGACTCTGGTTTTTGTTAGTAAAAAGAACACACATGCAATGACACTGCTGGATCCATGTGTGGTCTCTGAAGAGGACACAAATGCAATGACTCAGGTTGTTGTTAGTAAAAAGAGGACACATGCATTGACACTGGTGGATCCATAGGTGAATTATGAAAAGAACACACATGCAATGACACTGGTGGATCCATATGTGGTATGTTAAAAGAACACACATTTCAATGACTCCGGTTGTTGTTAGTAAAAAGAACACACATGCAATGACACTGGTGGATCCATGTGTGGTCTCTAAAGAGAACACACGTGCAATGACTCTGGTTGTTGTTAGTGAAAAGAGCACACATGCAATGACACTGGTGTATCCATAGGTGGATTGTGAACAGAACACACATGCAATGACACTGGTGGATCCTTATGTGGATTGTGAAAAGAGCACACATGCAATGACTCTTGTTGTTGTTAGTAAAGAGAGCACACATCCAATGACACTAGTGGATCCATGTGTGGTCTCTAAAGAGAACACACATTTTAATGACTCTGGTTTTTGTTAGTAAAAAGAACACACATGCAATGACACTGCTGGATCCATGTGTGGTCTCTGAAGACGACACAAATGCAATGACTCAGGTTGTTGTTAGTAAAAAGAGCACACATGCATTGACACTGGTGGATCCATAGGTGAATTATGAAAAGAACACACATGCAATGACACTGGTGGATCCATATGTGGTATGTGAAAAGAACACACATTTCAATGACTCTGGTTGTTGTTAGTAAAAAGAACACACATGCAATGACTCTGGTGGATCCATGTGTGGTCTCTAAAGAGAACACATGTGCAATGACTCTGGTTGTTGTTAGTGAAAAGGGCACACATGCAATGACACTGGTGTATCCATAGGTGGATTGTGAAAAGAACACACATGCAATGACACTGGTGGATCCATATGTGGATTGTGGAAAGAGCACACATGCAATGACTCTTGTTGTTGTTAGTAAAGAGAGCACACATCCAATGACACTAGTGGATCCATGTGTGGTCTCTAAAGAGAACACACATTTCAATGACTATGGTTTTTGTAAGTAAAAAGAACACACATGCAATGACACTGGTGGATCCATGTGTGGTCTCTGAAGAGAACACACATTTCATGCTGGTGGATCCATATGTGGTATGTGAAAAGAACACACATGAAATGACTCTAGTTGTTGTTAGTAAAAAGAACGAAAATGCAATGACACTGGTGGATCCATAGGTGGATTGTGAAGAGAGCATAGATGCAATGACACTTGTGGATTCAATGACACTGGTGGATCCATATGTGGTATGTGAAAAGAACACACATGCAATGTCTCTGGTTGTTGTTAGTAAAAAGAGCACACATGCAATGACACTGCTGGATCCATAGGTGGATTGTGAAAAGAACACACATGCAATGACACTAGTGGATCCATATGTGGTATGTGAGAAGAACAGGCATTTCAATGACTCTGGTTGTTGTAAGGAAAAAGAACACACATGCAATGACACTGGTGGATCCATGTGTGGTCTCTGAAGAGAACACACATTTCAATGACACTGGTGGATCTATATGTGGTATGTGAAAAGAACACACATGAAATGACTCTAGTTGTTGTTAGTAAAAGAACACACATGCAATGACACTGGTGGATCCATAGGTGGATTGTGAAGAGAGCATACATGCAATGACACTGGTGGATCCATATGTGGTATGTGAAAAGAACACACATGCAATGACTCTGGTTGTTGTTAGTAAAAAGAACTCACATGCAATGACACTGGTGGATCCATGTGTGGTCTCTAAAGAGAACACACATTTCAAAGACTCTAGTATTTGTTAGTAGAAAGAACACACATGCAATGACACTGGTGGATCTATGTGTAGCCTCTAAAGAGAACACACATGCAATGACTCTAGTTGTTGTTAGTAAAAAGAGCACACATGCAATGACACTGGTGGATCCATAGGTGGATTGTGAAAAGAACACACATGCAATGACAATGGTGGATCCATATATGGATTATGAAAAGAGCACACATGCAATGACTCTTGGTGTTGTTAGTAAAGAGAGCACACATGCAATGACACTGGTGGATCCATGTGTGGTATCTGAAGAGAACACACATTTCAATGACTCTGGTTTTTGTTAGTAAAAAGAATACACATACAATGACACTGGTGGATCCATGTGTGGTCTCTGAAGAGAACACACATGCAATGACTCTGGTAGTTGTTAGTAAAAAGAGCACACATGCATTGACACTGGTGGATCCATAGGTGGATTGTGAAAACAACACACATGCAATGACTCTGGTTGTTGTTAATGAAAAGAACACACATGCAATGACACTGGTGGATTCATATGTGGTATGTGAAAAGAACACACATTTCAATGACTCTGGTTGTTGTTAGTAAAAAGAACACACCTGCAATGACACTGGTCGATCCATGAGTGGTCTCTGAAGAGAACATACATTTCAATGACATTGGTGGATCCATATGTGGTATGTGAAAAGAACACACATGAAATGACTCTAGTTGTTGTTAGAAAAAAGAACACACATGCAATGACACTAGTGGATCCATAGGTGGATTGTGAAGAGAGCATACATGCAATCACACTGGTGGATTCAATGACACTGGTGGATCCATATGTGGTATGTGAAAAGAACACACATGCAATGACTCTGGTTGTTGGTAGTAAAAGAACACACATGCAATGACACTGGTGGATCCATGTGTGGTCTCTAAAGAGAACACACATGCAATGACACTGGTGGATCCATATGTGGATTGTGAAAAGAGCACACATGCAATGACTCTTGTTGTTGTTAGTAAAGAGAGCACACATCCAATGACACTAGTGGATCCATGTGTGGTCTCTAAAGAGAACACACATTTTAATGACTCTGGTTTTTGTTAGTAAAAAGAACACACATGCAATGACACTGCTAGATCCATGTGTGGTCTCTGAAGAGGACACAAATGCAATGACTCAGGTTGTTGTTAGTAAAAAGAGCACACATGCATTGACACTGGTGGATCCATAGGTGAATTATGAAAAGAACACACATGCAATGACACTAGTGGATCCATATGTGGTATGTTAAAAGAACACACATTTCAATGACTCCGGTTGTTGTTAGTAAAAAGAACACACATGCAATGACACTGGTGGATCCATGTGTGGTCTCTAAAGAGAACACACGTGCAATGACTCTGGTTGTTGTTAGTGAAAAGAGCACACATGCAATGACACTGGTATATCCATAGGTGGATTGTGAAAAGAACACACATGCAATGACACTGGTGGATCCTTATGTGGATTGTGAAAAGAGCACACATGCAATGACTCTTGTTGTTGTTAGTAAAGAGAGCACACATCCAATGACACTAGTGGATCAATGTGTGGTCTCTAAAGAGAACACACATTTTAATGACTCTGGTTTTTGTTAGTAAAAAGAAGACACATGCAATGACACTGCTGGATCCATGTGTGGTCTCTGAAGACGACACAAATGCAATGACTCAGGTTGTTGTTAGTAAAAAGAGCACACATGCATTGACACTTGTGGATCCATAGGTGAATTATGAAAAGAACACACATGCAATGACACTGGTGGATCCATATGTGGTATGTGAAAAGAACACACATTTCAATGACTCTGGTTGTTGTTAGTAAAAAGAACACACATGCAATGACACTGGTGGATCCATGTGTGGATTGTGAAGAGAGCATACATGCAATGACAGTGGTGGATTCAATGACACTGGTGGATCCATAAGTGGTATGTGAAAAGAACACACATGCAATGAGTCTAGTTGTTGTTAGTAAAAAGAACACACATGCAATGACACTGGTGGATCCATGTGAGGTATCTAAAGAGAACACACATTTCAATGACTCTAGTTTTTGTTAGTAAAAAGAACACACATGCAATGACATTGGTGGATCCATGTGTGGTCTCTGAAGAGAACACACATGCAATGACTCTGGTTGTTCTAGTAAAAAGAGAACACATGCAATGACACTGGTGGATCCATAGGTGGATTGTGAAAAGAGCACACGTCCAATGACACTGGTGGATCCATATGTGGTATGTGAAAAGAACACACATTTCAATGACTCTGGTTGTTGTAAGTAAAAAGAACACACATGCAATGACACTGGTGGATCCATGTGTGGTCTCTGAAGAGAACACACATTTCAATGACGCTGGTGGATCCATATGTGGTATGTGAAAAGAACACACATGAAATGACTCTAGTTGTTGTTAGTAAAAAGACCACACATGCGATGACACTGGTGGATCCATAGGTGGATTGTGAAGAGAGCATAGATGCAATGACACTGGTGGATTCAATGACACTGGTGGATCCATATGTGGTATGTGAAAAGAACACACATGCAATGACTCTGGTTGTTGTTAGTAAAAAGAACACACATGCAATCACACTGGTGGATCCATGTGTGGTCTCTAAAGAGAAAACACATTTCAATGACTCTAGTTTTTGTTAGTAAAAAGAACACACATGCAATGACACTGGTGGATCCATGTGTGGTCTCTGAAGAGAACACACGTGCAATGACTCTAGTTGTTGTTAGAAAAAAGAACACACATGCAATGACACTGGTGGATCCATAGGTGGATTGTGAAGAGAGCATACATGCAATGACACGGGTGGATTCAATGACACTGGTGGATCCATATGTGGTATGTGAAAAGAACACACATGCAATGACTCTGGTTGTTGGTAGTAAAAAGAACACACATGCAATGACACTGGTGGATCCATGTGTGGTCTCTAAAGAGAACACACATGCAATGACTCTTGTTGTTATTAGTAAAAAGAGCACACATGCAATGACACTGGTGGATCCATAGGTGGATTGTGAAAAGAACACACATGCAATGACACTGGTGGATCCATATGTGGATTGTGAAAAGAGCACACATGCAATGACTCTTGTTGTTGTTAGTAAAGAGAGCACACATCCAATGACACTAGTGGATCCATGTGTGGTCTCTAAAGAGAACACACATTTTAATGACTCTGGTTTTTGTTAGTAAAAAGAACACACATGCAATGACACTGCTGGATCCATATGTGGTCTCTGAAGAGGACACAAATGCAATGACTCAGGTTGTTGTTCGTAAAAAGAGCACACATGCATTGACACTGGTGGATCCATAGGTGAATTATGAAAAGAACACACATGCAATGACACTGGTGGATCCATATGTGGTATGTTAAAAGAACACACATTTCAATGACTCCGGTTGTTGTTAGTAAAAAGAACACACATGCAATGACACTGGTGGATCCATGTGTGGTCTCTAAAGAGATTACACGTGCAATGACTCTGGTTGTTGTTAGTGAAAAGAGCACACATGCAATGACACTGGTGTATCCATAGGTGGATTGTGAAAAGAACACACATGCAATGACACTGGTGGATCCTTATGTGGATTGTGAAAAGAGCACACATGCAATGACTCTTGTTGTTGTTAGTAAAGAGAGCACACATCCAATGACACTAGTGGATCCATGTGTGGTCTCCAAAGAGAACACACAATTTAATGACTCTGGTTTTTGTTAGTAAAAAGAACACACATGCAATGACACTGCTGGATCCATTTGTGGTCTCTGAAGACGACACAAATGCAATGACTCAGGTTGTTGTTAGCAAAAAGAGCACACATGCATTGACACTGGTGGATCCATAGGTGAATTATGAAAAGAACACACATGCAATGACACTGGTGGATCCATATGTGGTATGTGAAAAGAACACACATTTCAATGACTCCGGTTGTTGTTAGTAAAAAGAACACACATGCAATGACACTGGTGGATCCATGTGTGGTCTCTAAAGAGAACACACGTGCAATGACTCTGGTTGTTGTTAGTGAAAAGAGCACACATGCAATGACACTGGTGTATCCATAGGTGGATTGTGAAAAGAACACACATGCAATGACACTGGTGGATCCTTATGTGGATTGTGAAAAGAGCACACATGCAATGACTCTTGTTGTTGTTAGTAAAGAGAGCACACATCCAATGACACTAGTGGATCCATGTGTGGTCTCCAAAGAGAACACACAATTTAATGACTCTGGTTTTTGTTAGTAAAAAGAACACACATGCAATGACACTGCTAGATCCATTTGTGGTCTCTGAAGACGACACAAATGCAATGACTCAGGATGTTGTTAGTAAAAAGAGCACACATGCATTGACACTGGTGGATCCATAGGTGAATTATGAAAAGAACACACATGCAATGACACTGGTGGATCCATATGTGGTATGTGAAAAGAACACACATTTCAATGACTCTGGTTGTTGTTAGTAAAAAGAACACACATGCAATGACACTGGTGGATCCATGTGTGGTCTCTAAAGAGAACACACGTGCAATGACTCTGGTTGTTGTTAGTGAAAAGGGCACACATGCAATGACACTGGTGTATCCATAGGTGGATTGTGAAAATAACACACATGCAATGACACTGGTGGATCCATATGTGGATTGTGAAAAGAGCACACATGCAATGACTCTTGTTGTTGTTAGTAAGGAGAGCACACATCCAATGACACTAGTGGATCCATGTGTGGTCTCTAAAGAGAACACACATTTCAATGACTATGGTTTTTGTAAGTAAAAAGAACACACATGCAATGACACTGGTGGATCCATGTGTGGTCTCTGAAGAGAACACACATTTCAATGATGCTGGTGGATCCATATGTGGTATGTGAAAAGAACACACATGAAATGACTCTAGTTGTTGTTAGTAAAAAGAACGAAAATGCAATGACACTGGTGGATCCATTGGTGGATTGTGAAGAGAGCATAGATGCAATGACACTGGTGGATTCAATGACACTGCTGGATCCATATGTGGTATGTGAAAAGAACACACATGCAATGACTCTGGTTGTTGTTAGTAAAAAGAGCACACATGCAATGACACTGGTGGATCCATAGGTGGATTGTGAAAAGAACACACATGCAATGACACTGGTGGATCCATATGTGGTATGTGAGAAGAACACACATTTCAATGACTCTGGTTGTTGTAAGGAAAAAGAACACACATGCAATGACACTGGTGGATCCATGTGTGGTCTCTGAAGAGAACACACATTTCAATGACACTGGTGGATCTATATGTGGTATGTGAAAAGAACACACATGAAATGACTCTAGTTGTTGTTAGTAAAAGAACACACATGCAATGACACTGGTGGATCCATAGGTGGATTGTGAAGAGAGCATACATGCAATGACACTGGTGGATTCAATGACACTGGTGGATCCATATGTGGTATGTGAAAAGAACACACATGCAATGACTCTGGTTGTTGTTAGTAAAACGAACACACATGCAATGACACTGGTGGATCCATGTGTGGTCTCTAAAGAGAACACACATTTCAAAGACTCTAGTTTTTGTTAGTAGAAAGAACACACATGCAATGACACTGGTGGATCCATGTGTAGCCTCTAAAGAGAACACACATGCAATGACTCTAGTTGTTGTTAGTAAAAAGAGCACACATGCAATGACACTGGTGGATCCATAGGTGGATTGTGAAAAGAACACACATGCAATGACAATGGTGGATCCATATATGGATTATGAAAAGAGCACACATGCAATGACTCCGTGTGTTGTTAGTAAAGAGAGCACACATGCAATGACACTGGTGGATCCATGTGTGGTATCTGAAGAGAACACACATTTCAATGACTCTGGTTTTTGTTAGTAAAAAGAACACACATGCAATGACACTGGTGGATCCATGTGTGGTCTCTGAAGAGAACACACATGCAATGACTCTGGTAGTTGTTAGTAAAAAGAGCACACATGCATTGACACTGGTGGATCCATAGGTGGATTGTGAAAACAACACACATGCAATGACTCTGGTTGTTGTTAATGAAAAGAACACACATGCAATGACACTGGTTGATTCATATGTGGTATGTGAAAAGAACACACATTTCAATGACTCTGGTTGTTGTTAGTAAAAAGAACACACATGCAATGACACTGGTGGATCCATGTGTGGTCTCTGAAGAGAACATACATTTCAATGACATTGGTGGATCCATATGTGGTATGTGAAAAGAACACACATGAAATGACTCTAGTTGTTGTTAGAAAAAAGAACACACATGCAATGACACTGGTGGATCCATAGGTGGATTGTGAAGAGAGCATACATGCAATGACACGGGTGGATTCAATGACACTGGTGGATCCAGATGTGGTATGTGAAAAGAACACACATGCAATGACTCTGGTTGTTGGTAGTAAAAAGAACACACATGCAATGACACTGGTGGATCCATGTGTGGTCTCTAAAGAGAACACACATGCAATGACTCTGGTTGTTATTAGTAAAAAGAGCACACATGCAATGACACTGGTGGATCCATAGGTGGATTGTGAAAAGAACACACATGCAATGACACTGGTGGATCCATATGTGGATTGTGAAAAGAGCACACATGCAATGACTCTTGTTGTTGTTAGTAAAGAGAGCACACATCCAATGACACTAGTGGATTCATGTGTGGTCTCTAAAGAGAACACACATTTTAATGACTCTAGTTTTTGTTAGTAAAAAGAACACACATGCAATGACACTGCTGGATCCATGTGTGGTCTCTGAAGAGGACACAAATGCAATGACTTAGGTTGTTGTTAGTAAAAAGAGCACACATGCATTGACACTGGTGGATCCATAGGTGAATTATGAAAAGAACACACATCCAATGACACTAGTGGATCCATATGTGGTATGTTAAAAGAACACACATTTCAATGGCTCCGGTTGTTGTTAGTAAAAAGAACACACATGCAATGACACTGGTGGATCCATGTGTGGTCTCTAAAGAGAACACACGTGCAATGACTCTGGTTGTTGTTAGTGAAAAGAGCACACATGCAATGACACTGGTATATCCATAGGTGGATTGTGAAAAGAACACACATGCAATGACACTGGTGGATCCTTATGTGGATTGTGAAAAGAGCACACATGCAATGACTCTTGTTGTTGTTAGTAAAGAGATCACACATCCAATGACACTAGTGGATCCATGTGTGGTCTCTAAAGAGCACACACATTTTAATGACTCTGGTTTTTGTTAGTAAAAAGAACACACATGCAATGACACTGCTGGATCCATCTGTGGTCTCTGAAGACGACACAAATGCAATGACTCAGGTTGTTGTTAGTAAAAAGAACACACATGCATTGACACTGGTGGATCCATAGGTGAATTATGAAAAGAACACACATGCAATGACACTGGTGGATCCATATGTGGTATGTGAAAAGAACACACATTTCAATGACTCTGGTTGTTGTTAGTAAAAAGAACACACAAGCAATGACACTGGTGGATCCATGTGTGGTCTCTAAAGAGAACACACGTGCAATGACTCTGGTTGTTGTTAGTGAAAAGGGCACACATGCAATGACACTGGTGTATCCGTAGGTGGATTGTGAAAAGAACACACATGCAATGACACTAGTGGATCCATATGTGGATTGTGAAAAGAGCACACATGCAATGACTCTTGTTGTTGTTAGTAAAGAGAGCACACATCCAATGACACTAGTGGATCCATGTGTGGTCTCTAAAGAGAACACACATTTCAATGACTATGGTTTTTGTAAGTAAAAAGAACACACATGCAATGACACTGGTGGATCCATGTGTGGTCTCTGAAGAGAACACACATTTCAATGATGCTGGTGGATCCATATGTGGTATGTGAAAAGAACACACATGAAATGACTCTAGTTGTTGTTAGTAAAAAGAACGAAAATGCAATGACACTGGTGGATCCATAGGTGGATTGTGAAGAGAGCATAGATGCAATGACACTGGTGCATTCAATGACACTGGTGGATCCATATGTCGTATGTGAAAAGAACACACATGTAATGACTCTGGTTGTTGTTAGTAAAAAGAGCACACATGCAATGACACTGGTGGATCCATAGGTGGATTGTGAAAAGAACAAACATGCAATGACACTGGTGGATCCATATGTGGTATGTGAGAAGAACACACATTTCAATGACTCTGGTTGTTGTAAGGAAAAAGAACACACATGCAATGACACTGGTGGATCCATGTGTGGTCTCTGAAGAGAACACACATTTCAATGACACTGGTGGATCTATATGTGGTATGTGAAAAGAACACACATGAAATGACTCTAGTTGTTGTTAGTAAAAGAACACACATGCAATGACACTGGTGGATCCATAGGTGGATTGTGAAGAGAGCATACATGCAATGACACTGGTGGATTCAATGACACTGGTGGATCCATATGTGGTATGTGAAAAGAACACACATGCAATGACTCTGGTTGTTGTTAGTAAAAAGAGCACACATGCAATGACACTGGTGGATCCATAGGTGGATTGTGAAAAGAACACACATGCAATGACACTGGTGGATCCATATGTGGTATGTGAGAAGAACACACATTTCAATGACTCTGGTTGTTGTAAGGAAAAAGAACACACATGCAATGACACTGGTGGATCCATGTGTGGTCTCTGAAGAGAACACACATTTCAATGACACTGGTGGATCTATATGTGGTATGTGAAAAGAACACACATGAAATGACTCTAGTTGTTGTTAGTAAAAGAACACACATGCAATGACACTGGTGGATCCATAGGTGGATTGTGAAGAGAGCATACATGCAATGACACTGGTGGATTCAATGACACTGGTGGATCCATATGTGGTATGTGAAAACAACACACATGCAATGACTCTGGTTGTTGTTAGAAAAAAGAACACACATGCAATGACACTGGTGGATCCATGTGTGGTCTCTAAAGAGAACACACATTTCAAAGACTCTAGTTTTTGTTAGTAGAAAGAACACACATGCAATGACACTAGTGGATCCATGTGTGGCCTCTAAAGAGAACACACATGCAATGACTCTAGTTGTTGTTAGTAAAAAGAGCACACATGCAATGACACTGGTGGATCCATAGGTGGATTGTGAAAAGAACACACATGCAATGACAATGGTGGATCCATATATGGATTATGAAAAGAGCACACATGCAATGACTCTTGGTGTTGTTAGTAAAGAGAGCACACATGCAATGACACTGGTGGATCCATGTGTGGTATCTGAAGAGAACACACATTTCAATGACTCTGGTTTTTGTTAGTAAAAAGAACACACATGCAATGACACTGGTGGATCCATGTGTGGTCTCTGAAGAGAACACACATGCAATGACTCTGGTAGTTGTTAGTAAAAAGAGCACACATGCATTGACACTGGTGGATCCATAGGTGGATTGTGAAAACAACACACATGCAATGACTCTGGTTGTTGTTAATGAAAAGAACACACATGCAATGACACTAGTGGATTCATATGTGGTATGTGAAAAGAACACACATTTCAATGACTTTGGTTGTTGTTAGTAAAAAGAACACACATGCAATGACACTGGTGGATCCATGTGTGGTCTCTGAAGAGAACATACATTTCAATGAGATTGGTGGATCCATATGTGGTATGTGAAAAGAACACACATGAAATGACTCTAGTTGTTGTTAGAAAAAAGAACACACATGCAATGACATTGGTGGATCCATAGGTGGATTGTGAAGAGAGCATACATGCAATCACACTGGTGGATTCAATGACACTGGTGGATCCATATGTGGTATGTGAAAAGAACACACATGCAATGACTCTGGTTGTTGGTAGTAAAAAGAACACACATGCAATGACACTGGTGGATCCATGTGTGGTCTCTAAAGAGAACACACATGCAATGACTCTGGTTTTTATTAGTAAAAAGAGCACACATGCAATGACACTGGTGGATCCATAGGTGGATTGTGAAAAGAACACACATGCAATGACACTGGTGGATCCATATGTGGATTGTGAAAAGAGCACACATGCAATGACTCTTGTTGTTGTTAGTAAAGAGAGCACACATCCAATGACACTAGTGGATCCATGTGTGGTCTCTAAAGAGAACACACATTTTAATGACTCTGGTTTTTGTTAGTAAAAAGAACACACATGCAATGACACTGCTGGATCCATGTGTCATCTCTGAAGAGGACACAAATGCAATGACTCAGGTTGTTGTTAGTAAAAAGAGCACACATGCATTGACACTGGTGGATCCATATGTGAATTATGAAAAGAACACACATGCAATGACACTGGTGGATCCATATGTGGTATGTGAAAAGAACACACATTTCAATGACTCCGGTTATTGTTAGTAAAAAGAACACACATGCAATGACACTGGTGGATCCATGTGTGGTCTCTAAAGAGAACACACGTGCAATGACTCTGGTTGTTGTTAGTGAAAAGAGCACACATGCAATGACACTGGTGTATACATAGGTGGATTGTGAAAAGAACACACATCCAATGACACTGGTGGATCCATATGTGGATTGTGAAAAGAGCACACATGCAATGACTCTTGTTGTTGTTAGTAAAGAGAGCACACATCCAATGACACTAGTGGATCCATGTGTGGTCTCTAAAGAGAACACACATTTTAATGACTCTGGTTTTTGTTAGTAAAAAGAACACACATGCAATGACACTGCTGGATCCATGTGTGGTCTCTGAAGACGACACAAATGCAATGACTCAGGTTGTTGTTAGTAAAAAGAGCACACATGCATTGACACTGGTAGATCCATAGGTGAATTATGAAAAGAACACACATGCAATGACACTGGTGGATCCATATGTGGTATGTGAAAAGAAAACACATTTCAATGACTCTGGTTGTTGTTAGTAAAAAGAACACACATGCAATGACATTGGTGGATCCATGAGTCGTCTCTAAAGAGAACACACGTGCAATGACTCTGGTTGTTGTTAGTGAAAAGGGCACACATGCAATGACACTGGTGTATCCATAGGTGGATTGTGAAAAGAAAACACATGCAATGACACTGGTGGATCCATATGTGGATTATGAAAAGAGCACACATGCAATGACTCTTGTTGTTGTTAGTAAAGAGAGCACACATCCAATGACACTAGTGGATCCATGTGTGGTCTCTAAAGAGAACACACATTTCAATGACTCTGGTTTTTGTTAGTAAAAAGAACACACATGCAATGACACTGGTGGATCCATATGTGGTATGTGAAAAGAACACACATTTCAATGACTCTGGTTGTTGTTAGTAAAAAGAACACACATGCAATGACTCTGGTGGATCCATGTGTGGTCTCTAAAGAGAACACATGTGCAATGACTCTGGTTGTTGTTAGTGAAAAGGGCACACATGCAATGACACTGGTGTATCCATAGGTGGATTGTGAAAAGAACACACATGCAATGACACTGGTGGATCCATATGTGGATTGTGGAAAGAGCACACATGCAATGACTCTTGTTGTTGTTAGTAAAGAGAGCACACATCCAATGACACTAGTGGATCCATGTGTGGTCTCTAAAGAGAACACACATTTCAATGACTATGGTTTTTGTAAGTAAAAAGAACACACATGCAATGACACTGGTGGATCCATGTGTGGTCTCTGAAGAGAACACACATTTCATGCTGGTGGATCCATATGTGGTATGTGAAAAGAACACACATGAAATGACTCTAGTTGTTGTTAGTAAAAAGAACGAAAATGCAATGACACTGGTGGATCCATAGGTGGATTGTGAAGAGAGCATAGATGCAATGACACTGGTGGATTCAATGACACTGGTGGATCCATATGTGGTATGTGAAAAGAACACACATGCAATGTCTCTGGTTGTTGTTAGTAAAAAGAGCACACATGCAATGACACTGCTGGATCCATAGGTGGATTGTGAAAAGAACACACATGCAATGACACTAGTGGATCCATATGTGGTATGTGAGAAGAACAGACATTTCAATGACTCTGGTTGTTGTAAGGAAAAAGAACACACATGCAATGACACTGGTGGATCCATGTGTGGTCTCTGAAGAGAACACACATTTCAATGACACTGGTGGATCTATATGTGGTATGTGAAAAGAACACACATGAAATGACTCTAGTTGTTGTTAGTAAAAGAACACACATGCAATGACACTGGTGGATCCATAGGTGGATTGTGAAGAGAGCATACATGCAATGACACTGGTGGATCCATATGTGGTATGTGAAAAGAACACACATGCAATGACTCTGGTTGTTGTTAGTAAAAAGAACTCACATGCAATGACACTGGTGGATCCATGTGTGGTCTCTAAAGAGAACACACATTTCAAAGACTCTAGTATTTGTTAGTAGAAAGAACACACATGCAATGACACTGGTGGATCTATGTGTAGCCTCTAAAGAGAACACACATGCAATGACTCTAGTTGTTGTTAGTAAAAAGAGCACACATGCAATGACACTGGTGGATCCATAGGTGGATTGTGAAAAGAACACACATGCAATGACAATGGTGGATCCATATATGGATTATGAAAAGAGCACACATGCAATGACTCTTGGTGTTGTTAGTAAAGAGAGCACACATGCAATGACACTGGTGGATCCATGTGTGGTATCTGAAGAGAACACACATTTCAATGACTCTGGTTTTTGTTAGTAAAAAGAATACACATGCAATGACACTGGTGGATCCATGTGTGGTCTCTGAAGAGAACACACATGCAATGACTCTGGTAGTTGTTAGTAAAAAGAGCACACATGCATTGACACTGGTGGATCCATAGGTGGATTGTGAAAACAACACACATGCAATGACTCTGGTTGTTGTTAATGAAAAGAACACACATGCAATGACACTGGTGGATTCATATGTGGTATGTGAAAAGAACACACATTTCAATGACTCTGGTTGTTGTTAGTAAAAAGAACACACCTGCAATGACACTGGTCGATCCATGAGTGGTCTCTGAAGAGAACATACATTTCAATGACATTGGTGGATCCATATGTGGTATGTGAAAAGAACACACATGAAATGACTCTGGTTGTTGTTAGAAAAAAGAACACACATGCAATGACACTAGTGGATCCATAGGTGGATTGTGAAGAGAGCATACATGCAATCACACTGGTGGATTCAATGACACTGGTGGATCCATATGTGGTATGTGAAAAGAACACACATGCAATGACTCTGGTTGTTGGTAGTAAAAGAACACACATGCAATGACACTGGTGGATCCATGTGTGGTCTCTAAAGAGAACACACATGCAATGACACTGGTGGATCCATATGTGGATTGTGAAAAGAGCACACATGCAATGACTCTTGTTGTTGTTAGTAAAGAGAGCACACATCCAATGACACTAGTGGATCCATGTGTGGTCTCTAAAGAGAACACACATTTTAATGACTCTGGTTTTTGTTAGTAAAAAGAACACACATGCAATGACACTGCTAGATCCATGTGTGGTCTCTGAAGAGGACACAAATGCAATGACTCAGGTTGTTGTTAGTAAAAAGAGCACACATGCATTGACACTGGTGGATCCATAGGTGAATTATGAAAAGAACACACATGCAATGACACTAGTGGATCCATATGTGGTATGTTAAAAGAACACACATTTCAATGACTCCGGTTGTTGTTAGTAAAAAGAACACACATGCAATGACACTGGTGGATCCATGTGTGGTCTCTAAAGAGAACACACGTGCAATGACTCTGGTTGTTGTTAGTGAAAAGAGCACACATGCAATGACACTGGTATATCCATAGGTGGATTGTGAAAAGAACACACATGCAATGACACTGGTGGATCCTTATGTGGATTGTGAAAAGAGCACACATGCAATGACTCTTGTTGTTGTTAGTAAAGAGAGCACACATCCAATGACACTAGTGGATCAATGTGTGGTCTCTAAAGAGAACACACATTTTAATGACTCTGGTTTTTGTTAGTAAAAAGAAGACACATGCAATGACACTGCTGGATCCATGTGTGGTCTCTGAAGACGACACAAATGCAATGACTCAGGTTGTTGTTAGTAAAAAGAGCACACATGCATTGACACTTGTGGATCCATAGGTGAATTATGAAAAGAACACACATGCAATGACACTGGTGGATCCATATGTGGTATGTGAAAAGAACACACATTTCAATGACTCTGGTTGTTGTTAGTAAAAAGAACACACATGCAATGACACTGGTGGATCCATGTGTGGATTGTGAAGAGAGCATACATGCAATGACAGTGGTGGATTCAATGACACTGGTGGATCCATAAGTGGTATGTGAAAAGAACACACATGCAATGAGTCTAGTTGTTGTTAGTAAAAAGAACACACATGCAATGACACTGGTGGATCCATGTGAGGTATCTAAAGAGAACACACATTTCAATGACTCTAGTTTTTGTTAGTAAAAAGAACACACATGCAATGACATTGGTGGATCCATGTGTGGTCTCTGAAGAGAACACACATGCAATGACTCTGGTTGTTCTAGTAAAAAGAGAACACATGCAATGACACTGGTGGATCCATAGGTGGATTGTGAAAAGAGCACACGTCCAATGACACTGGTGGATCCATATGTGGTATGTGAAAAGAACACACATTTCAATGACTCTGGTTGTTGTAAGTAAAAAGAACACACATGCAATGACACTGGTGGATCCATGTGTGGTCTCTGAAGAGAACACACATTTCAATGACGCTGGTGGATCCATATGTGGTATGTGAAAAGAACACACATGAAATGACTCTAGTTGTTGTTAGTAAAAAGACCACACATGCGATGACACTGGTGGATCCATAGGTGGATTGTGAAGAGAGCATAGATGCAATGACACTGGTGGATTCAATGACACTGGTGGATCCATATGTGGTATGTGAAAAGAACACACATGCAATGACTCTGGTTGTTGTTAGTAAAAAGAACACACATGCAATCACACTGGTGGATCCATGTGTGGTCTCTAAAGAGAAAACACATTTCAATGACTCTAGTTTTTGTTAGTAAAAAGAACACACATGCAATGACACTGGTGGATCCATGTGTGGTCTCTGAAGAGAACACACGTGCAATGACTCTAGTTGTTGTTAGAAAAAAGAACACACATGCAATGACACTGGTGGATCCATAGGTGGATTGTGAAGAGAGCATACATGCAATGACACGGGTGGATTCAATGACACTGGTGGATCCATATGTGGTATGTGAAAAGAACACACATGCAATGACTCTGGTTGTTGGTAGTAAAAAGAACACACATGCAATGACACTGGTGGATCCATGTGTGGTCTCTAAAGAGAACACACATGCAATGACTCTTGTTGTTATTAGTAAAAAGAGCACACATGCAATGACACTGGTGGATCCATAGGTGGATTGTGAAAAGAACACACATGCAATGACACTGGTGGATCCATATGTGGATTGTGAAAAGAGCACACATGCAATGACTCTTGTTGTTGTTAGTAAAGAGAGCACACATCCAATGACACTAGTGGATCCATGTGTGGTCTCTAAAGAGAACACACATTTTAATGACTCTGGTTTTTGTTAGTAAAAAGAACACACATGCAATGACACTGCTGGATCCATATGTGGTCTCTGAAGAGGACACAAATGCAATGACTCAGGTTGTTGTTCGTAAAAAGAGCACACATGCATTGACACTGGTGGATCCATAGGTGAATTATGAAAAGAACACACATGCAATGACACTGGTGGATCCATATGTGGTATGTTAAAAGAACACACATTTCAATGACTCCGGTTGTTGTTAGTAAAAAGAACACACATGCAATGACACTGGTGGATCCATGTGTGGTCTCTAAAGAGATTACACGTGCAATGACTCTGGTTGTTGTTAGTGAAAAGAGCACACATGCAATGACACTGGTGTATCCATAGGTGGATTGTGAAAAGAACACACATGCAATGACACTGGTGGATCCTTATGTGGATTGTGAAAAGAGCACACATGCAATGACTCTTGTTGTTGTTAGTAAAGAGAGCACACATCCAATGACACTAGTGGATCCATGTGTGGTCTCCAAAGAGAACACACAATTTAATGACTCTGGTTTTTGTTAGTAAAAAGAACACACATGCAATGACACTGCTGGATCCATTTGTGGTCTCTGAAGACGACACAAATGCAATGACTCAGGTTGTTGTTAGCAAAAAGAGCACACATGCATTGACACTGGTGGATCCATAGGTGAATTATGAAAAGAACACACATGCAATGACACTGGTGGATCCATATGTGGTATGTGAAAAGAACACACATTTCAATGACTCCGGTTGTTGTTAGTAAAAAGAACACACATGCAATGACACTGGTGGATCCATGTGTGGTCTCTAAAGAGAACACACGTGCAATGACTCTGGTTGTTGTTAGTGAAAAGAGCACACATGCAATGACACTGGTGTATCCATAGGTGGATTGTGAAAAGAACACACATGCAATGACACTGGTGGATCCTTATGTGGATTGTGAAAAGAGCACACATGCAATGACTCTTGTTGTTGTTAGTAAAGAGAGCACACATCCAATGACACTAGTGGATCCATGTGTGGTCTCCAAAGAGAACACACAATTTAATGACTCTGGTTTTTGTTAGTAAAAAGAACACACATGCAATGACACTGCTGGATCCATTTGTGGTCTCTGAAGACGACACAAATGCAATGACTCAGGATGTTGTTAGTAAAAAGAGCACACATGCATTGACACTGGTGGATCCATAGGTGAATTATGAAAAGAACACACATGCAATGACACTGGTGGATCCATATGTGGTATGTGAAAAGAACACACATTTCAATGACTCTGGTAGTTGTTAGTAAAAAGAACACACATGCAATGACACTGGTGGATCCATGTGTGGTCTCTAAAGAGAACACACGTGCAATGACTCTGGTTGTTGTTAGTGAAAAGGGCACACATGCAATGACACTGGTGTATCCATAGGTGGATTGTGAAAATAACACACATGCAATGACACTGGTGGATCCATATGTGGATTGTGAAAAGAGCACACATGCAATGACTCTTGTTGTTGTTAGTAAGGAGAGCACACATCCAATGACACTAGTGGATCCATGTGTGGTCTCTAAAGAGAACACACATTTCAATGACTATGGTTTTTGTAAGTAAAAAGAACACACATGCAATGACACTGGTGGATCCATGTGTGGTCTCTGAAGAGAACACACATTTCAATGATGCTGGTGGATCCATATGTGGTATGTGAAAAGAACACACATGAAATGACTCTAGTTGTTGTTAGTAAAAAGAACGAAAATGCAATGACACTGGTGGATCCATTGGTGGATTGTGAAGAGAGCATAGATGCAATGACACTGGTGGATTCAATGACACTGCTGGATCCATATGTGGTATGTGAAAAGAACACACATGCAATGACTCTGGTTGTTGTTAGTAAAAAGAGCACACATGCAATGACACTGGTGGATCCATAGGTGGATTGTGAAAAGAACACACATGCAATGACACTGGTGGATCCATATGTGGTATGTGAGAAGAACACACATTTCAATGACTCTGGTTGTTGTAAGGAAAAAGAACACACATGCAATGACACTGGTGGATCCATGTGTGGTCTCTGAAGAGAACACACATTTCAATGACACTGGTGGATCTATATGTGGTATGTGAAAAGAACACACATGAAATGACTCTAGTTGTTGTTAGTAAAAGAACACACATGCAATGACACTGGTGGATCCATAGGTGGATTGTGAAGAGAGCATACATGCAATGACACTGGTGGATTCAATGACACTGGTGGATCCATATGTGGTATGTGAAAAGAACACACATGCAATGACTCTGGTTGTTGTTAGTAAAACGAACACACATGCAATGACACTGGTGGATCCATGTGTGGTCTCTAAAGAGAACACACATTTCAAAGACTCTAGTTTTTGTTAGTAGAAAGAACACACATGCAATGACACTGGTGGATCCATGTGTAGCCTCTAAAGAGAACACACATGCAATGACTCTAGTTGTTGTTAGTAAAAAGAGCACACATGCAATGACACTGGTGGATCCATAGGTGGATTGTGAAAAGAACACACATGCAATGACAATGGTGGATCCATATATGGATTATGAAAAGAGCACACATGCAATGACTCCGTGTGTTGTTAGTAAAGAGAGCACACATGCAATGACACTGGTGGATCCATGTGTGGTATCTGAAGAGAACACACATTTCAATGACTCTGGTTTTTGTTAGTAAAAAGAACACACATGCAATGACACTGGTGGATCCATGTGTGGTCTCTGAAGAGAACACACATGCAATGACTCTGGTAGTTGTTAGTAAAAAGAGCACACATGCATTGACACTGGTGGATCCATAGGTGGATTGTGAAAACAACACACATGCAATGACTCTGGTTGTTGTTAATGAAAAGAACACACATGCAATGACACTGGTTGATTCATATGTGGTATGTGAAAAGAACACACATTTCAATGACTCTGGTTGTTGTTAGTAAAAAGAACACACATGCAATGACACTGGTGGATCCATGTGTGGTCTCTGAAGAGAACATACATTTCAATGACATTGGTGGATCCATATGTGGTACGTGAAAAGAACACACATGAAATGACTCTAGTTGTTGTTAGAAAAAAGAACACACATGCAATGACACTGGTGGATCCATAGGTGGATTGTGAAGAGAGCATACATGCAATGACACGGGTGGATTCAATGACACTGGTGGATCCAGATGTGGTATGTGAAAAGAACACACATGCAATGACTCTGGTTGTTGGTAGTAAAAAGAACACACATGCAATGACACTGGTGGATCCATGTGTGGTCTCTAAAGAGAACATACATGCAATGACTCTGGTTGTTATTAGTAAAAAGAGCACACATGCAATGACACTGGTGGATCCATAGGTGGATTGTGAAAAGAACACACATGCAATGACACTGGTGGATCCATATGTGGATTGTGAAAAGAGCACACATGCAATGACTCTTGTTGTTGTTAGTAAAGAGAGCACACATCCAATGACACTAGTGGATTCATGTGTGGTCTCTAAAGAGAACACACATTTTAATGACTCTAGTTTTTGTTAGTAAAAAGAACACACATGCAATGACACTGCTGGATCCATGTGTGGTCTCTGAAGAGGACACAAATGCAATGACTTAGGTTGTTGTTAGTAAAAAGAGCACACATGCATTGACACTGGTGGATCCATAGGTGAATTATGAAAAGAACACACATCCAATGACACTAGTGGATCCATATGTGGTATGTTAAAAGAACACACATTTCAATGGCTCCGGTTGTTGTTAGTAAAAAGAACACACATGCAATGACACTGGTGGATCCATGTGTGGTCTCTAAAGAGAACACACGTGCAATGACTCTGGTTGTTGTTAGTGAAAAGAGCACACATGCAATGACACTGGTATATCCATAGGTGGATTGTGAAAAGAACACACATGCAATGACACTGGTGGATCCTTATGTGGATTGTGAAAAGAGCACACATGCAATGACTCTTGTTGTTGTTAGTAAAGAGATCACACATCCAATGACACTAGTGGATCCATGTGTGGTCTCTAAAGAGCACACACATTTTAATGACTCTGGTTTTTGTTAGTAAAAAGAACACACATGCAATGACACTGCTGGATCCATCTGTGGTCTCTGAAGACGACACAAATGCAATGACTCAGGTTGTTGTTAGTAAAAAGAACACACATGCATTGACACTGGTGGATCCATAGGTGAATTATGAAAAGAACACACATGCAATGACACTGGTGGATCCATATGTGGTATGTGAAAAGAACACACATTTCAATGACTCTGGTTGTTGTTAGTAAAAAGAACACACAAGCAAGGACACTGGTGGATCCATGTGTGGTCTCTAAAGAGAACACACGTGCAATGACTCTGGTTGTTGTTAGTGAAAAGGGCACACATGCAATGACACTGGTGTATCCATAGGTGGATTGTGAAAAGAACACACATGCAATGACACTAGTGGATCCATATGTGGATTGTGAAAAGAGCACACATGCAATGACTCTTGTTGTTGTTAGTAAAGAGAGCACACATCCAATGACACTAGTGGATCCATGTGTGGTCTCTAAAGAGAACACACATTTCAATGACTATGGTTTTTGTAAGTAAAAAGAACACACATGCAATGACACTGGTGGATCCATGTGTGGTCTCTGAAGAGAACACACATTTCAATGATGCTGGTGGATCCATATGTGGTATGTGAAAAGAACACACATGAAATGACTCTAGTTGTTGTTAGTAAAAAGAACGAAAATGCAATGACACTGGTGGATCCATAGGTGGATTGTGAAGAGAGCATAGATGCAATGACACTGGTGCATTCAATGACACTGGTGGATCCATATGTGGTATGTGAAAAGAACACACATGTAATGACTCTGGTTGTTGTTAGTAAAAAGAGCACACATGCAATGACACTGGTGGATCCATAGGTGGATTGTGAAAAGAACAAACATGCAATGACACTGGTGGATCCATATGTGGTATGTGAGAAGAACACACATTTCAATGACTCTGGTTGTTGTAAGGAAAAAGAACACACATGCAATGACACTGGTGGATCCATGTGTGGTCTCTGAAGAGAACACACATTTCAATGACACTGGTGGATCTATATGTGGTATGTGAAAAGAACACACATGAAATGACTCTAGTTGTTGTTAGTAAAAGAACACACATGCAATGACACTGGTGGATCCATAGGTGGATTGTGAAGAGAGCATACATGCAATGACACTGGTGGATTCAATGACACTGGTGGATCCATATGTGGTATGTGAAAAGAACACACATGCAATGACTCTGGTTGTTGTTAGTAAAAAGAGCACACATGCAATGACACTGGTGGATCCATAGGTGGATTGTGAAAAGAACACACATGCAATGACACTGGTGGATCCATATGTGGTATGTGAGAAGAACACACATTTCAATGACTCTGGTTGTTGTAAGGAAAAAGAACACACATGCAATGACACTGGTGGATCCATGTGTGGTCTCTGAAGAGAACACACATTTCAATGACACTGGTGGATCTATATGTGGTATGTGAAAAGAACACACATGAAATGACTCTAGTTGTTGTTAGTAAAAGAACACACATGCAATGACACTGGTGGATCCATAGGTGGATTGTGAAGAGAGCATACATGCAATGACACTGGTGGATTCAATGACACTGGTGGATCCATATGTGGTATGTGAAAACAACACACATGCAATGACTCTGGTTGTTGTTAGAAAAAAGAACACACATGCAATGACACTGGTGGATCCATGTGTGGTCTCTAAAGAGAACACACATTTCAAAGACTCTAGTTTTTGTTAGTAGAAAGAACACACATGCAATGACACTAGTGGATCCATGTGTGGCCTCTAAAGAGAACACACATGCAATGACTCTAGTTGTTGTTAGTAAAAAGAGCACACATGCAATGACACTGGTGGATCCATAGGTGGATTGTGAAAAGAACACACATGCAATGACAATGGTGGATCCATATATGGATTATGAAAAGAGCACACATGCAATGACTCTTGGTGTTGTTAGTAAAGAGAGCACACATGCAATGACACTGGTGGATCCATGTGTGGTATCTGAAGAGAACACACATTTCAATGACTCTGGTTTTTGTTAGTAAAAAGAACACACATGCAATGACACTGGTGGATCCATGTGTGGTCTCTGAAGAGAACACACATGCAATGACTCTGGTAGTTGTTAGTAAAAAGAGCACACATGCATTGACACTGGTGGATCCATAGGTGGATTGTGAAAACAACACACATGCAATGACTCTGGTTGTTGTTAATGAAAAGAACACACATGCAATGACACTAGTGGATTCATATGTGGTATGTGAAAAGAACACACATTTCAATGACTTTGGTTGTTGTTAGTAAAAAGAACACACATGCAATGACACTGGTGGATCCATGTGTGGTCTCTGAAGAGAACATACATTTCAATGAGATTGGTGGATCCATATGTGGTATGTGAAAAGAACACACATGAAATGACTCTAGTTGTTGTTAGAAAAAAGAACACACATGCAATGACACTGGTGGATCCATAGGTGGATTGTGAAGAGAGCATACATGCAATCACACTGGTGGATTCAATGACACTGGTGGATCCATATGTGGTATGTGAAAAGAACACACATGCAATGACTCTGGTTGTTGGTAGTAAAAAGAACACACATGCAATGACACTGGTGGATCCATGTGTGGTCTCTAAAGAGAACACACATGCAATGACTCTGGTTTTTATTAGTAAAAAGAGCACACATGCAATGACACTGGTGGATCCATAGGTGGACTGTGAAAAGAACACACATGCAATGACACTGGTGGATCCATATGTGGATTGTGAAAAGAGCACACATGCAATGACTCTTGTTGTTGTTAGTAAAGAGAGCACACATCCAATGACACTAGTGGATCCATGTGTGGTCTCTAAAGAGAACACACATTTTAATGACTCTGGTTTTTGTTAGTAAAAAGAACACACATGCAATGACACTGCTGGATCCATGTGTCGTCTCTGAAGAGGACACAAATGCAATGACTCAGGTTGTTGTTAGTAAAAAGAGCACACATGCATTGACACTGGTGGATCCATATGTGAATTATGAAAAGAACACACATGCAATGACACTGGTGGATCCATATGTGGTATGTGAAAAGAACACACATTTCAATGACTCCGGTTATTGTTAGTAAAAAGAACACACATGCAATGACACTGGTGGATCCATGTGTGGTCTCTAAAGAGAACACACGTGCAATGACTCTGGTTGTTGTTAGTGAAAAGAGCACACATGCAATGACACTGGTGTATACATAGGTGGATTGTGAAAAGAACACACATCCAATGACACTGGTGGATCCATATGTGGATTGTGAAAAGAGCACACATGCAATGACTCTTGTTGTTGTTAGTAAAGAGAGCACACATCCAATGACACTAGTGGATCCATGTGTGGTCTCTAAAGAGAACACACATTTTAATGACTCTGGTTTTTGTTAGTAAAAAGAACACACATGCAATGACACTGCTGGATCCATGTGTGGTCTCTGAAGACGACACAAATGCAATGACTCAGGTTGTTGTTAGTAAAAAGAGCACACATGCATTGACACTGGTAGATCCATAGGTGAATTATGAAAAGAACACACATGCAATGACACTGGTGGATCCATATGTGGTATGTGAAAAGAAAACACATTTCAATGACTCTGGTTGTTGTTAGTAAAAAGAACACACATGCAATGACATTGGTGGATCCATGAGTCGTCTCTAAAGAGAACACACGTGCAATGACTCTGGTTGTTGTTAGTGAAAAGGGCACACATGCAATGACACTGGTGTATCCATAGGTGGATTGTGAAAAGAAAACACATGCAATGACACTGGTGGATCCATATGTGGATTATGAAAAGAGCACACATGCAATGACTCTTGTTGTTGTTAGTAAAGAGAGCACACATCCAATGACACTAGTGGATCCATGTGTGGTCTCTAAAGAGAACACACATTTCAATGACTATGGTTTTTGTAAGTAAAAAGAACACACATGCAATGACACTGGTGGATCCATGTGTGGTCTCTGAAGAGAACACACATTTCAATGATGCTGGTGGATCCATATGTGGTATGTGAAAAGAACACACATGAAATGACTCTAGTTGTTGTTAGTAAAAAGAACAAAAATGCAATGACACTGGTGGATCCATAGGTGGATTGTGAAGAGAGCATAGATGCAATGACACTTGTGGATTCAATGACACTGGTGGATCCATATGTGTTATGTGAAAAGAACACACATGCAATGACTCTGGTTGTTGTTAGTAAAAAGAACACACATGCAATCACACTGGTGGATCCATGTGTGGTCTCTAAAGAGAACACACATTGCAATGACTCTAGTTTTTGTTAGTAAAAAGAACACGCATCCAATGACACTGGTGGATCCATGTGTGGTCTCTAAAAAGAACACACATGCAATGACTCTGGTTGTTGTTAGTAAAAAGAGCACACATGCAATGACACTGGTGGATCCATAGGTGGATTGTGAAAAGAACACACATGCAATGACACTGGTGGATCCATATATGGATTGTGAAAAGAGCACACATGCAATGACTCTTGGTGTTGTTAGTAAAGAGAGCACACATGCAATGACACTGGTGGATCCATGTGTGGTATCTGAAGAGTACACACATTTCAATGACTCTGGTTTTTGTTAGTAAAAACAACACACATGCAATGACACAGGTGGATCCATGTGTGGTCTCTAAAGAGACCACACATGTAATGACTCTGGTTGTTGTTAGTAAAAAGAGCACACATGCATTGACACTGGTGGATCCATAGGTGGATTTTGAAAAGAACACACATGCAATGACACTGGTGGATCCATATGTGGTATGTGAAAAGAACACACATTTCAATGACTCTGGTTGTTGTTAATAAAAGAACACACATGCAATGACACTGGTGGATCCATATGTGGTATGTGAAAAGAACACACATTTCAATGTCTCTGGTTGTTGTTAGTAAAAAGAACACACATGCAATGACACTGGTGGATCCATGTGTGGTCTCTGAAGAGAACATACATTTCAATGACATTGGTGGATTCATATGTGGTATGTGAAAAGAACACACATGAAATGAGTCTAGTTGTTGTTAGTAAAAAGAAAACACATGCAATGACACTGGTGGATTCATAGGTGGATTTTGAAGAGAGCATACATTCAATGACACTGGTGGATCCATATGTGGTATGTGAAAAGAACACACATGCAATGACTCTGGTTGTTGTTAGTAAAATGAACACACATGCAATGACACTGGTGGATCCATGTGTGGTCTCTGAAGAGAACACACATGCAATGACTCTGGTTGTTTTTAGTGAAAAGAGCACACATGCAATGACACTGGTGGATCCATAGGTGGATTGTGAAAAGAGCACACATGCAATGACACTGGTGGATCCATAGGTGGATTGTGAAAAGAACACACATACAATGACACTGGTGGATCCATATGTGGTATGTGAAAAGAACACACATTTCAATGACTCTGGTTGTTGTTAGTAAAAAGAACACACATGCAATGACACTGGTGGATCCATGTGTGGATTGTGAAGACAGCATACATGCAATGACACTGGTGGATTCAATGACACTAGTGGATCCATATGTGGATGTGAAAAGAACACACATACAATGACTCTGGTTGTTGTTAGTAAAAAGAACACACATGCAATGACACTGGTGGATCCATGTGAGGTATCTGAAGAGAACACACATTTCAATGACTCTAGTTTTTGTTAGTAAAAAGAACACACATGCAATGACACTGGCACATGCAATGACTCTAGTTGTTGTTAGTAAAAAGAGCACACATGCAATGACACTGGTGGATCCATAGGTGGATTGTGAAAAGAACACACATGCAATGACACTGGTGGATCCATATGTGGTATTTGAGAAGAACAGACATTTCAATGACTCTGGTGGATCTATATGTGGTATGTGAAAAGAACACACATGAAATGACTCTAGTTGTTGTTAGTAAAAAGAACACACATGCAATGACACTGGTGGATCCATAGGTGGATTGTGAAAAGAACACACATGCAATGACACTGGTGGATCCATATGTGGTATGTGAAAAGAACACACATTTCAATGACTTTGGTTGTTGTAAGTAAAAAGAACACACATGCAATGACACTGGTGGATCCATGTGTGGTCTCTGAAGAGAACACACATTTCAATGACACTGGTGGATCTATATGTGGTATGTGAAAATAACACACATGAAATGACTCTAGTTGTTAGTAAAAAGAACACACATGCAATGACACTGGTGGATCCATAGGTGGATTGTGAAGAGAGCATACATGCAATGACACGGGTGGATTCAATGACACTGGTGGATCCATATGTGGTATGTGAAAAGAACACACATGCAATGACTCTGGTTGTTGTTAGTAAAAAGAACACACATGCAATGACACTGGTGGATCCATGTGTGGTCTCTAAAGAGAACACACATTTCAAAGACTCTAGTTTTTGTTAGTAGAAAGAACACACATGCAATGACACTGGTGGATCCATGTGTGGTCTCTAAAGAGAACACACATGCAATGACTCTAGTTGTTGTTAGTAAAAAGAGCACACATGCAATGACAATGGTGGATCCATAAATGGATTATGAAAAGAGCACAACTGCAATGACTCTTGGTGTTGTTAGTAAAGAGAGCACACATGCAATGACACTGCTGGATCCATGTGTGGTATCTGAAGAGAACACACATTTCAATGACTCTGGTTTTTGTTAGTAAAAAGAACACACATGCAATGACACTGGTGGATCCATGTGTGGTCTCTAAAGAGAAAACACATGCAATGAGTCTGGTAGTTGTTAGTAAAAAGATCACACATGCATTGACACTGGTGGATCCATAGGTGGATTATGAAAAGAACACACGTGCAATGACTCTGGTTGTTGTTAATGAAAAGAACACACATGCAATGACACTGGTGGATTCATATGTGGTATGTGAAAAGAACACACATTTCAATGACTCTGGTTATTGTTAGTAAAAAGAACATACATGCAATGACACTAGTGGATCCATGTGTGGTCTCTGAAGAGAACATACATTTCAATGACATTGGTGGATCCATATGTGGTATGTGAAAAGAACACACATGAAATGACTCTAGTTGTTGTTAGAAAAAAGAACACACGTGCAATCACACTGGTGGATCCATAGGTGGATTGTGAAGAGAGCTTACATGTAATGACACTAGTGGATTCAATGACACTGGTGGATCCATATGTGGTATGTGAAAAGAACACACATGCAATGACTCTGGTTGTTGTTAGTAAAAAGAACACACATGCAATGACACTGGTGGATCCATGTGAGGTCTCTAAAGAGAACACACATTAAAATGACTCTAGTTTTTGTTAGTAAAAAGAACACACATGCAATGACACTGGTGGATCCATGTGTGGTCTTTGAAGAGAATAGACATGCAATGACTCTGGTTGTTGTTAGTAAAAAGAGCACACGTGCAATGACACTGGTGGATCCATAGGTGGATTGTGAAAAGAACACACATGCAATGACACTGGTGGATCCATATGTGGTATGTGCAAAGAACACACATTTCAATGACTCTAGTTGTTGTTAGTAAAAAGAACACACATGCAATGACACTGGTGGATCCATGTGTGGTCTCTGAAGAGAACACACATTTCAATGACACTGGTGGATCCATATGTAGTATGTGAAAAGAACACACATGAAATGACTCTAGTTGTTGTTAGTAAAAAGAACACACATGCAATGACACTGGTGGATCCATAGGTGGATTGTGAAAAGAACACACATGCAATGACACTGATGGATCCATATGTGGTATGTGCAAAGAACACACATTTCAATGACTCTGGTTGTTGTTAGTAAAAAGAATACACATGCAATGACACTGGTGGATCCATGTGTGGTCTCTGAAGAGAACACACATTTCAATGACACTGGTGGATCTATATGTGGTATGTGAAAATAACACACATGAAATGACTCTAGTTGTTGTTAGTAAAAAGAACACACATGCAATGACACTGGTGGATCCATAGGTGGATTGTGAAAAGAACACACATGCAATGACACTGGTGGATCCATATGTGGTATGTGAAAAGAACACACATTTCAATGACTTTGGTTGTTGTAAGTAAAAAGAACACATGCAATGACACTGGTGGATACATGTGTGGTCTCTGAAGAGAACACACATTTCAATGACACTGGTGGATCTATATGTGGTATGTGAAAATAACACACATGAAATGACTCTAGTTGTTGTTAGTAAAAAGAACACACATGCAATGACACTGGTGGATCCATAGGTGGATTGTGAAGAGAGCATACATGCAATGACACGGGTGGATTCAATGACACTGGTGGATCCATATGTGGTATGTGAAAAGAACACACATGCAATGACTCTAGTTGTTGTTAGTAAAAAGAACACACATGCAATGACACTGGTGGATCCATGTGTGGTCTCTAAATAGAACACACATTTCAAAGACTCTAGTTTTTGTTAGTACAAAGAACACACATGCAATGACACTGGTGGATCCATGTGTGGTCTCTAAAGAGAACACACATGCAATGACTCTAGTTGTTGTTAGTAAAAAGAGCACACATGCAATGACACTGGTGGATCCATAGGTGGATTGTGAAAAGAACACACATGCAATGACAATGGTGGATCCATAAATGGATTATGAAAAGAGCACAACTGCAATGACTCTTGGTGTTGTTAGTAAAGAGAGCACACATGCAATGACACTGCTGGATCCATGTGTGGTATCTGAAGAGAACACACATTTCAATGACTCTGGTTTTTGTTAGTAAAAAGAACACACATGCAATGACACTGGTGGATCCATGTGTGGTCTCTAAAGAGAAAACACATGCAATGAGTCTGGTAGTTGTTAGTAAAAAGAGCACACATGCATTGACACTGGTGGATCCATAGGTGGATTGTGAAAAGAACACACGTGCAATGACTCTGGTTGTTGTTAATGAAAAGAACACACATGCAATGACACTGGTGGATTCATATGTGGTATGTGAAAAGAACACACATTTCAATGACTCTGGTTGTTGTTAGTAAAAAGAACATACATGCAATGACACTAGTGGATCCATGTGTGGTCTCTGAAGAGAACATACATTTCAATGACATTGGTGGATCCATATGTGGTATGTGAAAAGAACACACATGAAATGACTCTAGTTGTTGTTAGAAAAAAAGAACACACGTCCAATCACACTGGTGGATCCATAGGTGGATTGTGAAGAGAGCTTACATGCAATGACACTAGTGGATTCAATGACACTGGTGGATCCATATGTGGTATGTGAAAAGAATACACATGCAATGACTCTGGTTGTTGTTAGTAAAAAGAACACACATGCAATGACACTGGTGGATCCATGTGTGGTCTCTGAAGAGAACACACATGCAATGACTCTGGTTGTTATTAGTAAAAAGAGCACACATGCAATGACACCGGTGGATCCGTAGGTGGATTGTGAAAAGAACACACATGCAATGACACTGGTGGATCCATATGTGGATTGTGAAAAGAGCACGCATGCAATGACTCTTGTTGTTGTTAGTAAAGAGAGCACGCATCCAATGACACTAGTGGATCCATGTGTGGTCTCTAAAGAGAACACACATTTTAATGACTCTGGTTTTTGTTAGTAAAAAGAACACACATGCAATGACACTGCTGGATCCATGTGTGGTCTCTGAAGAGGACACAAATGCAATGACTCAGGTTGTTGTTAGTAAAAAGAGCACACATGGATTGACACTGGTGGATCCATAGGTGAATTATGAAAAGAACACACATGCAATGACACTGGTGGATCCATATGTGGTATGTGAAAAGAACACACATTTCAATGACTCTGGTTGTTGTAAGTAAAAAGAACACACATGCAATGACACTGGTGGATCCATGTGTGGTCTCTGAAGAGAACACACATTTCAATGACACTGGTGGATCTATATGTGGTATGTGAAAAGAAGACACTTGAAATGACTCTAGTTGTTGTTAGTAAAAAGAACACACATGCAATGACACTGGTGGATCCATAGGTGGATTGTGAAGAGAGCATACATGCAATGACACGGGTGGATTCAATGACACTGGTGGATCCATATGTGGTATGTGAAAAGAACACACATGCTATGACTCTGGTTGTTGTTAGTAAAAAGAACACACATGCAATGACACTAGTGGATCCATGTGTGGTCTCTAAAGAGAACACACATTTCAAAGACTCTAGTTTTTGTTAGTAGAAAGAACACACATGCAATGACACTGGTGGATCCATGTGTGGTCTCTAAAGAGAACACACATGCAATGACTCTAGTTGTTGTTAGTAAAAAGAGCACACATGCAATGACACTGGTGGATCCATAGGTGGATTGTGAAAAGAACACACATGCAATGACAATGGTGGATCCATAAATGGATTATGAAAAGAGCACAACTGCAATGACTCTTGGTGTTGTTAGTAAAGAGAGCACACATGCAGTGACACTGGTGGATCCATGTGTGGTATCTGAAGAGAACACACATTTCAATGACTCTGGTTTTTGTTGGTAAAAAGAACACACATGCAATGACACTGGTGGATCCATGTGTGGTCTCTAAAGAGAACACACATGCAATGACTCTGGTTGTTGTTAGTAAAAAGAGCACACATGCATTGACACTGGTGGATCCATAGGTGGATTGTGAAAAGAACACACATGCAATGACTCTGGTTGTTGTTAATGAAAAGAACACACATGCAATGACACTGGTGGATTCATATGTGGTATGTGAAAAGAACACACATTTCAATTACTCTGGTTGTTGTTAGTAAAAAGAACATACATGCAATGACACTAGTAGATCCATGTGTGGTCTCTGAAGAGAACATACATTTCAATGACATTGGTGGATCCATATGTGGTATGTGAAAAGAACACACATGAAATGACTCTAGTTGTTGTTAGAAAAAAGAACACACATGCAATCACACTGGTGGATCCATAGGTGGATTGTGAAGAGAGCTTACATGCAATGACACTAGTGGATTCAATGACACTGGTGGATCCATATGTGGTATGTGAAAAGAACACACATGCAATGACTCTGGTTGTTGTTAGTAAAAAGAACACACATGCAATGACACTGGTGGATCCATGTGTGGTCTCTGAAGAGAACACACATGCAATGACTCTGTTTGTTATTAGTAAAAAGAGCACACATGCAATGACACTGGTGGATCCATAGGTGGATTGTGAAAAGAACACACATGCAATGACACTGGTGGATCCATATGTGGATTGTGAAAAGAGCACGCATGCAATGACTCTTGTTGTTGTTAGTAAAGAGAGCACACATCCAATGACACTAGTGGATCCATGTGTGGTCTCTAAAGAGAACACACATTTTAATGCCTCTGGTTTTTGTTAGTAAAAAGAACACACATGCAATGACACTGCTAGATCCATGTGTGGTCTCTGAAGAGGACACAAATGCAATGACTCAGGTTGTTGTTAGTAAAAAGAGCACACATGCATTGACACTGGTGGATCCATAGGTGAATTATGAAAAGAACACATCCATATGTGGTATGTGAAAAGAACACACATTTCAATGACTCTGGTTGTTGTTAGTAAAAAGAACACACATGCAATGACACTGGTGGATCCATGTGTGGTCTCTAAAGAGAACACACGTGCAATGACTCTGGTGGTTGTTAGTGAAAAGAGCACACATGCAATGACACTGGTGTATCCATAGGTGGATTGTGAAAAGAACACACATGCAATCACACTACTGGATCCATATGTTGTATTTGAAAATAACACACATTTCAATGACTCTGGTTGTTGTTAGTAAAAAGAACACACAGGCAATGACACTAGTGGATCCATAGGTGGATTGTGAAAAGAACACACATGCAACGACACTGGTGGATCCATATGTGGTATGTGAAAAGAACACACATGCAATGACTCTAGTTGTTGTTAGTAAAAAGAACACACATGCAATGACACTGGTGGATCCATGCGTGGTCTCTAAAGAGAACACACATATCAATGACACTGGTGGATCCATATGTGGTATGTGAAAAGAACACACATGAAATGAGTCTAGTTGTTGTTAGTAAAAAGAACACAATACAATGACATTGGTGGATCCATAGGTGGATTGTGATGAGAGCATACATGCAATGACACTGGTGGATTCAATGACATTGGTGGATCCATATGTGGTGTGTGAAAAGAAGACAAATGCAATGACTCTGGTTGTTGTTAGTAAAAAGAACACACATGCAATGACACTGGTGGATCCATGTGTGGTTTCTGAAGAGAATACACATGCAATGACACTGGTGGATCCATAGGTGGATTGTGAAAAGAACACACATGCAATGACACTGGTGGATCCATATGTGGTATGTGAAAAGAACACACATGCAATGACTCTGGTTGTTGTTAGTAAAAAGAACACACATGCAATGACACTGGTGGATCCATGTGTGGTCTCTAAAGAGAACACCCATTTCAATGACACTGGTGGATCCATATGTGGTATGTGAAAAGAACACACATGAAATGACTCTAGTTGTTGTTAGTAAAAAGAACACAATGCAATGACACTGGTGGATCCATAGGTGGATTGTGAAGAGAGCATACATGCAATGACACTGGTGGATTCAATGACACTGGTGGATCCATATGTGGTATGTGAAAAGAACACCCATGCAATGACTCTGGTTGTTGTTAGTAAAAAGAACACACATGCAATGACACTGGTGGATCCATTTGAGGTCTCTAAAGAGAACACACATTTCAATGACTCTAGTTTTTGTTAGTAAAAAGAACACACATGCAATGACACTGGTGGATCCATGTGTGGTCTTTGAAGAGAATAGACATGCAATGACTCTGGTTGTTGTTAGTAAAAAGAGCACACGTGCAATGACACTGGTGGATCCATAGGTGGATTGTGAAAAGAACACACATGCAATGACACTGGTGGATCCATATGTGGTATGTGCAAAGAACACACATTTCAATGACTCTGGTTGTTGTTAGTAAAAAGAACACACATGCAATGACACTGGTGGATCCATGTGTGGTCTCTGAAGAGAACACACATTTCAATGACACTGGTGGATCCATATGTAGTATGTGAAAAGAACACACATGAAATGACTCTAGTTGTTGTTAGTAAAAAGAACACACATGCAATGACACTGGTGGATCCATAGGTGGATTGTGAAAAGAACACACATGCAATGACACTGGTGGATCCATATGTGGTATGTGCAAAGAACACACATTTCAATGACTCTGGTTGTTGTTAGTAAAAAGAACACACATGCAATGACACTGGTGGATCCATGTGTGGTCTCTGAAGAGAACACACATTTCAATGACACTGGTGGATCCATATGTAGTATGTGAAAATAACACACATGAAATGACTCTAGTTGTTGTTAGTAAAAAGAACACACATGCAATGACACTGGTGGATCATAGGTGGATTGTGAAGAGAGCATACATGCAATCACACTGGTGGATTCAATGACACCGTTGGATCCATATGTGGTATGTTAAAAGAACACACATGCAATGACTCTGGTTGTTGTTAGTAAAAAGAACACACATGCAATGACACTTGTGGATCCATGTGCGTTCTCTAAAGAGAACACACATTTCAATGACACTAATGGATCCATATGTGGTATGTGAAAAGAACACACATGAAATGACTCTAGTTGTTGTTAGTAAAAAGAACACAATGCAATGACACTGGTGGATCCATAGGTGGATTGTGAAGAGAGCATACATGCAATGACACTGGTGGATTCAATGACACTGGTGGATCCATATGTGGTATCTGAAAAGATGACACATGCGATGACTCTGGTTGTTGTTAGTAAAAAGAACACACATGCAATGACACTGGTGGATCCATGTGAGGTCTCTGAAGAGAACACACATTTCAATGACTCTAGTTTTTGTTAGTAAAAAGAACACACATGCAATGACACTGGAGGATCCATGTGTGGTCTCTGAAGAGAACACACATGCAATGACTCTGGTTGTTGTTAGTAAAAAGAGCACACATGCAATGACACTGGTGGATCCATAGGTGGATTGTGAAAAGAAAACACATGCAATGACACTGGTGGATCCATATGTGGTATGTGAAAATAAAAAACATTTCAATGACTCTTGTTGTTGTTAGTAAAAAGAACACACATGCAATGACACTGGTGGATCCATGTGTGGTCTCTGAAGAGAACACACATTTCAATGACACTGGTGGATCCATATGTAGTATGTGAAAAGAACACACATGAAATGACTCTAGTTGTTGTTAGTAAAAAGAACACATGCAATGACACTGGTGGATCCATAGGTGGATTGCGAAGAGAGCATACTTGCAATGACACTGGTGGATTCAATGACACTGGTGGATCCATATGTGGTATGTGAAAAGAACACACATGCAATGACTCTGGTTGTTGTTAGTAAAAAGAACACACATGCAATGACACTGGTGGATCCATGTGAGGTCTCTAAAGAGAACACACATTTCAATGACTCTAGTTTTTGTTAGTAAAAAGAACACACATGCAATGACACTGGTGGATCCATGTGTGGTCTTTGAAGAGAATAGACATGCAATGACTCTGGTTGTTGTTAGTAAAAAGAGCACACGTGCAATGACACTGGTGGATCCATAGGTGGATTGTGAAAAGAACACACATGCAATGACACTGGTGGATCCATATGTGGTATGTGCAAAGAACACACATTTCATTGACTCTGGTTGTTGTTAGTAAAAAGAACACACATGCAATGACACTGGTGGATCCATGTGTGGTCTCGGAAGAGAACACACATTTCAATGACACTAGTGGATCCATATGTAGTATGTGAAAAGAACACACATGAAATGACTCTAGTTGTTGTTAGTAAAAAGAACACACATGCAATGACACTGGTGGATCCATAGGTGGATTGTGAAAAGAACACACATGCAATGACACTGGTGGATCCATATGTGGTATGTGCAAAGAACACACATTTCAATGACTCTGGTTGTTGTTAGTAAAAAGAACATACATGCAATGACACTAGTGGATCCATGTGTGGTCTCTGAAGAGAACATACATTTCAATGACATTGGTGGATCCATATGTGGTATGTGAAAAGAACACACATGAAATGACTCTAGTTGTTGTTAGAAAAAAAGAACACACGTCCAATCACACTGGTGGATCCATAGGTGGATTGTGAAGAGAGCTTACATGCAATGACACTAGTGGATTCAATGACACTGGTGGATCCATATGTGGTATGTGAAAAGAATACACATGCAATGACTCTGGTTGTTGTTAGTAAAAAGAACACACATGCAATGACACTGGTGGATCCATGTGTGGTCTCTGAAGAGAACACACATGCAATGACTCTGGTTGTTATTAGTAAAAAGTGCACACATGCAATGACACTGGTGGATCCGTAGGTGGATTGTGAAAAGAACACACATGCAATGACACTGGTGGATCCATATGTGGATTGTGAAAAGAGCACGCATGCAATGACTCTTGTTGTTGTTAGTAAAGAGAGCACGCATCCAATGACACTAGTGGATCCATGTGTGGTCTCTAAAGAGAACCCACATTTTAATGACTCTGGTTTTTGTTAGTAAAAAGAACACACATGCAATGACACTGCTGGATCCATGTGTGGTCTCTGAAGAGGACACAAATGCAATGACTCAGGTTGTTGTTAGTAAAAAGAGCACACATGGATTGACACTGGTGGATCCATAGGTGAATTATGAAAAGAACACACATGCAATGACACTGGTGGATCCATATGTGGTATGTGAAAAGAACACACATTTCAATGACTCTGGTTGTTGTAAGTAAAAAGAACACACATGCAATGACACTGGTGGATCCATGTGTGGTCTCTGAAGAGAACACACATTTCAATGACACTGGTGGATCTATATGTGGTATGTGAAAAGAAGACACTTGAAATGACTCTAGTTGTTGTTAGTAAAAAGAACACACATGCAATGACACTAGTGGATCCATAGGTGGATTGTGAAGAGAGCATACATGCAATGACACGGGTGGATTCAATGACACTGGTGGATCCATATGTGGTATGTGAAAAGAACACACATGCTATGACTCTGGTTGTTGTTAGTAAAAAGAACACACATGCAATGACACTAGTGGATCCATGTGTGGTCTCTAAAGAGAACACACATTTCAAAGACTCTAGTTTTTGTTAGTAGAAAGAACACACATGCAATGACACTGGTGGATCCATGTGTGGTCTCTAAAGAGAACACACATGCAATGACTATAGTTGTTGTTAGTAAAAAGAGCACACATGCAATGACACTGGTGGATCCATAGGTGGATTGTGAAAAGAACACACATGCAATGACAATGGTGGATCCATAAATGGATTATGAAAAGAGCACAACTGCAATGACTCTTGGTGTTGTTAGTAAAGAGAGCACACATGCAGTGACACTGGTGGATCCATGTGTGGTATCTGAAGAGAACACACATTTCAATGACTCTGGTTTTTGTTGGTAAAAAGAACACACATGCAATGACACTGGTGGATCCATGTGTGGTCTCTAAAGAGAACACACATGCAATGACTCTGGTTGTTGTTAGTAAAAAGAGCACACATGCATTGACACTGGTGGATCCATAGGTGGATTGTGAAAAGAACACACATGCAATGACTCTGGTTGTTGTTAATGAAAAGAACACACATGCAATGACACTGGTGGATTCATATGTGGTATGTGAAAAGAACACACATTTCAATTACTCTGGTTGTTGTTAGTAAAAAGAACATACATGCAATGACACTAGTAGATCCATGTGTGGTCTCTGAAGAGAACATACATTTCAATGACATTGGTGGATCCATATGTGGTATGTGAAAAGAACACACATGAAATGACTCTAGTTGTTGTTAGAAAAAAGAACACACATGCAATCACACTGGTGGATCCATAGGTGGATTGTGAAGAGAGCTTACATGCAATGACACTAGTGGATTCAATGACACTGGTGGATCCATATGTGGTATGTGAAAAGAACACACATGCAATGACTCTGGTTGTTGTTAGTAAAAAGAACACACATGCAATGACACTGGTGGATCCATGTGTGGTCTCTGAAGAGAACACACATGCAATGACTCTGGTTGTTATTAGTCAAAAGAGCACACATGCAATGACACTGGTGGATCCATAGGTGGATTGTGAAAAGAACACACATGCAATGACACTGGTGGATCCATATGTGGATTGTGAAAAGAGCACGCATGCAATGACTCTTGTTGTTGTTAGTAAAGAGAGCACACATCCAATGACACTAGTGGATCCATGTGTGGTCTCTAAAGAGAACACACATTTTAATGCCTCTGGTTTTTGTTAGTAAAAAGAACACACATGCAATGACACTGCTAGATCCATGTGTGGTCTCTGAAGAGGACACAAATGCAATGACTCAGGTTGTTGTTAGTAAAAAGAGCACACATGCATTGACACTGGTGGATCCATAGGTGAATTATGAAAAGAACACATCCATATGTGGTATGTGAAAAGAACACACATTTCAATGACTCTGGTTGTTGTTAGTAAAAAGAACACACATGCAATGACACTGGTGGATCCATGTGTGGTCTCTAAAGAGAACACACGTGCAATGACTCTGGTGGTTGTTAGTGAAAAGAGCACACATGCAATGACACTGGTGTATCCATAGGTGGATTGTGAAAAGAACACACATGCAATCACACTACTGGATCCATATGTTGTATTTGAAAATAACACACATTTCAATGACTCTGGTTGTTGTTAGTAAAAAGAACACACAGGCAATGACACTAGTGGATCCATAGGTGGATTGTGAAAAGAACACACATGCAACGACACTGGTGGATCCATATGTGGTATGTGAAAAGAACACACATGCAATGACTCTAGTTGTTGTTAGTAAAAAGAACACACATGCAATGACACTGGTGGATCCATGCGTGGTCTCTAAAGAGAAAACACATATCAATGACACTGGTGGATCCATATGTGGTATGTGAAAAGAACACACATGAAATGAGTCTAGTTGTTGTTAGTAAAAAGAACACAATACAATGACATTGGTGGATCCATAGGTGGATTGTGATGAGAGCATACATGCAATGACACTGGTGGATTCAATGACATTGGTGGATCCATATGTGGTGTGTGAAAAGAAGACAAATGCAATGACTCTGGTTGTTGTTAGTAAAAAGAACACACATGCAATGACACTGGTGGATCCATGTGAGGTCTTTGAAGAGAACACACATTTCAATGACTCTAGTTTTTGTTAGTAAAAAGAACACACATGCAATGACACTGGTGGATCCATGTGTGGTTTCTGAAGAGAATACACATGCAATGACTCTGGTTGTTGTTAGTAAAAAGAGCACACATGCAATGACACTGGTGGATCCATAGGTGGATTGTGAAAAGAACACACATGCAATGACACTGGTGGATCCATATGTGGTATGTGAAAAGAACACACATGCAATGACTCTGGTTGTTGTTAGTAAAAAGAACACACATGCAATGACACTGGTGGATCCATGTGTGGTCTCTAAAGAGAACACCCATTTCAATGACACTGGTGGATCCATATGTGGTATGTGAAAAGAACACACATGAAATGACTCTAGTTGTTGTTAGTAAAAAGAACACAATGCAATGACACTGGTGGATCCATAGGTGGATTGTGAAGAGAGCATACATGCAATGACACTGGTGGATTCAATGACACTGGTGGATCCATATGTGGTATGTGAAAAGAACACACATGCAATGACTCTGGTTGTTGTTAGTAAAAAGAACACACATGCAATGACACTGGTGGATCCATGTGAGGTCTCTAAAGAGAACACACATTTCAATGACTCTAGTTTTTGTTAGTAAAAAGAACACACATGCAATGACACTGGTGGATCCATGTGTGGTCTTTGAAGAGAATAGACATGCAATGACTCTGGTTGTTGTTAGTAAAAAGAGCACACGTGCAATGACACTGGTGGATCCATAGGTGGATTGTGAAAAGAACACACATGCAATGACACTGGTGGATCCATATGTGGTATGTGCAAAGAACACACATTTCAATGACTCTGGTTGTTGTTAGTAAAAAGAACACACATGCAATGACACTGGTGGATCCATGTGTGGTCTCTGAAGAGAACACACATTTCAATGACACTGGTGGATCCATATGTAGTATGTGAAAAGAACACACATGAAATGACTCTAGTTGTTGTTAGTAAAAAGAACACACATGCAATGACACTGGTGGATCCATAGGTGGATTGTGAAAAGAACACACATGCAATGACACTGGTGGATCCATATGTGGTATGTGCAAAGAACACACATTTCAATGACTCTGGTTGTTGTTAGTAAAAAGAACACACATGCAATGACACTGGTGGATCCATGTGTGGTCTCTGAAGAGAACACACATTTCAATGACACTGGTGGATCCATATGTAGTATGTGAAAATAACACACATGAAATGACTCTAGTTGTTGTTAGTAAAAAGAACACACATGCAATGACACTGGTGGATCATAGGTGGATTGTGAAGAGAGCATACATGCAATCACACTGGTGGATTCAATGACACCGTTGGATCCATATGTGGTATGTTAAAAGAACACACATGCAATGACTCTGGTTGTTGTTAGTAAAAAGAACACACATGCAATGACACTTGTGGATCCATGTGCGTTCTCTAAAGAGAACACACATTTCAATGACACTAATGGATCCATATGTGGTATGTGAAAAGAACACACATGAAATGACTCTAGTTGTTGTTAGTAAAAAGAACACAATGCAATGACACTGGTGGATCCATAGGTGGATTGTGAAGAGAGCATACATGCAATGACACTGGTGGATTCAATGACACTGGTGGATCCATATGTGGTATCTGAAAAGATGACACATGCGATGACTCTGGTTGTTGTTAGTAAAAAGAACACACATGCAATGACACTGGTGGATCCATGTGAGGTCTCTGAAGAGAACACACATTTCAATGACTCTAGTTTTTGTTAGTAAAAAGAACACACATGCAATGACACTGGAGGATCCATGTGTGGTCTCTGAAGAGAACACACATGCAATGACTCTGGTTGTTGTTAGTAAAAAGAGCACACATGCAATGACACTGGTGGATCCATAGGTGGATTGTGAAAAGAAAACACATGCAATGACACTGGTGGATCCATATGTGGTATGTGAAAATAAAAAACATTTCAATGACTCTTGTTGTTGTTAGTAAAAAGAACACACATGCAATGACACTGGTGGATCCATGTGTGGTCTCTGAAGAGAACACACATTTCAATGACACTGGTGGATCCATATGTAGTATGTGAAAAGAACACACATGAAATGACTCTAGTTGTTGTTAGTAAAAAGAACACATGCAATGACACTGGTGGATCCATAGGTGGATTGCGAAGAGAGCATACTTGCAATGACACTGGTGGATTCAATGACACTGGTGGATCCATATGTGGTATGTGAAAAGAACACACATGCAATGACTCTGGTTGTTGTTAGTAAAAAGAACACACATGCAATGACACTGGTGGATCCATGTGAGGTCTCTAAAGAGAACACACATTTCAATGACTCTAGTTTTTGTTAGTAAAAAGAACACACATGCAATGACACTGGTGGATCCATGTGTGGTCTTTGAAGAGAATAGACATGCAATGACTCTGGTTGTTGTTAGTAAAAAGAGCACACGTGCAATGACACTGGTGGATCCATAGGTGGATTGTGAAAAGAACACACATGCAATGACACTGGTGGATCCATATGTGGTATGTGCAAAGAACACACATTTCATTGACTCTGGTTGTTGTTAGTAAAAAGAACACACATGCAATGACACTGGTGGATCCATGTGTGGTCTCGGAAGAGAACACACATTTCAATGACACTAGTGGATCCATATGTAGTATGTGAAAAGAACACACATGAAATGACTCTAGTTGTTGTTAGTAAAAAGAACACACATGCAATGACACTGGTGGATCCATAGGTGGATTGTGAAAAGAACACACATGCAATGACACTGGTGGATCCATATGTGGTATGTGCAAAGAACACACATTTCAATGACTCTGGTTGTTGTTAGTAAAAAGAACACACATGCAATGACACTGGTGGATCCATGTGTGGTCTCTGAAGAGAACACACATTTCAATGACACTGGTGGATCCATATGTAGTATGTGAAAAGAACACACATGAAATGACTCTAGTTGTTGTTAGTAAAAAGAACACACATGCAATGACACTGGTGGATCATAGGTGGATTGTGAAGAGAGCATACATGCAATCACACTGGTGGATTCAATGACACCGTTGGATCCATATGTGGTATGTTAAAAGAACACACATGCAATGACTCTGGTTGTTGTTAGTAAAAAGAACACACATGCAATGACACTTGTGGGTCCATGTGCGTTCTCTAAAGAGAACACACATTTCAATGACATTGATGGATCCATATGTGGTATGTGAAAACAACACACATGAAATGACTCTAGTTGTTGTTAGTAAAAAGAACACAATGCAATGACACTGGTGGATCCATAGGTGGATTGTGAAGAGAGCATACATGCAATGACACTGGTGGATTCAATGACACTGGTGGATACATATGTGGTATGTGAAAAGATGACACATGCGATGACTCTAGTTGTTGTTTAGTAAAAAGAACACACATGCAATGACACTGGTGGATCCATGTGAGGTCTCTAAAGAGAACACACATTTCAATGACTCTAGTTTTTGTTAGTAAAAAGAACACACATGCAATGACACTGGTGGATCCATAGGTGGTATGTGAAAAGAACACACATGCAATGACTCTGGTTGTTGTTAGTAAAAAGAACACACATGCAATGACACTGGTGGATCCATGTGTGGTCTCTAAAGAGAACACCCATTTCAATGACACTGGTGGATCCATATGTGGTATGTGAAAAGAACACACATGAAATGACTCTAGTTGTTGTTAGTAAAAAGAACACAATGGAATGACACTGGTGGATCCATAGGTGGATTGTGAAGAGAGCATACATACAATGACACTGGTGGATTCAATGACACTGGTGGATCCATATGTGGTATGTGAAAAGAACACACATGCAATGACTCTGGTTGTTGTTAGTAAAAAGAACACACATGCAATGACACTGGTGGATCCATGTGAGGTCTCTAAAGAGAACACACATTTCAATGACTCTAGTTTTTGTTAGTAAAAAGAACACACATGCAATGACACTGGTGGATCCATGTGTGGTCTTTGAAGAGAATAGACATGCAATGACTCTGGTTGTTGTTAGTAAAAAGAGCACAGGTGCAATGACACTGGTGGATCCATAGGTAGATTGTGAAAAGAACACACATGCAATGACACTGGTGAATCCATATGTGGTATGTGCAAAGAACACACATTTCAATCACTCTGGTTGTTGTTAGTAAAAAGAACACACATGCAATGACACTGGTGGATCCATGTGTGGTCTCTGAAGAGAACACACATTTCAATGACACTGGTGGATCCATATGTAGTATGTGAAAAGAACACACATGAAATGACTCTAGTTGTTGTTAGTAAAAAGAACACACATGCAATGACACTGGTGGATCCATAGGTGGATTGTGAAAAGAACACACATGCAATGACACTGGTGGATCCATATGTGGTATGTGCAAAGAACACACATTTCAATGACTCTGGTTGTTGTTAGTAAAAAGAACACACATGCAATGACACTGGTGGATCCATGTGTGGTCTCTGAAGAGAACACACATTTCAATGACACTGGTGGATCCATATGTAGTATGTGAAAAGAACACACATGAAATGACTCTAGTTGTTGTTAGTAAAAAGAACACACATGCAATGACACTGGTGGATCATAGGTGGATTGTGAAGAGAGCATACATGCAATCACACTGGTGGATTCAATGACACCGTTGGATCCATATGTGGTATGTTAAAAGAACACACATGCAATGACTCTGGTTGTTGTTAGTAAAAAGAACACACATGCAATGACACTTGTGGATCCATGTGCGTTCTCTAAAGAGAACACACATTTCAATGACACTGATGGATCCATATGTGGTATGTGAAAACAACACACATGAAATGACTCTAGTTGTTGTTAGTAAAAAGAACACAATGCAATGACACTGGTGGATCCATAGGTGGATTGTGAAGAGAGCATACATGCAATGACACTGGTGGATTCAATGACACTGGTGGATCCATATGTGGTATGTGAAAAGATGAGACATGCGATGACTCTGGTTGTTGTTTAGAAAAAAGAACACACATGCAATGACACTGGTGGATCCATGTGAGGTCTCTGAAGAGAACACACATTTCAATGACTCTAGTTTTTGTTAGTAAAAAGAACACACATGCAATGACACTGGTGGATCCATATGTGGTATGTGAAAAGAACACACTATTAATGACTCTGGTTGTTGTTAGTAAAAAGAACACACATGCAATGACACTGGTGGATCCATGTGTGGTCTCTAAAGAGAACACCCATTTCAATGACACTGGTGGATCCATATGTGGTATGTGAAAAGAACACACATGAAATGACTCTAGTTGTTGTTAGTAAAAAGAACACAATGCAATGACACTGGTGGATCCATAGGTGGATTGTGAAGAGAGCATACATGCAATGACACCGGTGGATTCAATGACACTGGTGGATCCATATGTGGTATGTGAAAAGAACACACATGCAATGACTCTGGTTGTTGTTAGTAAAAAGAACACACATGCAATGACACTGGTGGATCCATGTGAGGTCTCTAAAGAGAACACACATTTCAATGACTCTAGTTTTTGTTAGTAAAAAGAACACACATGCAATGACACTGGTGGATCCATGTGTGGTCTTTGAAGAGAATAGACATGCAATGACTCTGGTTGTTGTTAGTAAAAAGAGCACACGTGCAATGACACTGGTGGATCCATAGGTAGATTGTGAAAAGAACACACATGCAATGACACTGGTGGATCCATATGTGGTATGTGCAAAGAACACACATTTCAATCACTCTGGTTGTTGTTAGTAAAAAGAACACACATGCAATGACACTGGTGGATCCATGTATGGTCTCTGAAGAGAACACACATTTCAATGACACTGGTGGATCCATATGTAGTATGTGAAAAGAACACACATGAAATGACTCTAGTTGTTGTTAGTAAAAAGAACACACATGCAATGACACTGGTGGATCCATAGGTGGATTGTGAAAAGAACAAACATGCAATGACACTGGTGGATCCATATGTGGTATGTGCAAAGAACACACATTTCAATGACTCTGGTTGTTGTTAGTAAAAAGAACACACATGCAATGACACTGGTGGATCCATGTGTGGTCTCTGAAGAGAACACACATTTCAATGACACTGGTGGATCCATATGTAGTATGTGAAAAGAACACACATGAAATGACTCTAGTTGTTGTTAGTAAAAAGAACACACATGCAATGACACTGGTGGATCATAGGTGGATTGTGAAGAGAGCATACATGCAATCACACTGGTGGATTCAATGACACCGTTGGATCCATATGTGGTATGTTAAAAGAACACACATGCAATGACTCTGGTTGTTACTAGTAAAAAGAACACACATGCAATGACACTTGTGGATCCATGTGCGTTCTCTAAAGAGAACACACATTTCAATGACACTGATGGATCCATATGTGGTATGTGAAAAGAACACACATGAAATGACTCTAGTTGTTGTTAGTAAAAAGAACACAATGCAATGACACTGGTGGATCCATAGGTGGATTGTGAAGAGAGCATACATGCAATGACACGGGTGGATTCAATGACACTGGTGGATCCATATGTGGTATGTGAAAAGATGACACATGCGATGACTCTGGTTGTTTTTAGTAAAAAGAACACACATGCAATGACACTGGTGGATCCATGTGAGGTCTCTGAAGAGAACACACATTTCAATGACTCTAGTTTTTGTTAGTAAAAAGAACACACATGCAATGACACTGGTGGATCCATATGTGGTATGTGAAAAGAACACACATGCAATGACTCTGGTTGTTGTTAGTAAAAAGAACACACATGCAATGACACTGGTGGATCCATGTGTGGTCTCTAAAGAGAACACCCATTTCAATGAAACTGGTGGATCCATATGTGGTATGTGAAAAGAACACACATGAAATGACTCTAGTTGTTGTTACTAAAAAGAACACAATGCAATGACACTGGTGGATCCATAGGTGGATTGTGAAGAGAGCATACATGCAATGACACTGGTGGATTCAATGACACTGGTGGATCCATATGTGGTATGTGAAAAGAACACACTTGCAATGACTCTGGTTGTTGTTAGTAAAAAGAACACACATGCAATGACACTGGTGGATCCATGTGAGGTCTCTAAAGAGAACACACATTTCAATGACTCTAGTTTTTGTTAGTAAAAAGAACACACATGCAATGACACTGGTGGATCCATGTGTGGTCTTTGAAGAGAATAGACATGCAATGAATCTGGTTGTTGTTAGTAAAAAGAGCACACGTGCAATGACACTGGTGGATCCATAGGTGGATTGTGAAAAGAACACACATGCAATGACACTGGTGGATCCATATGTGGTATGTGCAAAGAACACACATTTCAATGACTCTGGTTGTTGTTAGTAAAAAGAACACACATGCAATGACACTGGTGGATCCATGTGTGGTCTCTGAAGAGAACACACATTTCAATGACACTGGTGGATCCATATGTAGTATGTGAAAAGAACACACATGAAATGACTCTAGTTGTTGTTAGTAAAAAGAACACACATGCAATGACACTGGTGGATCCATAGGTGGATTGTGAAAAGAACACACATGCAATGACACAGGTGGATCCATATGTGGTATGTGCAAAGAACACACATTTCAATGACTCTGGTTGTTGTTAGTAAAAAGAACACACATGCAATGACACTGGTGGATCCATGTGTGGGCTCTGAAGAGAACACACATTTCAATGACACTGGTGGATCCATATGTAGTATGTGAAAAGAACACACATGAAATGACTCTAGTTGTTGTTAGTAAAAAGAACACACATGCAATGACACTGGTGGATCATAGGTGGATTGTGAAGAGAGCATACATGCAATCACACTGGTGGATTCAATGACACCGTTGGATCCATATGTGGTATGTTAAAAGAACACACATGCAATGACTCTGGTTGTTGTTAGTAAAAAGAACACACATGCAATGACACTTGTGGATCCATGTGCGTTCTTTAAAGAGAACACACATTTGAATGACACTGATGGATCCATATGTGGTATGTGAAAAGAACACACATGAAATGACTCTCTAGTTGTTGTTAGTAAAAAGAACACAATGCAATGACACTGGTGGATCCATAGGTGGATTGTGAAGAGAGCATACATGCAATGACACTGGTGGATTCAATGACACTGGTGGATCCATATGTGGTATGTGAAAAGATGACACATGCGATGACTCTGGTTGTTGTTAGTAAAAAGAACACACATGCAATGACACTGGTGGATCCATGTGAGGTCTCTAAAGAGAACACACATTTCAATGACTCTAGTTTTTGTTAGTAAAAAGAACACACATGCAATGACACTGGTGGATCCATGTGTGGTCTTTGAAGAGAATAGACATGCAATGACTCTGGTTGTTGTTAGTAAAAAGAGCACACGTGCAATGACACTGGTGGATCCATAGGTGGATTGTGAAAAGAACACACATGCAATGACACTGGTGGATCCATATGTGGTATGTGCAAAGAACACACATTTCAATGACTCTGGTTGTTGTTAGTAAAAAGCACACACATGCAATGACACTGGTGGATCCATGTGTGGTCTCTGAAGAGAACACACATTTCAATGACACTGGTGGATCCATATGTAGTATGTGAAAAGAACACACATGAAATGACTCTAGTTGTTGTTAGTAAAAAGAACACACATGCAATGACACTGGTGGATCCATAGGTGGATTGTGAAAAGAACACACATGCAATGACACTGGTGGATCCATATGTGGTATGTGCAAAGAACACACATTTCAATGACTCTGGTTGTTGTTAGTAAAAAGAACACACATGCAATGACACTGGTGGATCCATGTGTGGGCTCTGAAGAGAACACACATTTCAATGACACTGGTGGATCCATATGTAGTATGTGAAAAGAACACACATGAAATGACTCTAGTTGTTGTTAGTAAAAAGAACACACATGCAATGACACTGGTGGATCATAGGTGAATTGTGAAGAGAGCATACATGCAATCACACTGGTGGATTCAATGACACCGTTGGATCCATATGTGGTATGTTAAAAGAACACACATGCAATGACTCTGGTTGTTGTTAGTAAAAAGAACACACATGCAATGACACTTGTGGATCCATGTGCGTTCTTTAAAGAGAACACACATTTGAATGACACTGATGGATCCATATGTGGTATGTGAAAAGAACACACATGAAATGACTCTCTAGTTGTTGTTAGTAAAAAGAACACAATGCAATGACACTGGTGGATCCATAGGTGGATTGTGAAGAGAGCATACATGCAATGACACTGGTGGATTCAATGACACTGGTGGATCCATATGTGGTATGTGAAAAGATGACACATGCGATGACTCTGGTTGTTGTTAGTAAAAAGAACACACATGCAATGACACTAGTGGATCCATGTGTGGTCTCTGAAGAGAACACACATTTCAATGACACTGGTGGATCCATATGTAGTATGTGAAAAGAACACACATGAAATGACTCTAGTTGTTGTTAGTAAAAAGAACACACATGCAATGACACTGGTGGATCATAGGTGGATTGTGAAGAGAGCATACATGCAATCACACTGGTGGATTCAATGACACCGTTGGATCCATATGTGGTATGTTAAAAGAACACACATGCAATGACTCTGGTTGTTGTTAGTAAAAAGAACACACATGCAATGACACTTGTGGATCCATGTGCGTTCTTTAAAGAGAACACACATTTGAATGACACTGATGGATCCATATGTGGTATGTGAAAAGAACACACATGAAATGACTCTCTAGTTGTTGTTAGTAAAAAGAACACAATGCAATGACACTGGTGGATCCATAGGTGGATTGTGAAGAGAGCATACATGCAATGACACTGGTGGATTCAATGACACTGGTGGATCCATATGTGGTATGTGAAAAGATGACACATGCGATGACTCTGGTTGTTGTTAGTAAAAAGAACACACATGCAATGACACTGGTGGATCCATGTGAGGTCTCTAAAGAGAACACACATTTCAATGACTCTAGTTTTTGTTAGTAAAAAGAACACACATGCAATGACACTGGTGGATCCATGTGTGGTCTTTGAAGAGAATAGACATGCAATGACTCTGGTTGTTGTTAGTAAAAAGAGCACACGTGCAATGACACTGGTGGATCCATAGGTGGATTGTGAAAAGAACACACATGCAATGACACTGGTGGATCCATATGTGGTATGTGCAAAGAACACACATTTCAATGACTCTGGTTGTTGTTAGTAAAAAGCACACACATGCAATGACACTGGTGGATCCATGTGTGGTCTCTGAAGAGAACACACATTTCAATGACACTGGTGGATCCATATGTAGTATGTGAAAAGAACACACATGAAATGACTCTAGTTGTTGTTAGTAAAAAGAACACACATGCAATGACACTGGTGGATCCATAGGTGGATTGTGAAAAGAACACACATGCAATGACACTGGTGGATCCATATGTGGTATGTGCAAAGAACACACATTTCAATGACTCTGGTTGTTGTTAGTAAAAAGAACACACATGCAATGACACTGGTGGATCCATGTGTGGGCTCTGAAGAGAACACACATTTCAATGACACTGGTGGATCCATATGTAGTATGTGAAAAGAACACACATGAAATGACTCTAGTTGTTGTTAGTAAAAAGAACACACATGCAATGACACTGGTGGATCATAGGTGGATTGTGAAGAGAGCATACATGCAATCACACTGGTGGATTCAATGACACCGTTGGATCCATATGTGGTATGTTAAAAGAACACACATGCAATGACTCTGGTTGTTGTTAGTAAAAAGAACACACATGCAATGACACTTGTGGATCCATGTGCGTTCTTTAAAGAGAACACACATTTGAATGACACTGATGGATCCATATGTGGTATGTGAAAAGAACACACATGAAATGACTCTCTAGTTGTTGTTAGTAAAAAGAACACAATGCAATGACACTGGTGGATCCATAGGTGGATTGTGAAGAGAGCATACATGCAATGACACTGGTGGATTCAATGACACTGGTGGATCCATATGTGGTATGTGAAAAGATGACACATGCGATGACTCTGGTTGTTGTTAGTAAAAAGAACACACATGCAATGACACTAGTGGATCCATGTGTGGTCTCTGAAGAGAACACACATTTCAATGACACTGGTGGATCCATATGTAGTATGTGAAAAGAACACACATGAAATGACTCTAGTTGTTGTTAGTAAAAAGAACACACATGCAATGACACTGGTGGATCCATAGGTGGATTGTGAAAAGAACACACATGCAATGACACTGGTGGATCCATATGTGGTATGTGCAAAGAACACACATTTCAATGACTCTGGTTGTTGTTAGTAAAAAGAACACACATGCAATGACACTGGTGGATCCATGTGTGGTCTCTGAAGAGAACACACATTTCAATGACACTGGTGGATCCATATGTAGTATGTGAAAAGAACACACATGAAATGACTCTAGTTGTTGTTAGTAAAAAGAACACACATGCAATGACACTGGTGGATCATAGGTGGATTGTGAAGAGAGCATACATGCAATCACACTGGTGGATTCAATGACACCGTTGGATCCATATGTGGTATGTTAAAAGAACACACATGCAATGACTCTGGTTGTTGTTAGTAAAAAGAACACACATGCAATGACACTTGTGGATCCATGTGCGTTCTCTAAAGAGAACACACATTTCAATGACACTGATGGATCCATATGTGGTATGTGAAAACAACACACATGAAATGACTCTAGTTGTTGTTAGTAAAAAGAACACAATGCAATGACACTGGTGGATCCATAGGTGGATTGTGAAGAGAGCATACATGCAATGACACTGGTGGATTCAATGACACTGGTGGATCCATATGTGGTATGTGAAAAGATGACACATGCGATGACTCTGGTTGTTGTTTAGAAAAAAGAACACACATGCAATGACACTGGTGGATCCATGTGAGGTCTCTGAAGAGAACACACATTTCAATGACTCTAGTTTTTGTTAGTAAAAAGAACACACATGCAATGACACTGGTGGATCCATATGTGGTATGTGAAAAGAACACACTATTAATGACTCTGGTTGTTGTTAGTAAAAAGAACACACATGCAATGACACTGGTGGATCCATGTGTGGTCTCTAAAGAGAACACCCATTTCAATGACACTGGTGGATCCATATGTGGTATGTGAAAAGAACACACATGAAATGACTCTAGTTGTTGTTAGTAAAAAGAACACAATGCAATGACACTGGTGGATCCATAGGTGGATTGTGAAGAGAGCATACATGCAATGACACCGGTGGATTCAATGACACTGGTGGATCCATATGTGGTATGTGAAAAGAACACACATGCAATGACTCTGGTTGTTGTTAGTAAAAAGAACACACATGCAATGACACTGGTGGATCCATGTGAGGTCTCTAAAGAGAACACACATTTCAATGACTCTAGTTTTTGTTAGTAAAAAGAACACACATGCAATGACACTGGTGGATCCATGTGTGGTCTTTGAAGAGAATAGACATGCAATGACTCTGGTTGTTGTTAGTAAAAAGAGCACACGTGCAATGACACTGGTGGATCCATAGGTAGATTGTGAAAAGAACACACATGCAATGACACTGGTGGATCCATATGTGGTATGTGCAAAGAACACACATTTCAATCACTCTGGTTGTTGTTAGTAAAAAGAACACACATGCAATGACACTGGTGGATCCATGTGTGGTCTCTGAAGAGAACACACATTTCAATGACACTGGTGGATCCATATGTAGTATGTGAAAAGAACACACATGAAATGACTCTAGTTGTTGTTAGTAAAAAGAACACACATGCAATGACACTGGTGGATCCATAGGTGGATTGTGAAAAGAACACACATGCAATGACACTGGTGGATCCATATGTGGTATGTGCAAAGAACACACATTTCAATGACTCTGGTTGTTGTTAGTAAAAAGAACACACATGCAATGACACTGGTGGATCCATGTGTGGTCTCTGAAGAGAACACACATTTCAATGACACTGGTGGATCCATATGTAGTATGTGAAAAGAACACACATGAAATGACTCTAGTTGTTGTTAGTAAAAAGAACACACATGCAATGACACTGGTGGATCATAGGTGGATTGTGAAGAGAGCATACATGCAATCACACTGGTGGATTCAATGACACCGTTGGATCCATATGTGGTATGTTAAAAGAACACACATGCAATGACTCTGGTTGTTACTAGTAAAAAGAACACACATGCAATGACACTTGTGGATCCATGTGCGTTCTCTAAAGAGAACACACATTTCAATGACACTGATGGATCCATATGTGGTATGTGAAAAGAACACACATGAAATGACTCTAGTTGTTGTTAGTAAAAAGAACACAATGCAATGACACTGGTGGATCCATAGGTGGATTGTGAAGAGAGCATACATGCAATGACACTGGTGGATTCAATGACACTGGTGGATCCATATGTGGTATGTGAAAAGATGACACATGCGATGACTCTGGTTGTTTTTAGTAAAAAGAACACACATGCAATGACACTGGTGGATCCATGTGAGGTCTCTGAAGAGAACACACATTTCAATGACTCTAGTTTTTGTTAGTAAAAAGAACACACATGCAATGACACTGGTGGATCCATATGTGGTATGTGAAAAGAACACACATGCAATGACTCTGGTTGTTGTTAGTAAAAAGAACACACATGCAATGACACTGGTGGATCCATGTGTGGTCTCTAAAGAGAACACCCATTTCAATGACACTGGTGGATCCATATGTGGTATGTGAAAAGAACACACATGAAATGACTCTAGTTGTTGTTACTAAAAAGAACACAATGCAATGACACTGGTGGATCCATAGGTGGATTGTGAAGAGAGCATACATGCAATGACACTGGTGGATTCAATGACACTGGTGGATCCATATGTGGTATGTGAAAAGAACACACTTGCAATGACTCTGGTTGTTGTTAGTAAAAAGAACACACATGCAATGACACTGGTGGATCCATGTGAGGTCTCTAAAGAGAACACACATTTCAATGACTCTAGTTTTTGTTAGTAAAAAGAACACACATGCAATGACACTGGTGGATCCATGTGTGGTCTTTGAAGAGAATAGACATGCAATGACTCTGGTTGTTGTTAGTAAAAAGAGCACACGTGCAATGACACTGTTGGATCCATAGGTGGATTGTGAAAAGAACACACATGCAATGACACTGGTGGATCCATATGTGGTATGTGCAAAGAACACACATTTCAATGACTCTGGTTGTTGTTAGTAAAAAGAACACACATGCAATGACACTGGTGGATCCATGTGTGGTCTCTGAAGAGAACACACATTTCAATGACACTGGTGGATCCATATGTAGTATGTGAAAAGAACACACATGAAATGACTCTAGTTGTTGTTAGTAAAAAGAACACACATGCAATGACACTGGTGGATCCATAGGTGGATTGTGAAAAGAACACACATGCAATGACACTGGTGGATCCATATGTGGTATGTGCAAAGAACACACATTTCAATGACTCTGGTTGTTGTTAGTAAAAAGAACACACATGCAATGACACTGGTGGATCCATGTGTGGGCTCTGAAGAGAACACACATTTCAATGACACTGGTGGATCCATATGTAGTATGTGAAAAGAACACACATGAAATGACTCTAGTTGTTGTTAGTAAAAAGAACACACATGCAATGACACTGGTGGATCATAGGTGGATTGTGAAGAGAGCATACATGCAATCACACTGGTGGATTCAATGACACCGTTGGATCCATATGTGGTATGTTAAAAGAACACACATGCAATGACTCTGGTTGTTGTTAGTAAAAAGAACACACATGCAATGACACTTGTGGATCCATGTGCGTTCTTTAAAGAGAACACACATTTGAATGACACTGATGGATCCATATGTGGTATGTGAAAAGAACACACATGAAATGACTCTCTAGTTGTTGTTAGTAAAAAGAACACAATGCAATGACACTGGTGGATCCATAGGTGGATTGTGAAGAGAGCATACATGCAATGACACTGGTGGATTCAATGACACTGGTGGATCCATATGTGGTATGTGAAAAGATGACACATGCGATGACTCTGGTTGTTGTTAGTAAAAAGAACACACATGCAATGACACTGGTGGATCCATGTGAGGTCTCTAAAGAGAACACACATTTCAATGACTCTAGTTTTTGTTAGTAAAAAGAACACACATGCAATGACACTGGTGGATCCATGTGTGGTCTTTGAAGAGAATAGACATGCAATGACTCTGGTTGTTGTTAGTAAAAAGAGCACACGTGCAATGACACTGGTGGATCCATAGGTGGATTGTGAAAAGAACACACATGCAATGACACTGGTGGATCCATATGTGGTATGTGCAAAGAACACACATTTCAATGACTCTGGTTGTTGTTAGTAAAAAGAACACACATGCAATGACACTGGTGGATCCATGTGTGGTCTCTGAAGAGAACACACATTTCAATGACACTGGTGGATCCATATGTAGTATGTGAAAAGAACACACATGAAATGACTCTAGTTGTTGTTAGTAAAAAGAACACACATGCAATGACACTGGTGGATCCATAGGTGGATTGTGAAAAGAACACACATGCAATGACACTGGTGGATCCATATGTGGTATGTGCAAAGAACACACATTTCAATGACTCTGGTTGTTGTTAGTAAAAAGAACACACATGCAATGACACTGGTGGATCCATGTGTGGGCTCTGAAGAGAACACACATTTCAATGACACTGGTGGATCCATATGTAGTATGTGAAAAGAACACACATGAAATGACTCTAGTTGTTGTTAGTAAAAAGAACACACATGCAATGACACTGGTGGATCATAGGTGGATTGTGAAGAGAGCATACATGCAATCACACTGGTGGATTCAATGACACCGTTGGATCCATATGTGGTATGTTAAAAGAACACACATGCAATGACTCTGGTTGTTGTTAGTAAAAAGAACACACATGCAATGACACTTGTGGATCCATGTGCGTTCTTTAAAGAGAACACACATTTGAATGACACTGATGGATCCATATGTGGTATGTGAAAAGAACACACATGAAATGACTCTCTAGTTGTTGTTAGTAAAAAGAACACAATGCAATGACACTGGTGGATCCATAGGTGGATTGTGAAGAGAGCATACATGCAATGACACTGGTGGATTCAATGACACTGGTGGATCCATATGTGGTATGTGAAAAGATGACACATGCGATGACTCTGGTTGTTGTTAGTAAAAAGAACACACATGCAATGACACTGGTGGATCCATGTGAGGTCTCTGAAGAGAACACACATTTCAATGACTCTAGTTTTTGTTAGTAAAAAGAACACACATGCAATGACACTGGTGGATCCATGTGTGGTCTCTGAAGAGAACACACATGCAATGACTCTGGTTGTTGTTAGTAAAAAGAGCACACATGAAATGACACTGGTGGATCCATAGGTGGATTGTGAAAAGAAAACACATGCAATGACACTGGTGGATCCATATGTGGTATGTGAAAATAAAAAACATTTCAATGACTCTTGTTGTTGTTAGTAAAAAGAACACACATGCAATGACACTGGTGGATCCATGTGTGGTCTCTGAAGAGAACACACATTTCAATGACACTGGTGGATCCATATGTAGTATGTGAAAAGAACACACATGAAATGACTCTAGTTGTTGTTAGTAAAAAGAACACATGCAATGACACTGGTGGATCCATAGGTGGATTGCGAAGAGAGCATACATGCAATGACACTGGTGGATTCAATGACACTGGTGGATCCATATGTGGTATGTGAAAAGAACACACATGCAATGACTCTGGTTGTTGTTAGTAAAAAGAACACACATGCAATGACACTGGTGGATCCATGTGAGGTCTCTAAAGAGAACACACATTTCAATGACTCTAGTTTTTGTTAGTAAAAAGAACACACATGCAATGACACTGGTGGATCCATGTGTGGTCTCTGAAGAGAATAGACATGCAATGACTCTGGTTGTTGTTAGTAAAAAGAGCACACATGCATTGACACTGGTGGATCCATAGGTGGATTTTGAAAAGAACACACATGCAATGACACTGGTGGATCCATATGTGGTATGTGAAAAGAACACACATTTCAATGACTCTGGTTGTTGTTAATAAAAAGAACACACATGCAATGACACTGGTGGATCCATATGTGGTATGTGAAAAGAACACACATTTCAATGTCTCTGGTTGTTGTTAGTAAAAAGAACACACATGGAATGACACTGGTGGATCCATGTGTGGTCTCTGAAGAGAACATAAATTTCAATGACATTGGTGGATTCATATGTGGTATGTGAAAAGAACACACATGAAATGAGTCTAGTTGTTGTTAGTAAAAAGAACACACATGCAATGACACTGGTGGATCCATAGGTGGATTTTGAAGAGAGCATACATTCAATGACACTGGTGGATCCATATGTGGTATGTGAAAAGAACACACATGCAATGACTCTGGTTGTTGTTAGTAAAAAGAACACACATGCAATGACACTGGTGGATCCATGTGTGGTCTCTGAAGAGAACACACATGCAATGACTCTGGTTGTTATTAGTGAAAAGAGCACACATGCAATGACACTGGTGGATCCATAGGTGGATTGTGAAAAGAGCACACATGCAATGACCCTGGTGGATCCATAGGTGGATTGTGAAAAGAACACACATACAATGCCACTGGTGGATCCATATGTGGTATGTGAAAAGAACACACATTTCAATGACTCTGGTTGTTGTTAGTAAAAAGAACACACATGCAATGACACTGGTGGATCCATGTGTGGATTGTGAAGACAGCATACATGCAATGACACTGGTGGATTCAATGACACTAGTGGATCCATATGTGGTATGTGAAAAGAACACACATGCAATGACTCTGGTTGTTGTTAGTAAAAAGAACACACATGCAATGACACTGGTGGATCCATGTGAGGTATGTGAAGAGAACACACATTTCAATGACTCTAGTTTTTGTTAGTAAAAAGAACACACATGCAATGACACTGGCACATGCAATGACTCTGGTTGTTGTTAGTAAACAGAGCACACATGCAATGACACTGGTGGATCCATAGGTGGATTGTGAAAAGAACACACATTCAATGACACTGGTGGATCCATATGTGGTATGTGAGAAGAACACACATTTCAATGACTCTGGTTGTTGTAAGGAAAAATAACACACATGCAATGACACTGGTGGATCCATGTGTGGTCTCTGAAGAGAACACACATTTCAATGACACTGGTGGATCTATATGTGGTATGTGAAAAGAACACACATGAAATGACTCTAGTTATTGTTAGTAAAAAGAACACACATGCAATGACACTGGTGGATCCATAGGTGGATTGTGAAAAGAACACACATGCAATGACACTGGGGGATCCATATGTGGTATGTGAAAAGAACACACATTTCAATGACTCTGGTTGTTGTAAGTAAAAAGAACACACATGCAATGACACTGGTGGATCCATGTGTGGTCTCTAAAGAGAACACACATTTCAATGACACTGGTGGATCTATATGTGGTATGTGAAAAGAACACACTTGAAATGACTCTAGTTGTTGTTAGTAAAAATAACAAACATGCAATGACACTGGTGGATCCATAGGTGGATTGTGAAGAGAGCATACATGCAATGACACGGGTGGATTCAATGACACTGGTGGATCCATATGTGGTATGTGAAAAGAACACACATGCGATGACTCTGGTTGTTGTTAGTAAAAAGAACACACATGCAATGACACTGGTGGATCCATGTGTGGTCTCTAAAGAGAACACACATTTCAAAGACTCTAGTTTTTGTTAGTAGAAAGAACACACATGCAATGACACTAGTGGATCCATGTGTGGTCTCTAAAGAGAACACACATGCAATGACTCTAGTTGTTGTTAGTAAAAAGAGCACACATGCAATGACACTGGTGGATCCATAGGTGGATTGTGAAAAGAACACACATGCAATGACAATGGTGGATCCATAAATGGATTATGAAAAGAGCACAACTGCAATGACTCTTGGTGTTGTTAGTAAAGAGAGCACACATGCAATGACACTGGTGGATCCATGTGTGGTATCTGAAGAGAACACACATTTCAATGACTCTGGATTTTGTTAGTAAAAAGAACACACATGCAATGACACTGGTGGATCCATGTGTGGTCTCTAAAGAGAACACACATGCAATGACTCTGGTAGTTGTTAGTAAAAAGAGCACACATGCATTGACACTGGTGGATCCATAGGTGGATTGTGAAAAGAACACACATGCAATGACTCTGGTTGTTGTTAATGAAAAGAACACACATGCAATGACACTGGTGGATTCATATGTGGTATGTGAAAAGAACACACATTTCAATGACTCTGGTTGTTGTTAGTAAAAAGAACATACATGCAATGACACTAGTGGATCCATGTGTGGTCTCTGAAGAGAACATACATTTCAATGACATTAGTGGATCCATATGTGGTATGTGAAAAGAACACACATGAAATGACTCTAGTTGTTGTTAGAAAAAAGAACACACATGCAATCACACTGGTGGATCCATAGGTGGATTGTGAAGAGAGTGTACATGCAATGACACTAGTGGATTCAATGACACTGGTGGATCCATATGTGGTATGTGAAAAGAACACACATGCAATGACTCTGGTTGTTGTTAGTAAAAAGAACACACATGCAATGACACTGGTGGATCCATGTGTGGTCTCTGAAGAGAACACACATGCAATGACTCTGGTTGTTATTAGTAAAAAGAGCACACATGCAATGACACTGGTGGATCCATAGGTGGATTGTGAAAAGAACACACATGCAATGAGACTGGTGGATCCATATGTGGATTGTGAAAAGACCACGCATGCAATGACTCTTGTTGTTGTTAGTAAAGAGAGCACACATCCAATGACACCAGTGGATCCATGTGTGGTCTCTAAAGAGAACACACATTTTAATGACTCTGTTTATTGTTAGTAAAAAGAACACACATGCAATGACACTGCTGGATCCATGTGTGGTCTCTGAAGAGGACACAAATGCAATGACTCAGGTTGTTGTTAGTAAAAAGAGCACACATGCATTCACACTGGTGGATCCATAGGTGAATTATGAAAAGAACACACATGCAATGACACTGGTGGATCCATATGTGGTATGTGAAAAGAACACACATTTCAATGACTCTGGTTGTTGTTAGTAAAAAGAACACACATGCAATGACACTGGTGGATCCATGTGTGGTCTCTAAAGAGAACACACGTGCAATGACTCTGGTGGTTGTTAGTGAAAAGAGCACACATGCAATGACACTGGTGTATCCATAGGTGGAATGTGAAAAGAACACACATGCAATCACACTACTGGATCCATATGTTGTATTTGAAAATAACACACATTTCAATGACTCTGGTTGTTGTTAGTAAAAAGAACACACAGGCAATGACACTAGTGGATCCATAGGTGGATTGTGAAAAGAACACACATGCAACGACACTGGTGGATCCATATGTGGTATGTGAAAAGAACACACACGCAATGACTCTAGTTGTTGTTAGTAAAAAGAACACACATGCAATGGCACTGGTGGATCCATGCGTGGTCTCTAAATAGAACACACATATCAATGACACTGGTGGATCCATATGTGGTATGTGAAAAGAACACACATGAAATGAGTCTAGTTGTTGTTAGTAAAAAGAACACAATACAATGACATTGGTGGATCCATAGGTGGATTGTGATGAGAGCATACATGCAATGACACTGGTGGATTCAATGACACTGGTGGATCCATATGTGGTATGTGAAAAGAACACACATGCGATGACTCTGGTTGTTGTTAGTAAAAAGAACACACATGCAATGACACTGGTGGATCCATGTGTGGTCTCTAAAGAGAACACACATTTCAAAGACTCTAGTTTTTGTTAGTAGAAAGAACACACATGCAATGACACTAGTGGATCCATGTGTGGTCTCTAAAGAGAACACACATGCAATGACTCTAGTTGTTGTTAGTAAAAAGAGCACACATGCAATGACACTGGTGGATCCATAGGTGGATTGTGAAAAGAACACAGATGCAATGACAATGGTGGATCCATAAATGGATTATGAAAAGAGCACAACTGCAATGACTCTTGGTGTTGTTAGTAAAGAGAGCACACATGCAATGACACTGGTGGATCCATGTGTGGTATCTGAAGAGAACACACATTTCAATGACTCTGGATTTTGTTAGTAAAAAGAACACACATGCAATGACACTGGTGGATCCATGTGTGGTCTCTAAAGAGAACACACATGCAATGACTCTGGTAGTTGTTAGTAAAAAGAGCACACATGCATTGACACTGGTGGATCCATAGGTGGATTGTGAAAAGAACACACATGCAATGACTCTGGTTGTTGTTAATGAAAAGAACACACATGCAATGACACTGGTGGATTCATATGTGGTATGTGAAAAGAACACACATTTCAATGACTCTGGTTGTTGTTAGTAAAAAGAACATACATGCAATGACACTAGTGGATCCATGTGTGGTCTCTGAAGAGAACATACATTTCAATGACATTAGTGGATCCATATGTGGTATGTGAAAAGAACACACATGAAATGACTCTAGTTGTTGTTAGAAAAAAGAACACACATGCAATCACACTGGTGGATCCATAGGTGGATTGTGAAGAGAGTGTACATGCAATGACACTAGTGGATTCAATGACACTGGTGGATCCATATGTGGTATGTGAAAAGAACACACATGCAATGACTCTGGTTGTTGTTAGTAAAAAGAACACACATGCAATGACACTGGTGGATCCATGTGTGGTCTCTGAAGAGAACACACATGCAATGACTCTGGTGGTTATTAGTAAAAAGAGCACACATGCAATGACACTGGTGGATCCATAGGTGGATTGTGAAAAGAACACACATGCAATGAGACTGGTGGATCCATATGTGGATTGTGAAAAGACCACGCATGCAATGACTCTTGTTGTTGTTAGTAAAGAGAGCACACATCCAATGACACCAGTGGATCCATGTGTGGTCTCTAAAGAGAACACACATTTTAATGACTCTGTTTATTGTTAGTAAAAAGAACACACATGCAATGACACTGCTGGATCCATGTGTGGTCTCTGAAGAGGACACAAATGCAATGACTCAGGTTGTTGTTAGTAAAAAGAGCACACATGCATTCACACTGGTGGATCCATAGGTGAATTATGAAAAGAACACACATGCAATGACACTGGTGGATCCATATGTGGTATGTGAAAAGAACACACATTTCAATGACTCTGGTTGTTGTTAGTAAAAAGAACACACATGCAATGACACTGGTGGATCCATGTGTGGTCTCTAAAGAGAACACACGTGCAATGACTCTGGTGGTTGTTAGTGAAAAGAGCACACATGCAATGACACTGGTGTATCCATAGGTGGAATGTGAAAAGAACACACATGCAATCACACTACTGGATCCATATGTTGTATTTGAAAATAACACACATTTCAATGACTCTGGTTGTTGTTAGTAAAAAGAACACACAGGCAATGACACTAGTGGATCCATAGGTGGATTGTGAAAAGAACACACATGCAACGACACTGGTGGATCCATATGTGGTATGTGAAAAGAACACACATGCAATGACTCTAGTTGTTGTTAGTAAAAAGAACACACATGCAATGGCACTGGTGGATCCATGCGTGGTCTCTAAATAGAACACACATATCAATGACACTGGTGGATCCATATGTGGTATGTGAAAAGAACACACATGAAATGAGTCTAGTTGTTGTTAGTAAAAAGAACACAATACAATGACATTGGTGGATCCATAGGTGGATTGTGATGAGAGCATACATGCAATGACACTGGTGGATTCAATGACACTGGTGGATCCATATGTGGTGTGTGAAAAGAACACAAATGCAATGACTCTGGTTGTTGTTAGTAAAAAGAACACACATGCAATGACACTGGTGGATCCATGTGAGGTCTTTGAAGAGAACACACATTTCAATGACTCTAGTTTTTGTTAGTAAAAAGAACACACATGCAATGACACTGGTGGATCCATGTGTGGTTTCTGAAGAGAATACACATGCAATGACTCTGGTTGTTGTTAGTAAAAAGAGCACACATGCAATGACACTGGTGGATCCATAGGTGGATTGTTAAAAGGACACACATGCAATGACACTGGTGGATCCATATGTGGTATGTGAAAAGAACACACATGCAATGACTCTGGTTGTTGTTAGTAAAAAGAACACACATGCAATGACACTGGTGGATCCATGTGTGGTCTCTAAAGAGAACACCCATTTCAATGACACTGGTGGATCCATATGTGGTATGTGAAAAGAACACACATGAAATGACTCTAGTTGTTGTTAGTAAAAAGAACACAATGCAATGACACTGGTGGATCCATAGGTGGATTGTGAAGAGAGCATACATGCAATGACACTGGTGGATTCAATGACACTGGTGGATCAATATGTGGTATGTGAAAAGAACACACATGCAATGACTCTGGTTGTTGTTAGTAAAAATAACACACATGCAATGACACTGGTGGATCCATATGAGGTCTCTAAAGAGAACACACATTTCAATGACTCTAGTTTTTGTTAGTAAAAAGAACACACATGCAATGACACTGATGGATCCATGTGTGGTCTTTGAAGAGAATAGACATGCAATGACTCTGGTTGTTGTTAGTAAAAAGAGCACACGTGCAATGACACTGGTGGATCCATAGGTGGATTGTGAAAAGAACACACATGCAATGACACTGGTGGATCCATATGTGGTATGTGCAAAGAACACACATTTCAATGACTCTGGTTGTTGTTAGTAAAAAGAACACACATGCAATGACACTGGTGGATCCATGTGTGGTCTCTGAAGAGAACACGCATTTCAATGACACTGGTGGATCCATATGTAGTATGTGAAAAGAACACACATGAAATGACTCTAGTTGTTGTTAGTAAAAAGAACACACATGCAATGACACTAGTGGATACATAGGTGGATTGTGAAGAGAGCATACATGCAATCACACTGGTGGATTCAATGACACTGTTGGATCCATATGTGGTATGTTAAAAGAACACACATGCAATGACTCTGGTTGTTGTTAGTAAAAAGAACACACATGCAATGACACTTGTGGATCCATGTGTGTTCTCTAAAGAGAACACACATTTCAATGACACTGATGGATCCATATGTGGTATGTGAAAAGAACACACATGAAATGACTCTAGTTGTTGTTAGTAAAAAGAACACAATGCAATGACACTGGTGGATCCATAGGTGGATTGTGAAGAGAGCATACATGCAATGACACTGGTGGATTCAATGACACTGGTGGATCCATATGTGGTATGTGAAAAGAAGACACATGCGATGACTCTGGTTGTTGTTAGTAAAAAGAACACACATGCAATGACACTGGTGGATCCATGTGAGGTCTCTTAAGAGAACACACATTTCAATGACTCTAGTTTTTGTTAGTAAAAAGAACACACATGCAATGACACTGGTGGATCCATGTGTGGTCTCTAAAGAGAACACACATGCAATGACTCTGGTTGTTGTTAGTAAAAAGAGCACACATGCAATGACACTGGTGGATCCATAGGTGGATTGTGAAAAGAACACACATGCAATGACACTGGTGGATCCATATGTGGTATGTGAAAATCAAAAACATTTCAATGACTCTTGTTGTTGTTAGTAAAAAGAACACACATGCAATGACACTGGTGGATCCATGTGTGGTCTCTGAAGAGAACACACATTTAAATGACACTGGTGGATCCATATGTAGTATGTGAAAAGAACACACATGAAATGACTCTAGTTGTTGTTAGTAAAAAGAACACATGCAATGACACTGGTGGATCCATAGGTGGATTGTGAAGAGAGCATACATGCAATGACACTGGTGGATTCAATGACATTGTTGGATCCATATGTGGTATGTGAAAAGAACACACATGCAATGACTCTGGTTGTTGTTAGTGAAAAGAACACACATGCAATCACACTGGTGTTCCATGTCTGGTCTCTGAAGAGAACACACATGCAATGACTCTGGTTGTTATTAGTCAAAAGAGCACACATGCGATGACACTGGTGGATCCATAGGTGGATTGTGAAAAGAACACACATGCAATGACACTGGTGGATCCATATATGGATTGTGAAAAGAGCACACATGCAATGACTCTTGTTGTTGTTAGTAAAGAGAGCACACATGCAATGACACTGGTGGATCCATGTGTGTTCTCTGAAGAGAACACACATTTCAATGACTCTAGTTTTTGTTAGTAAAAAGAACACACATGCAATGACACTGGTGGATCCATGTGTGGTCTCTGAAGAGAACACACATGCAATGACTCTGGTTGTTGTTAGTAAAAAGAGCACACATGCATGGACACTGGTGGATCCATAGGTGGATTGTGAAAAGAACACACATGCAATGACTCTGGTTGTTGTTAATGAAAAGAACACACATGCAATGACACTGGTAGATCCATATGTGGTATGTGAAAAGAACACACATGCAATGACTCTGGTTGTTATTAGTAAAAAGAACACACATGCAATGACACTGGTGGATCCATGTGTGGTCTCTAAAGAGAACACCCATTTCAATGACACTGGTGGATCCATATGTGGTATGTGAAAAGAACACACATGAAATGACTCTAGTTGTTGTTAGTAAAAAGAACACAATGCAATGACACTGGTGGATCCATAGGTGGATTGTGAAGAGAGCATACATGCAATGACACTGGTGGATTCAATGACACTGGTGGATCAATATGTGGTATGTGAAAAGAACACACATGCAATGACTCTGGTTGTTGTTAGTAAAAAGAACACACATGCAATGACACTGGTGGATCCATGTGAGGTCTCTAAAGAGAACACACATTTCAATGACTCTAGTTTTTGTTAGTAAAAAGAACACACATGCAATGACACTGATGGATCCATGTGTGGTCTTTGAAGAGAATAGACATGCAATGACTCTGGTTGTTGTTAGTAAAAAGAGCACACGTGCAATGACACTGGTGGATCCATAGGTGGATTGTGAAAAGAACACACATGCAATGACACTGGTGGATCCATATGTGGTATGTGCAAAGAACACACATTTCAATGACTCTGGTTGTTGTTAGTAAAAAGAACACACATGCAATGACACTGGTGGATCCATGTGTGGTCTCTGAAGAGAACACACATTTCAAGGACACTGGTGGATCCATATGTAGTATGTGAAAAGAACACACATGAAATGACTCTAGTTGTTGTTAGTAAAAAGAACACACATGCAATGACACTAGTGGATACATAGGTGGATTGTGAAGAGAGCATACATGCAATCACACTGGTGGATTCAATGACACTGTTGGATCCATATGTGGTATGTTAAAAGAACACACATGCAATGACTCTGGTTGTTGTTAGTAAAAAGAACACACATGCAATGACACTTGTGGATCCATGTGTGTTCTCTAAAGAGAACACACATTTCAATGACACTGATGGATCCATATGTGGTATGTGAAAAGAACACACATGAAATGACTCTAGTTGTTGTTAGTAAAAAGAACACAATGCAATGACACTGGTGGATCCATAGGTGGATTATGAAGAGAGCATACATGCAATGACACTGGTGGATTCAATGACACTGGTGGATCCATATGTGGTATGTGAAAAGAAGACACATGCGATGACTCTGGTTGTTGTTAGTAAAAAGAACACACATGCAATGACACTGGTGGATCCATGTGAGGTCTCTGAAGAGAACACACATTTCAATGACTCTAGTTTTTGTTAGTAAAAAGAACACACATGCAATGACACTGGTGGATCCATGTGTGGTCTCTAAAGAGAACACACATGCAATGACTCTGGTTGTTGTTAGTAAAAAGAGCACACATGCAATGACACTGGTGGATCCATAGGTGGATTGTGAAAAGAACACACATGCAATGACACTGGTGGATCCATATGTGGTATGTGAAAATCAAAAACATTTCAATGACTCTTGTTGTTGTTAGTAAAAAGAACACACATGCAATGACACTGGTGGATCCATGTGTGGTCTCTGAAGAGAACACACATTTAAATGACACTGGTGGATCCATATGTAGTATGTGAAAAGAACACACATGAAATGACTCTAGTTGTTGTTAGTAAAAAGAACACATGCAATGACACTGGTGGATCCATAGGTGGATTGTGAAGAGAGCATACATGCAATGACACTGGTGGATTCAATGACACTGTTGGATCCATATGTGGTATGTGAAAAGAACACACATGCAATGACTCTGGTTGTTGTTAGTGAAAAGAACACACATGCAATCACACTGGTGTTCCATGTCTGGTCTCTGAAGAGAACACACATGCAATGACTCTGGTTGTTATTAGTCAAAAGAGCACACATGCGATGACACTGGTGGATCCATAGGTGGATTGTGAAAAGAACACACATGCAATGACACTGGTGGATCCATATATGGATTGTGAAAAGAGCACACATGCAATGACTCTTGTTGTTGTTAGTAAAGAGAGCACACATGCAATGACACTGGTGGATCCATGTGTGTTCTCTGAAGAGAACACACATTTCAATGACTCTAGTTTTTGTTAGTAAAAAGAACACACATGCAATGACACTGGTGGATCCATGTGTGGTCTCTGAAGAGAACACACATGCAATGACTCTGGTTGTTGTTAGTAAAAAGAGCACACATGCATGGACACTGGTGGATCCATAGGTGGATTGTGAAAAGAACACACATGCAATGACTCTGGTTGTTGTTAATGAAAAGAACACACATGCAATGACACTGGTAGATCCATATGTGGTATGTGAAAAGAACACACATGCAATGACTCTGGTTGTTATTAGTAAAAAGAACACACATGCAATGACACTGGTGGATCCATGTGTGGTCTCTAAAGAGAACACCCATTTCAATGACACTGGTGGATCCATATGTGGTATGTGAAAAGAACACACATGAAATGACTCTAGTTGTTGTTAGTAAAAAGAACACAATGCAATGACACTGGTGGATCCATAGGTGGATTGTGAAGAGAGCATACATGCAATGACACTGGTGGATTCAATGACACTGGTGGATCAATATGTGGTATGTGAAAAGAACACACATGCAATGACTCTGGTTGTTGTTAGTAAAAAGAACACACATGCAATGACACTGGTGGATCCATGTGAGGTCTCTAAAGAGAACACACATTTCAATGACTCTAGTTTTTGTTAGTAAAAAGAACACACATGCAATGACACTGATGGATCCATGTGTGGTCTTTGAAGAGAATAGACATGCAATGACTCTGGTTGTTGTTAGTAAAAAGAGCACACGTGCAATGACACTGGTGGATCCATAGGTGGATTGTGAAAAGAACACACATGCAATGACACTGGTGGATCCATATGTGGTATGTGCAAAGAACACACATTTCAATGACTCTGGTTGTTGTTAGTAAAAAGAACACACATGCAATGACACTGGTGGATCCATGTGTGGTCTCTGAAGAGAACACACATTTCAAGGACACTGGTGGATCCATATGTAGTATGTGAAAAGAACACACATGAAATGACTCTAGTTGTTGTTAGTAAAAAGAACACACATGCAATGACACTAGTGGATACATAGGTGGATTGTGAAGAGAGCATACATGCAATCACACTGGTGGATTCAATGACACTGTTGGATCCATATGTGGTATGTTAAAAGAACACACATGCAATGACTCTGGTTGTTGTTAGTAAAAAGAACACACATGCAATGACACTTGTGGATCCATGTGTGTTCTCTAAAGAGAACACACATTTCAATGACACTGATGGATCCATATGTGGTATGTGAAAAGAACACACATGAAATGACTCTAGTTGTTGTTAGTAAAAAGAACACAATGCAATGACACTGGTGGATCCATAGGTGGATTATGAAGAGAGCATACATGCAATGACACTGGTGGATTCAATGACACTGGTGGATCCATATGTGGTATGTGAAAAGAAGACACATGCGATGACTCTGGTTGTTGTTAGTAAAAAGAACACACATGCAATGACACTGGTGGATCCATGTGAGGTCTCTGAAGAGAACACACATTTCAATGACTCTAGTTTTTGTTAGTAAAAAGAACACACATGCAATGACACTGGTGGATCCATGTGTGGTCTCTAAAGAGAACACACATGCAATGACTCTGGTTGTTGTTAGTAAAAAGAGCACACATGCAATGACACTGGTGGATCCATAGGTGGATTGTGAAAAGAACACACATGCAATGACACTGGTGGATCCATATGTGGTATGTGAAAATAAAAAACATTTCAATGACTCTTGTTGTTGTTAGTAAAAAGAACACACATGCAATGACACTGGTGGATCCATGTGCGGTCTCTGAAGAGAACACACATTTAAATGACACTGGTGGATCCATATGTAGTATGTGAAAAGAACACACATGAAATGACTCTAGTTGTTGTTAGTAAAAAGATCACATGCAATGATACTGGTGGATCCATAGGTGGATTGTGAAGAGAGCATACATGCAATGACACTGGTGGATTCAATGACACTGTTGGATCCATATGTGGTATGTGAAAAGAACACACATGCAATGACTCTGGTTGTTGTTAGTGAAAAGAACACACATGCAATCACACTGGTGTTCCATGTCTGGTCTCTGAAGAGAACACACATGCAATGACTCTGGTTGTTATTAGTCAAAAGAGCACACATGCGATCACACTGGTGGATCCATAGGTGGATTGTGAAAAGAACACACATGCAATGACACTGGTGGATCCATATATGGATTGTGAAAAGAGCACACATGCAATTACTCTTGTTGTTGTTAGTAAAGAGAGCACACATGCAATGACACTCGTGGATCCATGTGTGTTCTCTGAAGAGAACACACATTTCAATGACTCTAGTTTTTGTTAGTAAAAAGAACACACTTGCAATGACACTGGTGGATCCATGTGTGGTCTTTGAAGAGAACACACATGCAATGACTCTAGTTGTTGTTAGTAAAAAGAACACACATGCATTAACACTGGTGGATCCATAGGTGGACTGTGAAAAGAACACACATGCAACGACACTGGTGGATCCATATGTGGTATGTGAAAAGAACACACATTTCAATGACTCTGGTTGTTGTTAATAAAAAGAACACACATGCAATGACACTGGTGGATCCATATGTGGTATGTGAAAAGAACACACATTTCAATGACTCTGGTTGTCGTTAGTAAAAAGAACACACATGCAATGACACTGGTGGATCTATGTGTGGTCTCTGAAGAGAACATACATTTCAATGACACTGGTGGATCAATATGTGGTATGTGAAAAGAACACACATGAAATGACTCTAGTTGTTGTTAGTAAAAAGAACACACATGCAATGACACTGGTGGATCCATAGGTGGATTGTGAAGAGAGCATACATGCAATCACACTGGTGGATTCAATGACACTGGTGGATCCATATGTGGTATGTGAAAATAACACACATGCAATGACTCTGGTTGTTAGTAAAAAGAACACACATGCAATGAAACTGGTGGATCCATGCGTGGTCTCTGAAGAGAACACACATTTCAATGACTCTAGTTTTTGTTAGTAAAAAGAACACAAATGCAATGACACTGGTGGATCCATGTGTGGTCTCTGAAGAGAACACACATGCAATGACTCTGGTTGTTGTTAGTAAAAAGAGCACACATTCAATGACACTGGTGGATCCATAGGTGGATTGTGAAAAGAACGCACATGCAATGACACTGGTGGATCCATATGTGGTATGTGAAAAGAACACACATTTCAATGACAATGGTTGTTGTTAGTAAAAAGAACACACATGCAATGACACTGGTGGATCCATGTGTGGTCTTTGAAGAGAACACACATTTCAGTGACACTGGTGGATCCATATGTGGTATGTGAAAAGAATACACATGAAAAGACTCTAGTTGTTGTTAGTAAAAAGAACACACATGCAATGACACTGGTGGATCCATAGGTGGATTGTGAAGAGAGCATACATGCAATGACACTGGTGGATTCAATGACACTGGTGGATCCATATGTGGTATGTGAAAAGAACACACATGCAATGACTCTGGTTGTTGTTAGTAAAAAGAACACACATGCAATGACACTGGTGGATCCATGTGAGGTCTCTAAAGAGAACACACATTTCAATGACTCTAGTTTTTGTTAGTAAAAAGAACACACATGCAATGACACTGGTGGATCCATGTGTGGTCTCTGAAGAGAATAGACAGGCAATGACTCTGGTTGTTGTTACTAAAAAGAGCACACGTGCAATGACACTGGTGGATCCATAGGTGGATTGTGAAAAGAACACACATGCAATGACACTGGTGGATCCATATGTGGTATGTGCAAAGAACACACATTTCAATGACTCTGGTTGTTGTTAGTAAAAAGAACACACATGCAATGACACTGGTGGATCCATGTGTGGTCTCTGAAGAGAACACACATTTCAATTACACTGGTGGATCCATATGTAGTATGTGAAAAGAACACACATGAAATGACTCTAGTTGTTGTTAGTAAAAAGAACACACATGCAATGACACTGGTGGATACATAGGTGTATTGTGAAGAGAGCATACATGCAATCACACTGGTGGATTCAATGACACTGTTGGATCCATATGTGGTATGTTAAAAGAACACACATGCAATGACTCTGGTTGTTGTTAGTAAAAAGAACACACATGCAATGACACTTGTGGATCCATGTGTGTTCTCTAAAGAGAACACACATTTCAATGACACTGATGGATCCATATGTGGTATGTGAAAAGAACACACATGAAATGACTCTAGTTGTTGCTAGTAAAAAGAACACAATGCAATGACACTGGTGGATCGATAGGTGGATTGTGAAGAGAGCATACATGCAATGACACTGGTGGATTCAATGACACTGGTGGATCCATATGTGGTATGTGAAAAGAAGACACATGCGATGACTCTGGTTGTTGTTAGTAAAAAGAACACACATGCAATGACACTGGTGGATCCATGTGAGGTCTCTAAAGAGAACACACATTTCAATGACTCTAGTTTTAGTTAGTAAAAAAACACACATGCAATGACACTGGTGGATCCATGTGTGGTCTCTGAAGAGAACACACATGCAATGACTCTGGTTGTTGTTAGTAAAAAGAGCACACATGCAATGACTCTGGTGGATCCATAGGTGGATTGTGAAAAGAACACACATGCAATGACACTGGTGGATCCATATGTGGTATGTGAAAATAAAAAACATTTCAATGACTCTTGTTGTTGTTAGTAAAAAGAACACACATGCAATGACACTAGTGGATCCATGTATGGTCTCTGAAGAGAACACACATTTCAATGACACTGGTGGATCCATATGTAGTATGTGAAAGGAACACTCATGAAATGACTCTAGTTGTTGTTAGTAAAAAGAACACATGCAATGACACTGGTGGATCCATAGGTGGATTGTGAAGAGAGCATACATGCAATGACACTGGTGGATTCAATGACACTATTGGATCCATATGTGGTATGTGAAAAGAACACACATGCAATGACTCTGGTTGTTGTTAGTGAAAAGAACACACATGAAATCACACTGGTGTTCCATGTGTGGTCTCTGAAGAGCACACACATGCAATGACTCTGGTTGTTATTAGTCAAAAGAGCACACATGCAATGACACTGGTGGATCCATAGGTGGATTGTGAAAAGAACACACATGCAATGACACTGGTGGATCCATATATGGATTGTGAAAAGAGCACACATGCAATGACTCTTGTTGTTGTTAGTAAAGAGAGCACACATGCAATGACACTGGTGGGTCCATGTGTGTTCTCTGAAGAGAACACACATTTCAATGACTCTGGTTTTTGTTAGTAAAAAGAACAAACATGCAATGACACTGGTGGATCTATGTGTGGTCTCTGAAGAGAACACAGATGCAATGACTCTGGTTGTTGTTAGTAAAAAGAACACACATGCATTAACACTGGTGGATCCATAGGTGGACTGTGAAAAGAACACACATGCAATGACACTGGTGGATCCATATGTGGTATGTGAAAAGAACACACATTTCAATGACTCTGGTTGTTGTTACTAAAAAGAACACACATGCAATGACACTGGTGGATCCATATGTGGTATGTGAAAAGAACACACATTTCAATGACTCTGGTTGTCGTTAGTAAAAAGAACACACATGCAATGACACTGGTGGATCTATATGTGGTCTCTGAAGAGAACATACATTTCAATGACACTGGTGGATCAATATGTGGTATGTGAAAAGAACACACATGAAATGACTCTAGTTGTTGTTAGTAAAAAGAACACACATGCAATGACACTGGTGGATCCATAGGTGGATTGTGAAGAGAGCATACATGCAATCACACTGGTGGATTCAATGACACTGGTGGATCCATATTTGCTATGTGAAAATAACACACATGCAATGACTCTGGTTGTTAGTAAAAAGAACACACATGCAATGACACTGGTGGATCCATACGTGGTCTCTGAAGAGAACACACATTTCAATGACTCTAGTTTTTGTTAGTAAAAAGAACACAAATGCAATGACACTGGTGGATCCATGTGTGGTCTCTGAAGAGAACACACATGCAATGACTCTGGTTGTTGTTAGTAAAAAGAGCACACATTCAATGACACTGGTGGATCCATAGGTGGATTGTGAAAAGAACGCACATGCAATGACACTGGTGGATCCATATGTGGTATGTGAAAAGAACACACATTTCAATGACAATGGTTGTTGTTAGTAAAAAGAACACACATGCAATGACACTGGTGGATCCATAGGTGGATTGTGAAGAGAGCATACATGCAATGACACTGGTGGATTCAATGACACTGTTGGATCCATATGTGGTATGTGAAAAGAACACACATGCAATGACTCTGGTTGTTGTTAGTGAAAAGAACACACATGCAATCACACTGGTGTTCCATGTCTGGTCTCTGAAGAGAACACACATGCAATGACTCTGGTTGTTATTAGTCAAAAGAGCACACATGCGATGACACTGGTGGATCCATAGGTGGATTGTGAAAAGAACACACATGCAATGACACTGGTGGATCCATATATGGATTGTGAAAAGAGCACACATGCAATGACTCTTGTTGTTGTTAGTAAAGAGAGCACACATGCAATGACACTGGTGGATCCATGTGTGTTCTCTGAAGAGAACACACATTTCAATGACTCTAGTTTTTGTTAGTAAAAAGAACACACATGCAATGACACTGGTGGATCCATGTGTGGTCTCTGAAGAGAACACACATGCAATGACTCTGGTTGTTGTTAGTAAAAAGAGCACACATGCATGGACACTGGTGGATCCATAGGTGGATTGTGAAAAGAACACACATGCAATGACTCTGGTTGTTGTTAATGAAAAGAACACACATGCAATGACACTGGTAGATCCATATGTGGTATGTGAAAAGAACACACATGCAATGACTCTGGTTGTTGTTAGTAAAAAGAACACACATGCAATGACACTGGTGGATCCATGTGTGGTCTCTAAAGAGAACACCCATTTCAATGACACTGGTGGATCCATATGTGGTATGTGAAAAGAACACACATGAAATGACTCTAGTTGTTGTTAGTAAAAAGAACACAATGCAATGACACTGGTGGATCCATAGGTGGATTGTGAAGAGAGCATACATGCAATGACACTGGTGGATTCAATGACACTGGTGGATCAATATGTGGTATGTGAAAAGAACACACATGCAATGACTCTGGTTGTTGTTAGTAAAAAGAACACACATGCAATGACACTGGTGGATCCATGTGAGGTCTCTAAAGAGAACACACATTTCAATGACTCTAGTTTTTGTTAGTAAAAAGAACACACATGCAATGACACTGATGGATCCATGTGTGGTCTTTGAAGAGAATAGACATGCAATGACTCTGGTTGTTGTTAGTAAAAAGAGCACACGTGCAATGACACTGGTGGATCCATAGGTGGATTGTGAAAAGAACACACATGCAATGACACTGGTGGATCCATATGTGGTATGTGCAAAGAACACACATTTCAATGACTCTGGTTGTTGTTAGTAAAAAGAACACACATGCAATGACACTGGTGGATCCATGTGTGGTCTCTGAAGAGAACACACATTTCAAGGACACTGGTGGATCCATATGTAGTATGTGAAAAGAACACACATGAAATGACTCTAGTTGTTGTTAGTAAAAAGAACACACATGCAATGACACTAGTGGATACATAGGTGGATTGTGAAGAGAGCATACATGCAATCACACTGGTGGATTCAATGACACTGTTGGATCCATATGTGGTATGTTAAAAGAACACACATGCAATGACTCTGGTTGTTGTTAGTAAAAAGAACACACATGCAATGACACTTGTGGATCCATGTGTGTTCTCTAAAGAGAACACACATTTCAATGACACTGATGGATCCATATGTGGTATGTGAAAAGAACACACATGAAATGACTCTAGTTGTTGTTAGTAAAAAGAACACAATGCAATGACACTGGTGGATCCATAGGTGGATTATGAAGAGAGCATACATGCAATGACACTGGTGGATTCAATGACACTGGTGGATCCATATGTGGTATGTGAAAAGAAGACACATGCGATGACTCTGGTTGTTGTTAGTAAAAAGAACACACATGCAATGACACTGGTGGATCCATGTGAGGTCTCTGAAGAGAACACACATTTCAATGACTCTAGTTTTTGTTAGTAAAAAGAACACACATGCAATGACACTGGTGGATCCATGTGTGGTCTCTAAAGAGAACACACATGCAATGACTCTGGTTGTTGTTAGTAAAAAGAGCACACATGCAATGACACTGGTGGATCCATAGGTGGATTGTGAAAAGAACACACATGCAATGACACTGGTGGATCCATATGTGGTATGTGAAAATAAAAAACATTTCAATGACTCTTGTTGTTGTTAGTAAAAAGAACACACATGCAATGACACTGGTGGATCCATGTGCGGTCTCTGAAGAGAACACACATTTAAATGACACTGGTGGATCCATATGTAGTATGTGAAAAGAACACACATGAAATGACTCTAGTTGTTGTTAGTAAAAAGAACACATGCAATGATACTGGTGGATCCATAGGTGGATTGTGAAGAGAGCATACATGCAATGACACTGGTGGATTCAATGACACTGTTGGATCCATATGTGGTATGTGAAAAGAACACACATGCAATGACTCTGGTTGTTGTTAGTGAAAAGAACACACATGCAATCACACTGGTGTTCCATGTCTGGTCTCTGAAGAGAACACACATGCAATGACTCTGGTTGTTATTAGTCAAAAGAGCACACATGCGATCACACTGGTGGATCCATAGGTGGATTGTGAAAAGAACACACATGCAATGACACTGGTGGATCCATATATGGATTGTGAAAAGAGCACACATGCAATTACTCTTGTTGTTGTTAGTAAAGAGAGCACACATGCAATGACACTCGTGGATCCATGTGTGTTCTCTGAAGAGAACACACATTTCAATGACTCTAGTTTTTGTTAGTAAAAAGAACACACTTGCAATGACACTGGTGGATCCATGTGTGGTCTCTGAAGAGAACACACATGCAATGACTCTAGTTGTTGTTAGTAAAAAGAACACACATGCATTAACACTGGTGGATCCATAGGTGGACTGTGAAAAGAACACACATGCAACGACACTGGTGGATCCATATGTGGTATGTGAAAAGAACACACATTTCAATGACTCTGGTTGTTGTTAATAAAAAGAACACACATGCAATGACACTGGTGGATCCATATGTGGTATGTGAAAAGAACACACATTTCAATGACTCTGGTTGTCGTTAGTAAAAAGAACACACATGCAATGACACTGGTGGATCTATGTGTGGTCTCTGAAGAGAACATACATTTCAATGACACTGGTGGATCAATATGTGGTATGTGAAAAGAACACACATGAAATGACTCTAGTTGTTGTTAGTAAAAAGAACACACATGCAATGACACTGGTGGATCCATAGGTGGATTGTGAAGAGAGCATACATGCAATCACACTGGTGGATTCAATGACACTGGTGGATCCATATGTGGTATGTGAAAATAACACACATGCAATGACTCTGGTTGTTAGTAAAAAGAACACACATGCAATGAAACTGGTGGATCCATGCGTGGTCTCTGAAGAGAACACACATTTCAATGACTCTAGTTTTTGTTAGTAAAAAGAACACAAATGCAATGACACTGGTGGATCCATGTGTGGTCTCTGAAGAGAACACACATGCAATGACTCTGGTTGTTGTTAGTAAAAAGAGCACACATTCAATGACACTGGTGGATCCATAGGTGGATTGTGAAAAGAACGCACATGCAATGACACTGGTGGATCCATATGTGGTATGTGAAAAGAACACACATTTCAATGACAATGGTTGTTGTTAGTAAAAAGAACACACATGCAATGACACTGGTGGATCCATGTGTGGTCTTTGAAGAGAACACACATTTCAGTGACACTGGTGGATACATATGTGGTATGTGAAAAGAATACACATGAAAAGACTCTAGTTGTTGTTAGTAAAAAGAACACACATGCAATGACACTGGTGGATCCATAGGTGGATTGTGAAGAGAGCATACATGCAATGACACTGGTGGATTCAATGACACTGGTGGATCCATATGTGGTATGTGAAAAGAACACACATGCAATGACTCTGGTTGTTGTTAGTAAAAAGAACACACATGCAATGACACTGGTGGATCCATGTGAGGTCTCTAAAGAGAACACACATTTCAATGACTCTAGTTTTTGTTAGTAAAAAGAACACACATGCAATGACACTGGTGGATCCATGTGTGGTCTCTGAAGAGAATAGACAGGCAATGACTCTGGTTGTTGTTACTAAAAAGAGCACACGTGCAATGACACTGGTGGATCCATAGGTGGATTGTGAAAAGAACACACATGCAATGACACTGGTGGATCCATATGTGGTATGTGCAAAGAACACACATTTCAATGACTCTGGTTGTTGTTAGTAAAAAGAACACACATGCAATGACACTGGTGGATCCATGTGTGGTCTCTGAAGAGAACACACATTTCAATTACACTGGTGGATCCATATGTAGTATGTGAAAAGAACACACATGAAATGACTCTAGTTGTTGTTAGTAAAAAGAACACACATGCAATGACACTGGTGGATACATAGGTGTATTGTGAAGAGAGCATACATGCAATCACACTGGTGGATTCAATGACACTGTTGGATCCATATGTGGTATGTTAAAAGAACACACATGCAATGACTCTGGTTGTTGTTAGTAAAAAGAACACACATGCAATGACACTTGTGGATCCATGTGTGTTCTCTAAAGAGAACACACATTTCAATGACACTGATGGATCCATATGTGGTATGTGAAAAGAACACACATGAAATGACTCTAGTTGTTGCTAGTAAAAAGAACACAATGCAATGACACTGGTGGATCGATAGGTGGATTGTGAAGAGAGCATACATGCAATGACACTGGTGGATTCAATGACACTGGTGGATCCATATGTGGTATGTGAAAAGAAGACACATGCGATGACTCTGGTTGTTGTTAGTAAAAAGAACACACATGCAATGACACTGGTGGATCCATGTGAGGTCTCTAAAGAGAACACACATTTCAATGACTCTAGTTTTAGTTAGTAAAAAAACACACATGCAATGACACTGGTGGATCCATGTGAGGTCTTTGAAGAGAACACACATTTCAATGACTCTAGTTTTTGTTAGTAAAAAGAACACACATGCAATGACACTGGTGGATCCATGTGTGGTTTCTGAAGAGAATACACATGCAATGACTCTGGTTGTTGTTAGTAAAAAGAGCACACATGCAATGACACTGGTGGATCCATAGGTGGATTGTTAAAAGGACACACATGCAATGACACTGGTGGATCCATATGTGGTATGTGAAAAGAACACACATGCAATGACTCTGGTTGTTGTTAGTAAAAAGAACACACATGCAATGACACTGGTGGATCCATGTGTGGTCTCTAAAGAGAACACCCATTTCAATGACACTGGTGGATCCATATGTGGTATGTGAAAAGAACACACATGAAATGACTCTAGTTGTTGTTAGTAAAAAGAACACAATGCAATGACACTGGTGGATCCATAGGTGGATTGTGAAGAGAGCATACATGCAATGACACTGGTGGATTCAATGACACTGGTGGATCAATATGTGGTATGTGAAAAGAACACACATGCAATGACTCTGGTTGTTGTTAGTAAAAATAACACACATGCAATGACACTGGTGGATCCATATGAGGTCTCTAAAGAGAACACACATTTCAATGACTCTAGTTTTTGTTAGTAAAAAGAACACACATGCAATGACACTGATGGATCCATGTGTGGTCTTTGAAGAGAATAGACATGCAATGACTCTGGTTGTTGTTAGTAAAAAGAGCACACGTGCAATGACACTGGTGGATCCATAGGTGGATTGTGAAAAGAACACACATGCAATGACACTGGTGGATCCATATGTGGTATGTGCAAAGAACACACATTTCAATGACTCTGGTTGTTGTTAGTAAAAAGAACACACATGCAATGACACTGGTGGATCCATGTGTGGTCTCTGAAGAGAACACACATTTCAATGACACTGGTGGATCCATATGTAGTATGTGAAAAGAACACACATGAAATGACTCTAGTTGTTGTTAGTAAAAAGAACACACATGCAATGACACTAGTGGATACATAGGTGGATTGTGAAGAGAGCATACATGCAATCACACTGGTGGATTCAATGACACTGTTGGATCCATATGTGGTATGTTAAAAGAACACACATGCAATGACTCTGGTTGTTGTTAGTAAAAAGAACACACATGCAATGACACTTGTGGATCCATGTGTGTTCTCTAAAGAGAACACACATTTCAATGACACTGATGGATCCATATGTGGTATGTGAAAAGAACACACATGAAATGACTCTAGTTGTTGTTAGTAAAAAGAACACAATGCAATGACACTGGTGGATCCATAGGTGGATTGTGAAGAGAGCATACATGCAATGACACTGGTGGATTCAATGACACTGGTGGATCCATATGTGGTATGTGAAAAGAAGACACATGCGATGACTCTGGTTGTTGTTAGTAAAAAGAACACACATGCAATGACACTGGTGGATCCATGTGAGGTCTCTTAAGAGAACACACATTTCAATGACTCTAGTTTTTGTTAGTAAAAAGAACACACATGCAATGACACTGGTGGATCCATGTGTGGTCTCTAAAGAGAACACACATGCAATGACTCTGGTTGTTGTTAGTAAAAAGAGCACACATGCAATGACACTGGTGGATCCATAGGTGGATTGTGAAAAGAACACACATGCAATGACACTGGTGGATCCATATGTGGTATGTGAAAATCAAAAACATTTCAATGACTCTTGTTGTTGTTAGTAAAAAGAACACACATGCAATGACACTGGTGGATCCATGTGTGGTCTCTGAAGAGAACACACATTTAAATGACACTGGTGGATCCATATGTAGTATGTGAAAAGAACACACATGAAATGACTCTAGTTGTTGTTAGTAAAAAGAACACATGCAATGACACTGGTGGATCCATAGGTGGATTGTGAAGAGAGCATACATGCAATGACACTGGTGGATTCAATGACACTGTTGGATCCATATGTGGTATGTGAAAAGAACACACATGCAATGACTCTGGTTGTTGTTAGTGAAAAGAACACACATGCAATCACACTGGTGTTCCATGTCTGGTCTCTGAAGAGAACACACATGCAATGACTCTGGTTGTTATTAGTCAAAAGAGCACACATGCGATGACACTGGTGGATCCATAGGTGGATTGTGAAAAGAACACACATGCAATGACACTGGTGGATCCATATATGGATTGTGAAAAGAGCACACATGCAATGACTCTTGTTGTTGTTAGTAAAGAGAGCACACATGCAATGACACTGGTGGATCCATGTGTGTTCTCTGAAGAGAACACACATTTCAATGACTCTAGTTTTTGTTAGTAAAAAGAACACACATGCAATGACACTGGTGGATCCATGTGTGGTCTCTGAAGAGAACACACATGCAATGACTCTGGTTGTTGTTAGTAAAAAGAGCACACATGCATGGACACTGGTGGATCCATAGGTGGATTGTGAAAAGAACACACATGCAATGACTCTGGTTGTTGTTAATGAAAAGAACACACATGCAATGACACTGGTAGATCCATATGTGGTATGTGAAAAGAACACACATGCAATGACTCTGGTTGTTATTAGTAAAAAGAACACACATGCAATGACACTGGTGGATCCATGTGTGGTCTCTAAAGAGAACACCCATTTCAATGACACTGGTGGATCCATATGTGGTATGTGAAAAGAACACACATGAAATGACTCTAGTTGTTGTTAGTAAAAAGAACACAATGCAATGACACTGGTGGATCCATAGGTGGATTGTGAAGAGAGCATACATGCAATGACACTGGTGGATTCAATGACACTGGTGGATCAATATGTGGTATGTGAAAAGAACACACATGCAATGACTCTGGTTGTTGTTAGTAAAAAGAACACACATGCAATGACACTGGTGGATCCATGTGAGGTCTCTAAAGAGAACACACATTTCAATGACTCTAGTTTTTGTTAGTAAAAAGAACACACATGCAATGACACTGATGGATCCATGTGTGGTCTTTGAAGAGAATAGACATGCAATGACTCTGGTTGTTGTTAGTAAAAAGAGCACACGTGCAATGACACTGGTGGATCCATAGGTGGATTGTGAAAAGAACACACATGCAATGACACTGGTGGATCCATATGTGGTATGTGCAAAGAACACACATTTCAATGACTCTGGTTGTTGTTAGTAAAAAGAACACACATGCAATGACACTGGTGGATCCATGTGTGGTCTCTGAAGAGAACACACATTTCAAGGACACTGGTGGATCCATATGTAGTATGTGAAAAGAACACACATGAAATGACTCTAGTTGTTGTTAGTAAAAAGAACACACATGCAATGACACTAGTGGATACATAGGTGGATTGTGAAGAGAGCATACATGCAATCACACTGGTGGATTCAATGACACTGTTGGATCCATATGTGGTATGTTAAAAGAACACACATGCAATGACTCTGGTTGTTGTTAGTAAAAAGAACACACATGCAATGACACTTGTGGATCCATGTGTGTTCTCTAAAGAGAACACACATTTCAATGACACTGATGGATCCATATGTGGTATGTGAAAAGAACACACATGAAATGACTCTAGTTGTTGTTAGTAAAAAGAACACAATGCAATGACACTGGTGGATCCATAGGTGGATTATGAAGAGAGCATACATGCAATGACACTGGTGGATTCAATGACACTGGTGGATCCATATGTGGTATGTGAAAAGAAGACACATGCGATGACTCTGGTTGTTGTTAGTAAAAAGAACACACATGCAATGACACTGGTGGATCCATGTGAGGTCTCTGAAGAGAACACACATTTCAATGACTCTAGTTTTTGTTAGTAAAAAGAACACACATGCAATGACACTGGTGGATCCATGTGTGGTCTCTAAAGAGAACACACATGCAATGACTCTGGTTGTTGTTAGTAAAAAGAGCACACATGCAATGACACTGGTGGATCCATAGGTGGATTGTGAAAAGAACACACATGCAATGACACTGGTGGATCCATATGTGGTATGTGAAAATAAAAAACATTTCAATGACTCTTGTTGTTGTTAGTAAAAAGAACACACATGCAATGACACTGGTGGATCCATGTGCGGTCTCTGAAGAGAACACACATTTAAATGACACTGGTGGATCCATATGTAGTATGTGAAAAGAACACACATGAAATGACTCTAGTTGTTGTTAGTAAAAAGATCACATGCAATGATACTGGTGGATCCATAGGTGGATTGTGAAGAGAGCATACATGCAATGACACTGGTGGATTCAATGACACTGTTGGATCCATATGTGGTATGTGAAAAGAACACACATGCAATGACTCTGGTTGTTGTTAGTGAAAAGAACACACATGCAATCACACTGGTGTTCCATGTCTGGTCTCTGAAGAGAACACACATGCAATGACTCTGGTTGTTATTAGTCAAAAGAGCACACATGCGATCACACTGGTGGATCCATAGGTGGATTGTGAAAAGAACACACATGCAATGACACTGGTGGATCCATATATGGATTGTGAAAAGAGCACACATGCAATTACTCTTGTTGTTGTTAGTAAAGAGAGCACACATGCAATGACACTCGTGGATCCATGTGTGTTCTCTGAAGAGAACACACATTTCAATGACTCTAGTTTTTGTTAGTAAAAAGAACACACTTGCAATGACACTGGTGGATCCATGTGTGGTCTTTGAAGAGAACACACATGCAATGACTCTAGTTGTTGTTAGTAAAAAGAACACACATGCATTAACACTGGTGGATCCATAGGTGGACTGTGAAAAGAACACACATGCAACGACACTGGTGGATCCATATGTGGTATGTGAAAAGAACACACATTTCAATGACTCTGGTTGTTGTTAATAAAAAGAACACACATGCAATGACACTGGTGGATCCATATGTGGTATGTGAAAAGAACACACATTTCAATGACTCTGGTTGTCGTTAGTAAAAAGAACACACATGCAATGACACTGGTGGATCTATGTGTGGTCTCTGAAGAGAACATACATTTCAATGACACTGGTGGATCAATATGTGGTATGTGAAAAGAACACACATGAAATGACTCTAGTTGTTGTTAGTAAAAAGAACACACATGCAATGACACTGGTGGATCCATAGGTGGATTGTGAAGAGAGCATACATGCAATCACACTGGTGGATTCAATGACACTGGTGGATCCATATGTGGTATGTGAAAATAACACACATGCAATGACTCTGGTTGTTAGTAAAAAGAACACACATGCAATGAAACTGGTGGATCCATGCGTGGTCTCTGAAGAGAACACACATTTCAATGACTCTAGTTTTTGTTAGTAAAAAGAACACAAATGCAATGACACTGGTGGATCCATGTGTGGTCTCTGAAGAGAACACACATGCAATGACTCTGGTTGTTGTTAGTAAAAAGAGCACACATTCAATGACACTGGTGGATCCATAGGTGGATTGTGAAAAGAACGCACATGCAATGACACTGGTGGATCCATATGTGGTATGTGAAAAGAACACACATTTCAATGACAATGGTTGTTGTTAGTAAAAAGAACACACATGCAATGACACTGGTGGATCCATGTGTGGTCTTTGAAGAGAACACACATTTCAGTGACACTGGTGGATCCATATGTGGTATGTGAAAAGAATACACATGAAAAGACTCTAGTTGTTGTTAGTAAAAAGAACACACATGCAATGACACTGGTGGATCCATAGGTGGATTGTGAAGAGAGCATACATGCAATGACACTGGTGGATTCAATGACACTGGTGGATCCATATGTGGTATGTGAAAAGAACACACATGCAATGACTCTGGTTGTTGTTAGTAAAAAGAACACACATGCAATGACACTGGTGGATCCATGTGAGGTCTCTAAAGAGAACACACATTTCAATGACTCTAGTTTTTGTTAGTAAAAAGAACACACATGCAATGACACTGGTGGATCCATGTGTGGTCTCTGAAGAGAATAGACAGGCAATGACTCTGGTTGTTGTTACTAAAAAGAGCACACGTGCAATGACACTGGTGGATCCATAGGTGGATTGTGAAAAGAACACACATGCAATGACACTGGTGGATCCATATGTGGTATGTGCAAAGAACACACATTTCAATGACTCTGGTTGTTGTTAGTAAAAAGAACACACATGCAATGACACTGGTGGATCCATGTGTGGTCTCTGAAGAGAACACACATTTCAATTACACTGGTGGATCCATATGTAGTATGTGAAAAGAACACACATGAAATGACTCTAGTTGTTGTTAGTAAAAAGAACACACATGCAATGACACTGGTGGATACATAGGTGTATTGTGAAGAGAGCATACATGCAATCACACTGGTGGATTCAATGACACTGTTGGATCCATATGTGGTATGTTAAAAGAACACACATGCAATGACTCTGGTTGTTGTTAGTAAAAAGAACACACATGCAATGACACTTGTGGATCCATGTGTGTTCTCTAAAGAGAACACACATTTCAATGACACTGATGGATCCATATGTGGTATGTGAAAAGAACACACATGAAATGACTCTAGTTGTTGCTAGTAAAAAGAACACAATGCAATGACACTGGTGGATCGATAGGTGGATTGTGAAGAGAGCATACATGCAATGACACTGGTGGATTCAATGACACTGGTGGATCCATATGTGGTATGTGAAAAGAAGACACATGCGATGACTCTGGTTGTTGTTAGTAAAAAGAACACACATGCAATGACACTGGTGGATCCATGTGAGGTCTCTAAAGAGAACACACATTTCAATGACTCTAGTTTTAGTTAGTAAAAAAACACACATGCAATGACACTGGTGGATCCATGTGTGGTCTCTGAAGAGAACACACATGCAATGACTCTGGTTGTTGTTAGTAAAAAGAGCACACATGCAATGACTCTGGTGGATCCATAGGTGGATTGTGAAAAGAACACACATGCAATGACACTGGTGGATCCATATGTGGTATGTGAAAATAAAAAACATTTCAATGACTCTTGTTGTTGTTAGTAAAAAGAACACACATGCAATGACACTAGTGGATCCATGTGTGGTCTCTGAAGAGAACACACATTTCAATGACACTGGTGGATCCATATGTAGTATGTGAAAGGAACACTCATGAAATGACTCTAGTTGTTGTTAGTAAAAAGAACACATGCAATGACACTGGTGGATCCATAGGTGGATTGTGAAGAGAGCATACATGCAATGACACTGGTGGATTCAATGACACTATTGGATCCATATGTGGTATGTGAAAAGAACACACATGCAATGACTCTGGTTGTTGTTAGTGAAAAGAACACACATGAAATCACACTGGTGTTCCATGTGTGGTCTCTGAAGAGCACACACATGCAATGACTCTGGTTGTTATTAGTCAAAAGAGCACACATGCAATGACACTGGTGGATCCATAGGTGGATTGTGAAAAGAACACACATGCAATGACACTGGTGGATCCATATATGGATTGTGAAAAGAGCACACATGCAATGACTCTTGTTGTTGTTAGTAAAGAGAGCACACATGCAATGACACTGGTGGGTCCATGTGTGTTCTCTGAAGAGAACACACATTTCAATGACTCTGGTTTTTGTTAGTAAAAAGAACAAACATGCAATGACACTGGTGGATCTATGTGTGGTCTCTGAAGAGAACACAGATGCAATGACTCTGGTTGTTGTTAGTAAAAAGAACACACATGCATTAACACTGGTGGATCCATAGGTGGACTGTGAAAAGAACACACATGCAATGACACTGGTGGATCCATATGTGGTATGTGAAAAGAACACACATTTCAATGACTCTGGTTGTTGTTACTAAAAAGAACACACATGCAATGACACTGGTGGATCCATATGTGGTATGTGAAAAGAACACACATTTCAATGACTCTGGTTGTCGTTAGTAAAAAGAACACACATGCAATGACACTGGTGGATCTATATGTGGTCTCTGAAGAGAACATACATTTCAATGACACTGGTGGATCAATATGTGGTATGTGAAAAGAACACACATGAAATGACTCTAGTTGTTGTTAGTAAAAAGAACACACATGCAATGACACTGGTGGATCCATAGGTGGATTGTGAAGAGAGCATACATGCAATCACACTGGTGGATTCAATGACACTGGTGGATCCATATTTGCTATGTGAAAATAACACACATGCAATGACTCTGGTTGTTAGTAAAAAGAACACACATGCAATGACACTGGTGGATCCATACGTGGTCTCTGAAGAGAACACACATTTCAATGACTCTAGTTTTTGTTAGTAAAAAGAACACAAATGCAATGACACTGGTGGATCCATGTGTGGTCTCTGAAGAGAACACACATGCAATGACTCTGGTTGTTGTTAGTAAAAAGAGCACACATTCAATGACACTGGTGGATCCATAGGTGGATTGTGAAAAGAACGCACATGCAATGACACTGGTGGATCCATATGTGGTATGTGAAAAGAACACACATTTCAATGACAATGGTTGTTGTTAGTAAAAAGAACACACATGCAATGACACTGGTGGATCCATAGGTGGATTGTGAAGAGAGCATACATGCAATGACACTGGTGGATTCAATGACACTGTTGGATCCATATGTGGTATGTGAAAAGAACACACATGCAATGACTCTGGTTGTTGTTAGTGAAAAGAACACACATGCAATCACACTGGTGTTCCATGTCTGGTCTCTGAAGAGAACACACATGCAATGACTCTGGTTGTTATTAGTCAAAAGAGCACACATGCGATGACACTGGTGGATCCATAGGTGGATTGTGAAAAGAACACACATGCAATGACACTGGTGGATCCATATATGGATTGTGAAAAGAGCACACATGCAATGACTCTTGTTGTTGTTAGTAAAGAGAGCACACATGCAATGACACTGGTGGATCCATGTGTGTTCTCTGAAGAGCACACATTGTGAAAAGAACACACATGAAATGTGTGTTCTCTGAAGAGAACACACATTTCAATGACTCTAGTTTTTGTTAGTAAAAAGAACACACATGCAATGACACTGGTGGATCCATGTGTGGTCTCTGAAGAGAACACACATGCAATGACTCTGGTTGTTGTTAGTAAAAAGAGCACACATGCATGGACACTGGTGGATCCATAGGTGGATTGTGAAAAGAACACACATGCAATGACTCTGGTTGTTGTTAATGAAAAGAACACACATGCAATGACACTGGTAGATCCATATGTGGTATGTGAAAAGAACACACATGCAATGACTCTGGTTGTTGTTAGTAAAAAGAACACACATGCAATGACACTGGTGGATCCATGTGTGGTCTCTAAAGAGAACACCCATTTCAATGACACTGGTGGATCCATATGTGGTATGTGAAAAGAACACACATGAAATGACTCTAGTTGTTGTTAGTAAAAAGAACACAATGCAATGACACTGGTGGATCCATAGGTGGATTGTGAAGAGAGCATACATGCAATGACACTGGTGGATTCAATGACACTGGTGGATCAATATGTGGTATGTGAAAAGAACACACATGCAATGACTCTGGTTGTTGTTAGTAAAAAGAACACACATGCAATGACACTGGTGGATCCATGTGAGGTCTCTAAAGAGAACACACATTTCAATGACTCTAGTTTTTGTTAGTAAAAAGAACACACATGCAATGACACTGATGGATCCATGTGTGGTCTTTGAAGAGAATAGACATGCAATGACTCTGGTTGTTGTTAGTAAAAAGAGCACACGTGCAATGACACTGGTGGATCCATAGGTGGATTGTGAAAAGAACACACATGCAATGACACTGGTGGATCCATATGTGGTATGTGCAAAGAACACACATTTCAATGACTCTGGTTGTTGTTAGTAAAAAGAACACACATGCAATGACACTGGTGGATCCATGTGTGGTCTCTGAAGAGAACACACATTTCAAGGACACTGGTGGATCCATATGTAGTATGTGAAAAGAACACACATGAAATGACTCTAGTTGTTGTTAGTAAAAAGAACACACATGCAATGACACTAGTGGATACATAGGTGGATTGTGAAGAGAGCATACATGCAATCACACTGGTGGATTCAATGACACTGTTGGATCCATATGTGGTATGTTAAAAGAACACACATGCAATGACTCTGGTTGTTGTTAGTAAAAAGAACACACATGCAATGACACTTGTGGATCCATGTGTGTTCTCTAAAGAGAACACACATTTCAATGACACTGATGGATCCATATGTGGTATGTGAAAAGAACACACATGAAATGACTCTAGTTGTTGTTAGTAAAAAGAACACAATGCAATGACACTGGTGGATCCATAGGTGGATTATGAAGAGAGCATACATGCAATGACACTGGTGGATTCAATGACACTGGTGGATCCATATGTGGTATGTGAAAAGAAGACACATGCGATGACTCTGGTTGTTGTTAGTAAAAAGAACACACATGCAATGACACTGGTGGATCCATGTGAGGTCTCTGAAGAGAACACACATTTCAATGACTCTAGTTTTTGTTAGTAAAAAGAACACACATGCAATGACACTGGTGGATCCATGTGTGGTCTCTAAAGAGAACACACATGCAATGACTCTGGTTGTTGTTAGTAAAAAGAGCACACATGCAATGACACTGGTGGATCCATAGGTGGATTGTGAAAAGAACACACATGCAATGACACTGGTGGATCCATATGTGGTATGTGAAAATAAAAAACATTTCAATGACTCTTGTTGTTGTTAGTAAAAAGAACACACATGCAATGACACTGGTGGATCCATGTGCGGTCTCTGAAGAGAACACACATTTAAATGACACTGGTGGATCCATATGTAGTATGTGAAAAGAACACACATGAAATGACTCTAGTTGTTGTTAGTAAAAAGAACACATGCAATGATACTGGTGGATCCATAGGTGGATTGTGAAGAGAGCATACATGCAATGACACTGGTGGATTCAATGACACTGTTGGATCCATATGTGGTATGTGAAAAGAACACACATGCAATGACTCTGGTTGTTGTTAGTGAAAAGAACACACATGCAATCACACTGGTGTTCCATGTCTGGTCTCTGAAGAGAACACACATGCAATGACTCTGGTTGTTATTAGTCAAAAGAGCACACATGCGATCACACTGGTGGATCCATAGGTGGATTGTGAAAAGAACACACATGCAATGACACTGGTGGATCCATATATGGATTGTGAAAAGAGCACACATGCAATTACTCTTGTTGTTGTTAGTAAAGAGAGCACACATGCAATGACACTCGTGGATCCATGTGTGTTCTCTGAAGAGAACACACATTTCAATGACTCTAGTTTTTGTTAGTAAAAAGAACACACTTGCAATGACACTGGTGGATCCATGTGTGGTCTCTGAAGAGAACACACATGCAATGACTCTAGTTGTTGTTAGTAAAAAGAACACACATGCATTAACACTGGTGGATCCATAGGTGGACTGTGAAAAGAACACACATGCAACGACACTGGTGGATCCATATGTGGTATGTGAAAAGAACACACATTTCAATGACTCTGGTTGTTGTTAATAAAAAGAACACACATGCAATGACACTGGTGGATCCATATGTGGTATGTGAAAAGAACACACATTTCAATGACTCTGGTTGTCGTTAGTAAAAAGAACACACATGCAATGACACTGGTGGATCTATGTGTGGTCTCTGAAGAGAACATACATTTCAATGACACTGGTGGATCAATATGTGGTATGTGAAAAGAACACACATGAAATGACTCTAGTTGTTGTTAGTAAAAAGAACACACATGCAATGACACTGGTGGATCCATAGGTGGATTGTGAAGAGAGCATACATGCAATCACACTGGTGGATTCAATGACACTGGTGGATCCATATGTGGTATGTGAAAATAACACACATGCAATGACTCTGGTTGTTAGTAAAAAGAACACACATGCAATGAAACTGGTGGATCCATGCGTGGTCTCTGAAGAGAACACACATTTCAATGACTCTAGTTTTTGTTAGTAAAAAGAACACAAATGCAATGACACTGGTGGATCCATGTGTGGTCTCTGAAGAGAACACACATGCAATGACTCTGGTTGTTGTTAGTAAAAAGAGCACACATTCAATGACACTGGTGGATCCATAGGTGGATTGTGAAAAGAACGCACATGCAATGACACTGGTGGATCCATATGTGGTATGTGAAAAGAACACACATTTCAATGACAATGGTTGTTGTTAGTAAAAAGAACACACATGCAATGACACTGGTGGATCCATGTGTGGTCTTTGAAGAGAACACACATTTCAGTGACACTGGTGGATACATATGTGGTATGTGAAAAGAATACACATGAAAAGACTCTAGTTGTTGTTAGTAAAAAGAACACACATGCAATGACACTGGTGGATCCATAGGTGGATTGTGAAGAGAGCATACATGCAATGACACTGGTGGATTCAATGACACTGGTGGATCCATATGTGGTATGTGAAAAGAACACACATGCAATGACTCTGGTTGTTGTTAGTAAAAAGAACACACATGCAATGACACTGGTGGATCCATGTGAGGTCTCTAAAGAGAACACACATTTCAATGACTCTAGTTTTTGTTAGTAAAAAGAACACACATGCAATGACACTGGTGGATCCATGTGTGGTCTCTGAAGAGAATAGACAGGCAATGACTCTGGTTGTTGTTACTAAAAAGAGCACACGTGCAATGACACTGGTGGATCCATAGGTGGATTGTGAAAAGAACACACATGCAATGACACTGGTGGATCCATATGTGGTATGTGCAAAGAACACACATTTCAATGACTCTGGTTGTTGTTAGTAAAAAGAACACACATGCAATGACACTGGTGGATCCATGTGTGGTCTCTGAAGAGAACACACATTTCAATTACACTGGTGGATCCATATGTAGTATGTGAAAAGAACACACATGAAATGACTCTAGTTGTTGTTAGTAAAAAGAACACACATGCAATGACACTGGTGGATACATAGGTGTATTGTGAAGAGAGCATACATGCAATCACACTGGTGGATTCAATGACACTGTTGGATCCATATGTGGTATGTTAAAAGAACACACATGCAATGACTCTGGTTGTTGTTAGTAAAAAGAACACACATGCAATGACACTTGTGGATCCATGTGTGTTCTCTAAAGAGAACACACATTTCAATGACACTGATGGATCCATATGTGGTATGTGAAAAGAACACACATGAAATGACTCTAGTTGTTGCTAGTAAAAAGAACACAATGCAATGACACTGGTGGATCGATAGGTGGATTGTGAAGAGAGCATACATGCAATGACACTGGTGGATTCAATGACACTGGTGGATCCATATGTGGTATGTGAAAAGAAGACACATGCGATGACTCTGGTTGTTGTTAGTAAAAAGAACACACATGCAATGACACTGGTGGATCCATGTGAGGTCTCTAAAGAGAACACACATTTCAATGACTCTAGTTTTAGTTAGTAAAAAAACACACATGCAATGACACTGGTGGATCCATGTGTGGTCTCTGAAGAGAACACACATGCAATGACTCTGGTTGTTGTTAGTAAAAAGAGCACACATGCAATGACTCTGGTGGATCCATAGGTGGATTGTGAAAAGAACACACATGCAATGACACTGGTGGATCCATATGTGGTATGTGAAAATAAAAAACATTTCAATGACTCTTGTTGTTGTTAGTAAAAAGAACACACATGCAATGACACTAGTGGATCCATGTGTGGTCTCTGAAGAGAACACACATTTCAATGACACTGGTGGATCCATATGTAGTATGTGAAAGGAACACTCATGAAATGACTCTAGTTGTTGTTAGTAAAAAGAACACATGCAATGACACTGGTGGATCCATAGGTGGATTGTGAAGAGAGCATACATGCAATGACACTGGTGGATTCAATGACACTATTGGATCCATATGTGGTATGTGAAAAGAACACACATGCAATGACTCTGGTTGTTGTTAGTGAAAAGAACACACATGAAATCACACTGGTGTTCCATGTGTGGTCTCTGAAGAGCACACACATGCAATGACTCTGGTTGTTATTAGTCAAAAGAGCACACATGCAATGACACTGGTGGATCCATAGGTGGATTGTGAAAAGAACACACATGCAATGACACTGGTGGATCCATATATGGATTGTGAAAAGAGCACACATGCAATGACTCTTGTTGTTGTTAGTAAAGAGAGCACACATGCAATGACACTGGTGGGTCCATGTGTGTTCTCTGAAGAGAACACACATTTCAATGACTCTGGTTTTTGTTAGTAAAAAGAACACACATGCAATGACACTGGTGGATCTATGTGTGGTCTCTGAAGAGAACACAGATGCAATGACTCTGGTTGTTGTTAGTAAAAAGAACACACATGCATTAACACTGGTGGATCCATAGGTGGACTGTGAAAAGAACACACATGCAATGACACTGGTGGATCCATATGTGGTATGTGAAAAGAACACACATTTCAATGACTCTGGTTGTTGTTACTAAAAAGAACACACATGCAATGACACTGGTGGATCCATATGTGGTATGTGAAAAGAACACACATTTCAATGACTCTGGTTGTCGTTAGTAAAAAGAACACACATGCAATGACACTGGTGGATCTATATGTGGTCTCTGAAGAGAACATACATTTCAATGACACTGGTGGATCAATATGTGGTATGTGAAAAGAACACACATGAAATGACTCTAGTTGTTGTTAGTAAAAAGAACACACATGCAATGACACTGGTGGATCCATAGGTGGATTGTGAAGAGAGCATACATGCAATCACACTGGTGGATTCAATGACACTGGTGGATCCATATTTGCTATGTGAAAATAACACACATGCAATGACTCTGGTTGTTAGTAAAAAGAACACACATGCAATGACACTGGTGGATCCATACGTGGTCTCTGAAGAGAACACACATTTCAATGACTCTAGTTTTTGTTAATAAAAAGAACACAAATGCAATGACACTGGTGGATCCATGTGTGGTCTCTGAAGAGAACACACATGCAATGACTCTGGTTGTTGTTAGTAAAAAGAGCACACATTCAATGACACTGGTGGATCCATAGGTGGATTGTGAAAAGAACGCACATGCAATGACACTGGTGGATCCATATGTGGTATGTGAAAAGAACACACATTTCAATGACAATGGTTGTTGTTAGTAAAAAGAACACACATGCAATGACACTGGTGGATCCATGTGTGGTCTTTGAAGAGAACACACATTTCAATGACACTGGTGGATCCATATGTGGTATGTGAAAAGAACACACATGAAATGACTCTAGTTGTTGTTAGTAAAAAGAACACACATGCAATGACACTGGTGGATCCATAGGTGGATTGTGAAGAGAGCATACATGCAATGACACTAGTGGATTCAATGACACTGGTGGATCCATATGTGGTATGTAAAAAGAACACACATGCAATGACGCTGGTTGTTGTTACTAAAAAGAACACACATGCAATGACACTAGTGGATGAAGGGTTTCGCGGCATAGTAAATCAAAATTTTCTACGGAGCGAACAGAGGGAAAGCCAAGATCTAATCTAGGAGATGCAAACAATGAGAGAGATTAGATTGGATATTCATACCCTTGAAGATTCGCACAGAGGAACGTTCGTCGGAACGTGGGTGATGTAGTCGTACTCGCTTCTCCTCCTCGCGATCCGATCCGATCTAGCACCACAAGTGGCGGTGCCTCCGTGAGATGCACACGTGCAGCACCTCGACGTCTCCTCCTTCCTCGGACCAGCAAGTATGGTGGAGAGATGGATTGGATCTACAACACGACGGCGTGGTGTATATGGTGGAGAATTTCTGCTGCAGGGCTTCGCCTACAAACAGTCGGGAGGGAGAGAGGAGGGCCAGTAGGGAGGCTAGGGCTTGGAGGAAGGTGTGTGTTGGTGGGGAGGGGGCGCACCAGCCCTCTATATATAGAGGGGGGGTGCGGCCAGCCCTTGCCCATCCTCCAAGCCTATCTCCAGTTTAAACAATTTAAACTTTCCCTTATCTAGAAATCCTATCTTATCTCTAGTTTAAACGATTTAAACTTATCTAGGATCGGCTGGGCCCTATGGGGCCTTGTGCCCCTGTCCCGATGCGGCCAGGACACTCCCTCATAGGCCCATGCCCCCTCCCGGAAGGTGGGACCACGTTGGCCCCCTTCCGGAAGGTTCTAGAAGCTTCCGGTACAATACCGATTAATCCGGAACAATTCCTAACTCCAAAAAATGCACTGCCTTATATGAATCTTATTCTCCGGACCACTCCGGAACCTCTCGTGATGTCCCGGATCCCATCCGAGACTCCGAAAAAAAATTCATAAACCAATTATCCAATCTATCCTAGCGTCGAGACACGTTAAGTGTGTGACCCTGCGGGTTCGAGAATATGCAGACATGATCTTCTATCAATAATCAACAGCGGGGTCTGGGCACCCATATTGACTCCCACACATTCATCGATGATCATATCGGATGAACCACGATGCCAGGATTCAATCAATCCCATATATATATATATTCCCTTCGTCTTGCGATATTTTACCTGCCCGAGATTCGATCGTCGGTATCGTCATACCTAGTTCAATCTCGTTCACAGCAAGTACTTTACTCGTTCTGTAATCCGATATCACTTTGTGATTAACTCCTTAACCACATGCTTGCAAGCGGTGTTGATATCGATTACCGAGTGGGCCCGAAGTATATCTCTCCGACTTGGGAGGGACAAATCCCATCTCGATACATACAACCCAACAGATACTTTCCGATCACCTGAGAGACACCTTTATGATCACCCTCTCATAGGATGACGTTTGATGACCTCAAAGCTTTCTTCCGATACCAGGGAGTTGCATTATCTCATGGTCTAAGGAATACAATATTTGACATAGGAAAAGCTTCGCAAAGATGAACACAATGAAACGATCTAATAGCTTTGCTTAGTTTGGGTCTGTCCACCATATCATTCTCCCAATGATATGATCTCATTATCAATTGACAACTCATGTCTATGGTTAGGAAACCTTAACCATCATTGATCAATGAGCTAGTCCATAGAGGCGTACTAGGGACACGGTGTTGTTCACAAACCACACAAGTATTAATGTTTCCGCTTAATACAATTCTAGCATGGAATATAAACTTTATCATGAACAAGAATTATAATAATAACATCTTTATTATTGCCTCTAGGGCATAATTCCAACAGTCTCCCACTTGCACTAGAGTCAATAATCTAGTTTACATTTGGCAACAATCTCACACCCATGGCACTGAGGTGCTGATCATGTTTTACACGTGGAAGAGGTTTAGTCAATGGATCTGCGACATTCAGATCTGTATGTACTTTGTTGATCTTCAGATCTCCATCTGCTATATAATCTCGGATTATATGAAACTTGCGGTTGATATGCTTGGTCTTTGGATGATATCTTGGTTCCATAGCGAGTGCTATGGCGCCAGTGTTGTCACACAATATCTCCAGTGGGTCCAATGCACTTGGAACCACGCCAAGCTCAGTGATGAAGTTTCTGATCCAAACTCCTTCACTTGACGCTTCTGCAGCAGCCATGTATTCCGCTTCTACTGTAGATCCCGCGATCACGCTTTGCTTGCAGCTTCTCCAGCTCACAGCTCCTCCATTCAAAATATACACGTATCCTGTCTGAGATTTAGAATCATCCTTGTCGGTGTTGAAACTAGCATCGACGTAACCTTGTACGACGAGCTGTTCATCACCCCCATAGACTAAGAACATTTCTTTAGTCCTATTTAGGTACCTTAGGATGTTCTTCACGGCTGGCCAGTGTTCCACTCCTGGATCACTTTGATATCTGCTCGTCAAACTAAGAGCATTGGACACATCCGGTCTAGTACACAGCATGGCATACATGATGGAACCTATGGCCGAGGCATAAGGCACTTTGCTCATAGCTTCCCTATCATTTACCGTAGCTGGACACTGAGCCTTGCTCAATATCTTACCTGACAACATAGGCACTGAACCTTTCAATGCCTTATCCATTCTGAACCTTTTCAGAACTTTGTCTAGGTATGTACTCTGGCTTAAAGCTATCAGGCGTCTTTGTCTATCTCTATAGATTTTGATGCCCAATATATAAGCAGCTTCACCTAGGTCTTTCATTGAAAAACACTTGTTCAAATAACTCTTCACATCGTTAAGCATGTTGATGTCATTTCCAACAATCAATATGTCATCCACATATAGTACCAGAAACGTCACCGAGCTCCCACTCACTTTCTTGTAGATGCAAGCTTCGTAGCAATTTGGAACAAATCCAAAGCTCTTGATCAAAACGAAGGTTCCAACTCCGAGATGCTTGCTTCAGTCCATAAATGGAACGCTGAAGTTTGCATACTTTATCAGCATCCTTAGGATCGACAAAACCTTCGGGTTGCATCATATACAAATCTTCATCAATGTTGCCATTGAGGAAAGCAGTCTTGACATCCATCTGCCATATTTCATAATCATGAAACGCAACAATTGCTAATAAAATCCGAATGGACTTAAACATCGCTACGGGAGAGAAAGTCTCATCGTAGTCAACACCTTGAACTTGTCGAAAACCTTTCGCAACAAGCCGTGCTTTATAGACGGTAACATTACCATTTGCGTCTGTTTTCTTCTTGAAGATCCATTTGCACTCAACGGCCTTTCGGTCGCTAGGAGGGTCCACCAAAGTCCATACTTGGTTTTCGCTCATGGATCCCAATTCGGATTTCATGGCTTCTAGCCATTTCTCAGAGTGTGGGCTCATCATCGCTTCCTCATAGTTCGTAGGTTCACTGTCTTCTACTAACAAGACAGTCAAGACAGGGTTGCCGTACCACTCTGGAGGGGCACGCGACCTTGTCGACCTGCGACGTTCAGTAGCAGCATCGTCCGAAGCTTCATGATCCTTGTCATTAGCTTCCTCTATCGTTGGTGAAGGCGGCACTGGAACAATTTCAGGTGCTGCGCTACTCTCCAATTCAAGAGAAGGTTCAATAACCTCGTCTAGCTCTACTTTCCTCCCACTCACTTCTTTCGAGAGAAACTCCTTCTCAAGAAAGGAACCGTTCTTTGCGACAAACACTTTGCCTTCGGTTCTGTGATAGAGGGTATACCCAATAGTTTCCTTAGGGTATCCTATGAAGAAGCATTTCTCCGCTTTGGGTTCGAGCTTGTTCGGCATCAATTTCTTGACGTAAGCTTCGCATCCCCAAACTTTAAGAAACGACAACTTAGGTTTAGCACCAAACCACAGTTCATACGGTGTCGTCTCAACGGATTCAGATGGAGCCCTATTTAAAGTGAATGCAGCGGTTTCTAATGCATAACCCCAAAATGATAACAGCAAATCAGTAAGAGACATCATTGATCGGACCATATCTAATAAGGTTCGATTCCGGCGTTCAGACACACCATTGCGCTGTGGTGTTCCGGGTGGCGTGAGTTGTGAAACGATTCCACTTGCTTTGAGATGCGTGAGAAAATCATAACTCAAATATTCGCCCCCACGATCGGATCGTAGAAACTTAATCTTTCTGTTACGATGGTTCTCCACTTCATTCTGAAATTCTTTGAACTTTTCAAACGTTTCAGATTTATGTTTCATTAAATAGATATACCCATATCTACTTAAGTCATCGATAAAAGTGAGAAAATAGCGATATCCACCACGCGTCGAAACACTCATCGGTCCGCATACATCGGTATGTATGATTTCCAACAAGTCCGTTGCTCGCTCCATCATACCGGAGAACGGGGTTTTGATCATCTTGCCCATGAGGCATGGTTTGCATGTGTCAAATGATTCAAAATCAAGAGACTCCAAAAGTCCATCAGAATGGAGTTTCTTCATGCGCTTTACACCAATATGACCTAGACGACAGTGCCACAAATAAGTAGTATTATCACTATCTACTTTGCATCTCTTAGTCTCAATGTTATGGATGTGTGTTTCATCCCTTTCGAGATTTAGAAGAAATAAACCATTCACAAGAGGTGCATGACCATAAAAGATGTTACTCATATAAATAGAACAACCATTATTCTTCGATTTAAATGAATAACCGTCTTGCAATAAACACGATCCAGAAATAATGTTCATGCTCAACGCAGGCACATAATAACATTTATCAAGGTTTAAAACTAATCCCGAAGGTAAAACTAAGGAGAGCGTGCCGATGGCCATCACATCAACTCTTGATCCGTTGCCAACGCGCATCGTCACCTCATCCCTCGCAAGCCGCCGTCTACTCCGTAGCTCCTGTTTCGAGTTACAAATATTAGCAACTGAACCAGTATCAAATACCCAGGCACTACAACGAGGGCTAGTAAGGAAAACAGCAATAACATGTATATCAAATATACCTTTGATGGTGCCAGCCTTCTTGTCCGCTAAGTACTTCGGACAGTTGCGCTTCCAGTGACCCTTGTCCTTGCAATAGAAGCACTCAGTGTCCGGCTTAGGACCAGACTTGAGCTTCTTCTCAGCAGGGGCAACGCGCTTGCCGCCGCCTTTCTTGAAGGGCTTCTTTGCACCTTTACCTTTCTTAAAGGAGGGTTTGTTGACCATCAACACATGATTATCCTTTTTGATGTCCACCTCCGCAGCCTTCAGCTTTGCGAAGAGCTCGGTGATCGTATCAGTGGAACCAATCTGATTGTGAGTCACTACAAAACTTTTGTAGCTGGGAGGGAGTGATTGCAGAACCCTGTCAATCTTGAGCTCCTCTGGAATCTTGCAGTCCAGTTGCTCAAGGCGTTGAGTGTAGCCCGACATCTTAATGGCGTGCTCACTAACGGAACTCCCTTCCTCCATCTTGCAGTTAAAGAACTTCTCAGAGATCTCATATCTCTCAGAACGGGCCTGAGTCTGAAACATGGTTTTCAGCTCCTCGAGAATCTCAAAGGGCCCGGGATAGTTTTCAAAACGATTTTGAAGTTCCGGTTCCATAGCAAACAACATGGTGCTCTTAATCACACCATAATCATCTTTGCGCGACTGATAGACAGCTTTCTCATCAGCCGGCGCAGTTGCAGCAGGGGGGTTACCTAACGCTTTCTCAAGGACATAGTCCTTTTGTCCGCCAGATAGAATGATTCTTAGATTGCGGAACCAGTTGGTGAAGTTAGACCCATTATTTCTAAGCTTTTCTTTCTCAGCAAAAACGTTGAAGTTGAAGTTGGACTTGGCCATGTGATCTACAGTATTTGCAAGTACAATTTAGACTATGTTCATGATAAATAGTTCAACTTAATCAAATTACTAGATGAACTCCCACTAAATTCAACATCCCTCAAGTTGTTTAGTGAACACGATCCAAATTCACCACACCTAATCCGATCATCACGAGAAGAGATGTGGTTTCAATGGTGGACAACGAAGTGTCGATCATACCATTCATATGACTCATGCTTAACCTTTCGGTTCTTGCGTTCCGAGGCCATGTCTGTACATGCTAGGCTCGTCAAGTTAGACCCAAGTATTTCCGCGTGTGCAAAACTGGCTTGCACCCGTTGTATGTGAGCGTAGAGTCTATAGCACCCGATCATCACGTGATGCTTGGACACGACGAACTTTCACAACGGTGCATACTTGGGGAGAACACAGTTTTTATCTTGATCTTTAAGTGAGGAATCATCTTATAATGCTACCGTCGCGATCTAAGCATAATAAGATACATAAAAGGATAAACATCACATGCATATAACTTTATGTGACATGGTATAGCCAATCTTCGCGCAATGATCTCCATCTTGTGCGTTCCGGCATGATCTCCATCACTCCACCATGATTGCCTCCACCACGAACAGCAACTACAACTATTGCTAACTAATTAGCGATAAAGTAAAGCTATTACATGGCGTATAAGAAGTTGACTCGCAGGTCATACACAATTATAAAGACAACCATATGGCTCCTGCCGGTTGTGTACTCATCGACAAGCAAGTCGTGAAACATTACAAAACATGATCATCGCATACAATATACACATCACATCTTGGGCCATACCATATCACAGAAAACACTCCCTGCAAAAACAAGTTAGACGCCTCTACTTTGTTGTTGCATGTTTTACGTGGCTCATGGGAGTAGATGCTAAGAACGATTCTTACCTACGGAAAGCCACAACGGTGATATTATGGTTGCCAAACTCCGGTGTTAATCCCATGACAACTATAGTGAGAGAAACTGACATCCACCAGCCGCATGTGTGGTACAAGCCACACGTCAAGTGCGGAGCCGGTCTCGCGAACGACGTCGCGTAAGGTTGGCCTGGACCGCTTTAATCTCACTATCCCGCGTCATAAGAAGAACACAAACAAGAGGCTTGCAACAGAAAACATCAACGCCCGCAACAACCATGTTGCGTTCTACTCGTGAAACACATCTACGCATAGATCTAGCTCTGATACCACTGAAGGGTTTACCGGCATAGTAAATCAAAATTTTCTACGGAGCGAACAGAGGGAAAGCCAAGATCTAATCTAGGAAATGCAAACAACGAGAGAGATTAGATTGGATCTTCATACCCTTGAAGATTCGCACAGCGGAACGTTCGTCGGAACGTGGGTGATGTAGTCGTACTCGCTTCTCCTCCTCACGATCCGATCCGATCTAGCAGCACAAGTGGCGGTGCCTCCGTGAGATGCACACGTGCAGCACCTCGACGTCTCCTCCTTCCTCGGACCAGCAAGTATGGTGGAGAGATGGATTGGATCTACAACACGACGGCGTGGTGTATATGGTGGAGAATTTCTGCTGCAGGGCTTCGCCTACAAACAGTCGGGAGGGAGAGAGGAGGGCCAGCAGGGAGGCTAGGGCTTGGAGGAAGGTGTGTGTTGGTGGGGAGGGGGCGCACCAGCCCTCTATATATAGAGGGGGGGTGCGGCCAGCCCTTGCCCATCCTCCAAGCCTATCTCCAGTTTAAACAATTTAAACTTTCCCTTATCTAGAAATCCTATCTTATCTCTAGTTTAAACGATTTAAACTTATCTAGGATCGGCTGGGCCCTATGGGGCCTTGTGCCCCTGGCCCAATGCGGCCAGGACACTCCCTCATAGGCCCATGCCCCCTCCCGGAAGGTGGGACCACGTTGGCCCCCTTCCGGAAGGTTCTAGAAGCTTCCGGTACAATACCGATTAATCCGGAACAATTCCGAACTCCAAAAACTGCACTGCCTTATATGAATCTTATTCTCCGGACCACTTCGGAACCTCTCGTGATGTCCCGGATCCCATCCGAGACTCTGAACAAAAAATTCATAAACCAATTATCCAATCTATCCTAGCGTCGAGACACGTTAAGTGTGTGACCCTGCGGGTTCGAGAATATGCAGACATGATCTTCTATCAATAATCAACAGCGGGGTCTGGGCACCCATATTGACTCCCACACATTCATCGATGATCATATCGGATGAACCACAATGCCAGGATTCAATCAATCCCATATATATATTCCCTTCATCTCGCGATATTTTACCTGCCCGAGATTGGATCGTCGGTATCGTCATACCTAGTTCAATCTCGTTCACAGCAAGTACTTTACTCGTTCCGTAATCCGATATCACTTTGTGATTAACTCCTTAACCACATGCTTGCAAGCGGTGTTGATATCGATTACCGAGTGGGCTCGAAGTATATCTCTCCGACTTGGGAGGGACAAATCCCATCTCGATACATACAACCCAACAGATACTTTCCGATCACCTGAGAGACACCTTTATGATCACCCTCTCATAGGATGACGTTTGATGACCTCAAAGCTTTCTTCCGATACCAGGGAGTTGCATTATCTCATGGTCTAAGGAATACAATATTTGACATAGGAAAAGCTTCGCAAAGATGAACACAATGAAACGATCTAATAGCTTTGCTTAGTTTGGGTCTGTCCACCATATCATTCTCCCAATGATATGATCTCATTATCAATTGACAACTCATGTCTATGGTTAGGAAACCTTAACCATCATTGATCAATGAGCTAGTCCATAGAGGCGTACTAGGGACACGGTGTTGTTCACAAACCACACAAGTATTAATGTTTCCGCTTAATACAATTCTAGCATGGAATATAAACTTTATCATGAACAAGAATTATAATAATAACATCTTTATTATTGCCTCTAGGGCATAATTCCAATAGTGGATCCATATGTGGTATGTGAAAAGAACACACATGCAATGACTCTGGTTCTTGTTAGTAAAAAAGAACACACATGCAATGACACTGGTGGATCCATGTGTGGTCTCTGAAGAGAACACACATGCAATGACTCTGGTTGTTATTAGTGAAAAGAGCACACATGCAATGACACTGGTTGATCCATAGGTGGATTGTGAAAAGAACACACATGCAATGACACTAGTGGATCCATATGTGGATTGTGAAAAGAGCACACATGCAATGACTCTTGTTGTTGTTAATAAAGAGAGCACACATGCAATGACACTAGTGGATCCATGTGTGGTCTCTAAAGAGAACACACATTTCAATGACTCTGGTTTTTGTTAGTAAAAAGAACACACATGCAATGACACTGGTGGATCCATGTGTGGTCTCTGAAGAGAACACACATGCAATGACTCAGGTTGTTGTTAGTAAAAAGAGCACACATGCATTGACACTGGTGGATCCATAGGTGGATTGTGAAAAGAACACACATGCAATGACACTGGTGGATCCATATGTGGTATGTGAAAAGAACACACATTTCAATAACTCTAGTTGTTGTTAGTAAAAAGAACACACATGCAATGACACTGGTGGATCCATGTGTGGTCTCTAAAGAGAGCACACATTTCAATGACACTGGTGGATCCATATGTGGTATGTGAAAAGAACACACATGAAATGACTCTAGTTGTTGTTAGTAAAAAGAACACAATGCAATGACACTGGTGGATCCATAGGTGGATTGTGAAGAGAGCATACATGCAATGACACTAGTGGATTCAATGACACTGGTGGATCCATATGTGGTATGTGAAAAGAACACACATGCAATGACTCTGGTTGTTGTTAGTAAAAACAACACACATGCAATGACACTGGTGGATCCATGTGTGGTATCTGAAGAGAACATACATTTCAATGACTCTAGTTTTTATTAGTAAAAAGAACACACGTGCAATGACACTGGTGGATCCATGTGTGGTCTCTGAAGAGAACAGACATGCAACGACTCTGGTTGTTGTTAGTAAAAAGAGCACACATGCAATGACACTGGTGGATCCATATGTGGTATTGATGGCTCAATGCACGACGCGCAGAAAAATGCTTGTTGGCGGTGTTGATGTAGAGCTCGTTGGGAACCCCAAGAGGAAAGTATGATGAGCACAGCAGCAAGTTTTCCTTAGTTACGAAACCAAGGTTTAATCGAACCAGTAGGAGCAAGGAAACAGCCCAAAGGTGTTACTATCCGAGCTTTGGCAGGGCGCGCTACCGGTGCTAGTAGCAACATGGAGACCTACACAACACAACCACAAAACTTTGTCCCCAACTTGCGATGAGGTTTTCAATCTCACCGTGTTTTGCGGAAAACAAAGGATTAAACGTATCGAATGGAAAGAAGTAAAAGTTTGCAGAAAATAAACACAAAGCAGTAAAAAATTGTAGATTGAATATAAAAGACAAGGACCGGGATCCATAGTTCACTAGAGGTGGTCTCCTTAGATAGATAACATGTTGGGTGAACAAATTACAGCGGGGCAATTGACAAACACCGAGAAAGCAATACATGCATATACTAATCATCTTGAATCCTTTGAGACTTGATTGGGCAATACAACATAATACATAGACTGCCATCCAACTGCATCTATGACTAATAATCCACCTTCAGGTTATCATCCGAACCCCCTCCAGTATTAAGTTGCAAGCAACAGATTATTGCTTTACGAACTGCGTGTAAGGTAAACAATATGATTGTTCTATGAATAAAGGATTGTTGTTTTCTCCCTAGTAGCAACAGCACATCTAGTACCTTAGAGATTTCTGTGACTTCCCCAGATTACCAGAGGCATGAACCCACTATCGAGCATAAATACTAACTCTTGGACCTGCTAGGGTCTACTTGGCCAAGATAGCTACTAACAACGGAAAGCATGCAAGATCACAAATAACAAAGACATGATAGAATCAATAATCAATCTGAAATAGCATCTCAATATCCATCGGATCCCCGCAAACACAACATGTATGAATTACAAATAGATGATCTTGATCATGAACGGATCTCACAAGATCTAAACATGAAAGCACAAAGGTGGAGAAACCAGCCATCTAGCTACTACATGGATCCGTAGTCCAAGGATGAACTACTCACGCATCACACCGGAGGCTACAGACTCTTTCGTGGATTTTTGATCGGACACTTAGGGTTTTCGTCCCGAGGGCAATATATAGGCAGAAGGAGAGGCCGAGGGGCTGCCGGGAGCGGCCACACCACCCCCTGGCGCGGGCCAGGCCTAGCCGTGCGGCCAGGTACTGTGGTGGCTCCCTAGCCCTTCTCCGTCTCGTATTCTGGCACTTGATCCCATCCAGAAAAATAGGCAATTTGGCTTTTGTCCCGTCCAATTCCGAGAATATTCATTTTCTGACTTTCCTGGAACCAAAAACAGCTGAAAACAGGCAGCAGACACTGTGGCTCTTGTTAATAGGTTAGTCCAAGAAATCATATGAAAAGTACTCCAAAGTTGGAACAAAACATAAGAAAGTGGATAAAACCAAGCATGGAACATCAAAAATTATAGATACATTTGCAATGTATCAACATCCCCAAGCTTAACTCCTGCTCGTCCTCGAGTAGGTAAGTGATAAAAAGAAATAATTTTTGAGGTGACATGCACCATCAAAGACTTGATCAAAATATTTGCAAAACATTCAAGGCTGGGATCATAGTACTTCAATCATAACATGAAAGACAAAGTTCTAGCAATAAGACAGAGAAATTATGATGCAACATGAAAAGGCACAAACAAAAGATTCATGAATAACATGTTTTGCAAGATATTTGTTTATTTCACATAAAGAAAGCATAGCATAATAGTATTCAGCTTGTCCCTCAATAGAGTAGCAAATATAAATGCATAGGACACCTTCAAAGTTCATCAGAGTGACTAGATACAATAGTTTCAAACAAGCAATAACAAGTTATGCATCAATCAACTAGTCTTGGGACAATGCACATAGAACTAAGAATGGCCACTATGCTCTCAAAGTAGGTGCATAAAGTTAGAAGGTGGAGACTCAATATAATGTTGGAAGAAAGGCCTTTTGTAAAAGGAAGTAGGGATTCAAGTCTCATAAAGAGCTTCCAAAAATTATGGTACTTAATAGCTTCCATCTCTCATTGCCCCTATCATAAGCATCTTGAAGTGATTAAGGTTAAAGTGAACAAACTATGGTGTACATGCTTGATGAAGTATAAGTCAGAAATCTCATGTCCCTTGTATACGAGGGCCGCTCCTCATGCTACTCAAGTTTAGTCACCGGTAAGTTCTTGTCATCATATGTACATGTGTATCATTGAGAACCGCCAACGGGGTACCCCTTGCCCGATGATACGGAAGAATCCCCATATCAAAATGACAAGGCAAGCAGACAACGAGCATCTCAGCATTCTTCTTATTTACCATGGGAATATGGTTCTTTTTCTCTCTTTCCTCTTTTCATAGTATCTCTTTTTTCTTTTTTCTTTGTTTTCTCAATATAGGACTCTTTTTTTTTATAAGAAGAATGCTTCATAGACAACTCATTATGGTTACGCTGCAGGTTTCCACCATGTCAGCATGGATTAGACCAGCAGCCCAGGCATTTCTCTAACACATATACATAACTCCATGGACTTACAAGCTCCCCTTTCATTTCACACCGACGACATCCATATACAAAAGAGCATGATATCAACTAGGTACAAGTACCAAGTGCAATGTTGAAAGCGTTCCCCATGAAAGCATGGTTCTGCTAATTCCCAACAAATAAGTGCAAGCATATACAACATAGACGACACAATGGTTCAAGTTTATTAAGGGCAAGTAAAGTAAAGTGTGCCATCAAGTTCGTGAGAGCTTTAATCACTAGTTTTCTCATAACAAGTGGAAGGTAAACAAAAGCATGAATATACTTGGAATAGCATAAGCTAGTAGGTAGGTATGGTGTACTCTTTGGAATAATTTGGTTTAGGGAGTTGGATGCATGAGTGGAACTCATACTTGGTTGTGGAGGCTAGCAAAAGACTGGGAGCGACAAACTAAGAGAGAAATAATGGCCATAATCATGCAAAGCGACAAAACATCATTGATCAAAGCATAAAGTGATACTACAAGTTGAAAACTAAAGGATCATAAAGGCTTATGGTGACTTGTGATAGTCATAACATTGTGTGAGCATGTGCCAAGTCAACCCAAATGAAGCATCAAAGGAGAATACCACTATACTATGCTTTAATATGCTAAAACAACGCATGATTCATCCAAGGCACATTAAGCAATCTCAATTGTTTATAACAATTCATGCTACAGCAAATAATACTAAGCATAAAGCCAAAACAATATCAAGCATGGCATGACAAAGCATAGGCCACAGTCAAAAACGAGCTCTTTTTACCACATAAGTATGAACTTTTCCTACTCTTTTCCAAACCAAACCAAACTATTTGCAAACCAAAGTGTGAAAGAGGGGTCCAACCAACTTATTTAGAAAACTAAGCAAACCAAGCAAACTAAAACCCAAAACAAAAAACGAAAAAGAAGACGCTCCAAGAAAAACACAACTGTGCATGAAACAATAAAGATGAAGCGTTTGGAAGAAACCTAGAATTTTTATTGATGAAGAAGGGGAATGCCTTGGGCATCCCCAAGCTTTGACGCTTGTACTTATTGGATATTTCTTGGGGTGACACGCGTGGCATCCCCAAGCTTGAGCTTTAGTCCATCCTTCATCTCATTACTCATTCCTTCCATACACCTGAAATTTTTCCTTCATACAAAACTTCACACAATCTCATTAGCAACATTAGTGCACTTATGATAAATAAGTCTCAAGGTTCAGTTCTAACACCAAATAAACTTTAGAACACTAGATAATGTAGCACTTCCCTCAAAAATCTCAATTCCCCAAAAGAACTCAAGAAGGAACCAACAAGAAGCAAATGCAGAAAATGGCAGAAATCTGTCAAAACAGACCAGCAGGTAAAGACGAATTTTTTCGAAGACCTTCTGTTGCTCAAATCAAAAAGTGTTGAACTAATGAAAGTTAGATAAAACCTAGGGCAGAAGCACAAAAATTACATCTCAATCCGACATACAGAGCTCTCTCAGGAATTTTTACGGTGAAGCACAAGAATCTGTTTCGGGACAACAACTTTCCCAATCATTACTTCACTCTCATTAGAGGTTACTATTGGCACAAAAAGCAAATAAAAAGGATAAGAAGAGGTTATTACAGAGGTAATAACTTACAAGAATCATCTAAAACTCTTGGGTTATCTCCCAACAAGTACTTTTCTTTAACGCCTTTAAGTTAGGCATAAGAAGCAAAGAAAGAATCAAGTGTTCTCAAATGAAGAAGCATTAAGACCAAATCTTGTTTTCATAGGAGAAGCAAAATAAATCTTTTCTCTCTTTTTAGGGAAGTGTTCTATACCTTTATTGAGTGGGAGTTGATATTTAATGGTGCCTTCTTTCATATCAATGATGGCACCAACAGTTCTAAGAAAAGGTCTTCCCAAAGTAATAGGACAAGAAGCATTGTATTCAACATCCAAAACATAGAAATCAACGGGGACATAGGAATCGTTAACCATAATAAGAACATCATTAAGACTCCCCATGAGTTTCTTTTTAACATTAGCATCAAGTGGGACATTCAAATAACAATCTTCAAGAGGAGGAAAATAAAGCATATCATAAATCCTTCTAGGCATAATAGAAACACTACTATCAAGATCACACAAAGATTTGAAATCAAAGTCATTCACTTTCAAATTAATGATGGGTTCCCAACCATCTTCTTGTTTTATAGGAATAGAAGCTTTATGTTTCATCTTTTCTTCCTTAATCTTTATGAGAGCATCGGTAATGTGTTTTGTAAAGGCCATGTTCATAGCACTAGCATTAGGACTTTTAGCAAGCTTTTGTAGGAACTTAATAACTTCAGAGATGTTGCAACCATCAAGATCAAAATCAACTTTATCATCTAAAGTAGTAGAACTATTACTAGCCTCAACACTAGTGGTGCTAATAGTAGAAACACTAACGTTTCTAGCAATCTCATCTTCTCTTTCCCACTTAGCATGTAATTCAGCTAATAGTCTAACATTTTCAATGACACTGGTGGATCCATGTTTGGTGTCTGAAGAGAACACACATGCAATGACTCTGGTTGTTATTAGTGAAAAGAGCACACATGCAATGACATTGGTGGATCCATAGGTGGATTGTGAAAAGAACACACATGCAATGACATTGGTGGATCCATATGTGGATTGTGAAAAGAGCACACATGCAATGACTCTTGTTGTTGTTAGTAAAGAGAGCACACATCCAAGGAAACTAGTGGATCCATGTGTGGTCTCTGAAGAGAACACACATTTCAATGACACTGGTGGATCCATATGTAGTATGTGAAAGGAACACACATGAAATGACTCTAGTTGTTGTTAGTAAAAAGAACACACATGCAATGACACTGGTGGATCCATAGGTGGATTGTGAAGAGAGCATACATGCAATCACACTGGTGGATTCAATGGCACTGTTGGATCCATATGTGGTATGTGAAAAGAACACACATGCAATGACTCTGGTTGTTGTTAGTAAAAATAACACACATGCAATCACACTGGTGGATCCATGTGTGGTCTCTGAAGAGAACCCACATGCAATTACTCTGGTTGTTATTAGTCAAAAGAGCACACATGCAATGACACTGGTGGATCCATAGGTGGATTGTGAAAAGAACACACATGCAATGACACTGGTGGATCCATGTATGGATTGTGAAAAGAGCACACATGCAATGACTCTTGGTGTTGTTAGTAAAGAGAGCACACATGCAATGACACTGGTGGATCCATGTGTGGTCTCTCAAGAGAACACACATTTCAATGACTCTGGTTTTTGATAGTAAAAAGAACACACATGCAATGACACTGGTGGATCCATGTGTGGTCTCTGAAGAGAACACACATGCAATGACTCTAGTTGTTGTTAGTAAAAAGAGCACACATGCATTGACACTGGTGGATCCATAGGTGGATTGTGAAAAGAACACACATGCAATGACACTGGTGGATCCATATGTGGTATGTGAAAAGAACACACATTTCAATGACTCTGGTTATTGTTAATAAAAAGAACACACATGTAATGACACTGGTGGATCCATATGTGGTATGTGAAAAGAACACACATTTCAATGACTCGGGTTGTTGTTAGTAAAAAGAACACACATGCAATGACACTGGTGGATCCATGTGTGCTCTCTGAAGAGAACATACATTTCAATGACACTGTTGGATCCATATGTGGTATGTGAAAAGAACACACATGAAATGACTCTAGTTGTTGTTAGTAAAAAGAACACACATGCAATGACACTGGTGGATCCATAGGTGGATTGTGAAGAGAGCATACATGCAATGACACTGGTGGATCCATATGTGGTATGTGAAAAGAACACACATGCAATGACTCTGGTTGTTGTTAGTAAAAAGAACACACATGCAGTGACACTGGTGGATCCATGTTTGGTCTCTGAAGAGAACACACATGCAATGACTCTGGTTGTTATTAGTGAAAATAGCACACATGCAATGACACTGGTGGATCCATAGGTGCATTGTGAAAAGAACACACATGCAATGACACTGGTGGATCCATATGTGGATTGTGAAAATAGCACACATGCAATGACTCTTGCTGTTGTTAGTAAAGAGAGAACACATCCAATGAAACTAGTGGATCCATGTGTGGTCTCTGAAGAGAACACACATTTCAATGACACTGGTGGATCCATATGTAGTATGTGAAAGGAACACACATGAAATGACTCTAGTTGTTGTTAGTAAAAAGAACACACATGCAATTACTCTGGTTGTTATTAGTCAAAAGAGCACACATGCAATGACACTGGTGGATCCATAGGTGGATTGTGAAAAGAACACACATGCAATGACACTGGTGGATCCATGTATGGATTGTGAAAAGAGCACACATGCAATGACTCTTGGTGTTGTTAGTAAAGAGAGCACACATGCAATGACACTGGTGGATCCATGTGTGGTCTCTCAAGAGAACACACATTTCAATGACTCTGGTTTTTGATAGTAAAAAGAACACACATGCAATGACACTGGTGGATCCATGTGTGGTCTCTGAAGAGAACACACATGCAATGACTCTAGTTGTTGTTAGTAAAAAGAGCACACATGCATTGACACTGGTGGATCCATAGGTGGATTGTGAAAAGAACACACATGCAATGACACTGGTGGATCCATATGTGGTATGTGAAAAGAACACACATTTCAATGACTCTGGTTATTGTTAATAAAAAGAACACACATGTAATGACACTGGTGGATCCATATGTGGTATGTGAAAAGAACACACATTTCAATGACTCGGGTTGTTGTTAGTAAAAAGAACACACATGCAATGACACTGGTGGATCCATGTGTGCTCTCTGAAGAGAACATACATTTCAATGACACTGTTGGATCCATATGTGGTATGTGAAAAGAACACACATGAAATGACTCTAGTTGTTGTTAGTAAAAAGAACACACATGCAATGACACTGGTGGATCCATAGGTGGATTGTGAAGAGAGCATACATGCAATGACACTGGTGGATCCATATGTGGTATGTGAAAAGAACACACATGCAATGACTCTGGTTGTTGTTAGTAAAAAGAACACACATGCAGTGACACTGGTGGATCCATGTTTGGTCTCTGAAGAGAACACACATGCAATGACTCTGGTTGTTATTAGTGAAAATAGCACACATGCAATGACACTGGTGGATCCATAGGTGCATTGTGAAAAGAACACACATGCAATGACACTGGTGGATCCATATCTGGATTGTGAAAAGAGCACACATGCAATGACTCTTGCTGTTGTTAGTAAAGAGAGAACACATCCAATGAAACTAGTGGATCCATGTGTGGTCTCTGAAGAGAACACACATTTCAATGACACTGGTGGATCCATATGTAGTATGTGAAAGGAACACACATGAAATGACTCTAGTTGTTGTTAGTAAAAAGAACACACATGCAATGACACTGGTGGATCCATAGGTGGATTGTGAAGAGAGCATACATGCAATCACACTGGTGGATTCAATGAAACTCTTGGATCCATATGTGGTATGTGAAAAGAACACACATGCAATGACTCTAGTTGTTGTTAGTAAAAAGAACACACATGCAATCACACTGGTGGATCCATGTGTGGTCTCTGAAGAGAACGCACATGCAATGACTCTGGTTGTCATTAGTCAAAAGAGCACACATGAAATGACACTGGTGGATCCATACGTGGATTGTGAAAAGAACACACATGCAATGACACTGTGGATCCATAGGTGGATTGTGAAGAGAGCATACATGCAATGACACCGGTGGATTCAATGACACTGGTGGATCCATATGTGGTATGTGAAAAGAACACACATGAAATGACTCTAGTTGTTGTTAGTAAAAAGAACACACATGCAATGACACTGGTGGATCCATAGGTGGATTGAGAAGAGAGCATACATGCAATGACACTGGTGGATTCAATGACACTGGTGGATCCATATGTAGTATGTGAAAAGAACACACATGCAATGACTATGGTTGTTGTTAGTAAAAAGAACACACATGCAATGACACTGGTGGATCCATGTTTGGTCTCTGAAGAGAACACACATGCGATGACTCTGGTTGTTATTAGTGAAAAGAGCACACATGCAATGACACTGGTGGATCCATAGGTGGATTGTGAAAACAACACACATGCAATGACACTGGTGGATCCATATGTGGATTGTGAAAAGAGCACACATGCAATGAATCTTGTTGTTGTTAGTAAAGAGAGCACACATCCAATGACACTAGTGGATCCATGTGTGGTCTCTAAAGAGAACACACATTTCAATGACTCTAGTTGTTGTTAGTAAAAAGAGCACACATGCAATGACACTGGTGGATCCATGTGTGGTCTCTAAAGAGAACACACATGCAATGACTCAGGTTGTTGTTAGTAAAAAGAGCACACATCCATTGACACTGGTGGATCCATAGGTGGATTGCGAAAAGAACACACATGCAATGACACTGGTGGATCCATATGTGGTATGTGAAAAGAACACACATTTCAATGACTCTATTTGTTGTTAGTAAAAAGAACACACATGCAATGACACTGGTGGATCCATGTGTGGTCTCTAAAGAGAACACACGTGCAATAACTCTGGTTGTTGTTAGTGAAAAGAGCACACATGCAATGACTCTGGTGTATCCATAGGTGGATTGTGAAAATAACACACATGCAATCACACTGCTGGATCCATATGTTGTATTTGAAAATAACACACATTTCAATGACTCTGGTTGTTAGTAAAAAGAACACTGATGCAATGACACTAGTGGATCCATAGGTGGATTGTGAAAAGAACACACATGCAATGACACTGGTGGATCCATATGTGGTATGTGAAAAGAACACACATGCAATGACTCTGGTTATTGTTAGTTAAAAGAACACACATGTAATGACACTGGTGGATCCAATTGTGGTCTCTAAAGAGAACACACATTTCAATGGCACTAGTGGATCTATATGTTGTTTGTGAAAAGAACACACATGAAATGACTCTAGTTGTTGTTAGTAAAAAGAACACAATGTAATGACACTGGTGGATCCATAGGTGGATTGTGAAGAGAGCATACATGCAATGACACTGGTGGATTCAATGACACTGGTGGATCCATATGTGGTATCTGAAAAGAACACACACGCAATGACTCTGGTTGTTGTTAGTAAAATGAACACACATGCAATGACACTGATTGATCCATGTGAAGTCTCTTAAGAGAAGACACATTTCAATGACTCTAGTTTTTGTTAGTAAAAAGAACACACATGCAATAAAACTGGTGGATCCATGTGTGGTCTCTGAAGAGAACACACATGCAATGACTCTGGTTGTTGTTAGTAAAAAGAGCACACATGCAATGACACTGGTGGATCCATAGGTTGATTGTGAAAAGAACACACATGCAATGACACTGGTGGATCCATATGTGGTATGTGAAAAGAACACACATTTCAATGACTCTTGTTGTCATTAGTAAAAAGAAGACACATGCAATGACACTGGTGGATCCATGTGTGGATTGTGAAGAGAGCATACATGCAATGACACTGGTGGATTCAATGACACTGGTGGATCCATAAGTGGTATGTGAAAAGAACACACATGCAATGAGTCTGGTTGTTGTTAGTAAAAAGAACACACATGCAATGACACTGGTGGATCCATGTGAGGTATCTAAAGAGAACACACATTTCAATGGCTCTAGTTTTTGTTAGTAAAAAGAACACACATGCAATGACACTGGTGGATCCATGTGTGGTCTCTGAAGAGAACACACATGCAATGACTCTGGTTGTTGTTAGTAAAAAGAGCACACATGCAATGACACGGGTGGATCCATAGATGGATTGTGAAAAGAACACACATGCAATGACACTGGTGGATCCATATGTGGTATGTGAAAAGAACACACATTTCAATGACTCTAGTTGTTGTTAATAAAAAGAACACACATGCAATGACACTGGTGGATCCATATGTGGTATGTGAAAAGAACACACATTTCAATGACTCTGGTTGTTGTTAGTAAAAAGAACACACATGCAATGACACTGGTGGATCCATGTGTGCTCTCTGAAGAGAACATACATTTCAATGACACTGGTGGATCCATATGTGGTATGTGAAAAGAACACACATGAAATGACTCTAGTTGTTGTTAGTAAAAAGAACACACATGCAATGACACTAGTGGATCCATGTGTGGTCTCTAAAGAGAACACACGTGCAATGACTCTGGTTGTCGTTAGTGAAAAGAGCACACATGCAATGACACTGGTGTATCCATAGGTGGATTGTGAAAAGAACACACATGCAATCACACTGCTGGATCCATATGTTGTATTTGAAAATAACACACATTTGAATGACTCTGGTTGTTAGTAAAAAGAACACACATGCAATGACACTAGTGGATCCATAGGTGGATTGTGAAAAGAACACACATGCAATGACACTGGTGGATCCATATGTGGTATGTGAAAAGAACACACATGCAATGACTCTGGTTGTTGTTAGTTAAAAGAACACACATGTAATGACACTGGTGGATCCATGTGTGGTCTCTAAAGAGAACACACGTGCAATGACTCTGGTTGTTGTTAGTGAAAAGAGCACACATGCAATGACACTTGTGTATCCATAGGTGGATTGTGAAAAGAACACACATGCAATCACACTGCTGGATCCATATGTTGTATTTGAAAATAACACACATTTCAATGACTCTGGTTGTTAGTAAAAAGAACACACATGCAATGACACTAGTGGATCCATAGGTGGATTGTGAAAAGAACACACATGCAATTGCACTGGTGGATCCATATGTGGTATGTGAAAAGAACACACATGCAATGACTCTGGTTGTTGTTAGTTAAAAGAACACACATGTAATGACACTGGTGGATCCATGTGTGGTCTCTAAAGAGAACACACATTTCAATGGCACTGGTGGATCTATATGTTGTATGTGAAAAGAACACACATGAAATGACTCTAGTTGTTGTTAGTAAAAAGAACACAATGTAATGACACTGGTGGATCCATAGGTGGATTGTGAAGAGAGCATACATGTGTAAGACCCCTCCTTTATAAAGGAAAGGATCCCTGTGATTGCAATGCTAGTCCCTAGATCAATGCTAGCATCCACAGTTTAAGATGAAGTACACAGATACAAGGGTCGTTTATTACATTCATTCCAGAGATAAAACATAGTCTTTTACAACTCAAGGCCAAAGGCCTAATACAAGAGTTTATGGAATAAGTAAATAAACATAAGTCTTCATCTTCATGTGCCACAGGAAAGCATGTTGAGTGTAGACTCATGACTCCTAATCATCATCGGAGTAACCTGCAACATTACAAGTTACAGCCACAGAGGGTCAATACTTTGGAATAGTATTGGCAAGTGATACCTTAGCTTATTTAAGTGGACTATAATACTATATGCATTTGGCTAAGTGGAGCTTAGGCTTGCATTGCTCAAAATAGGTTTTTCCTTATCATTTGAAAACACTAAGTTTTTGTTTGGCACAAAACTTTCCCAAGGCATCTACTAATCAAAGACTGAAGATCCTTTCCAAGGCATCTATCAATCAAAGACTGAAGATCCTTTAACCCTTGTTCACCCACAAGATTTTAATTTAGAAATTGGGATGAGGAGATTCTTGATAGCTTCCATGTCTTTATGCTCAAATTGTCCTTTACCAGGGACATGGCTAAGTACTTAGATTTTTCACTCTGCAGAGGTGGTGCACTTTCCCCACAAGACTTGGTTTCACCAAGACAAGATCTTTCAGAAGCCTTCCCTTAGACCAACATGGACGCGCTCCAACCTATCAAACCCCTACCACCAACTGTCCATGTGGCTAAGTTATTGCAACCTATATGATCCAGGCAGAGCCCATAATGCCAAGTGGCTGCACTTGAAGCTTCTCAACATTTGACATCTCAAATCTCTTTGTTCCTTGGTGGCCATCCACAAGTGAGATATCAAGTTTTCCCCAGTATACCGGACTTGGTGGAGCCCAAGTTTTCCCCAGTATTCTGGACTTGCATAACCACTCAACACAAACCAAACTTTCCATTCCACCCAGGTGATTCATTTACTTAGTTGTTTTATTAAACAAAACATATGTCCACAGACTTAGAAATTTTCCATAGCATGAATATATATACCACCCTTGTTTTCTATTAGCTAAGCTAAGCATGATAGTAATAGGAATCTTGACTTAGGTAGTTTTCACTAAGGCTTCATCTACTAGGTTTTCCCATAGCAAGGTCTATACTTAGCAAATAAAATCCATGTAAGATTTACTTAGCAAAAACACTAATGCATAGTGAAAATAATGGGAAAAAAGATATGAAGCATCACTTGCCTTGGTAATGGGGAGAGTAGCACTCTTCACAGTCATAATCACTAGCAAACTCTACACACAAAGTTGTAGCACACAATTACACACAATTTAAATACAATCAAAAATAATATGAATGCATGCATGCATGAATTTACTAAGTGGTGATTTTTAAAACTCTACCAAGCAAGTGCATGAATACTGAAACTTAACAAGACACCAAAATTTGCCAAAACAAACTTATTTAACCCTAAAACAAATTACTAAACTAAATCCATACTCAAAATAGCCTTAAACAAGTTTCTACAAATAAATTCATTCTAATGGTTACTATTTGTTAAACACATTGGATATTCAGAAAGGTCTTGTTTCACTGAATCCAACGGTATAAAGTTTGCAGAAATCTAACGTGGCATTCAAAAGTTATGGCAGTTTGAAGTTTGGATCTAATTCTGGTTTTAAATTCTGTTTTTGAATTCATCCTAGCCACGCGTCGCAACCTCACTGGCGTGTACCTGTTCGCACTGGATCGATCTCCACAGCCATAGGATTTAAATGAGATCTGGCGGCTTAGATGCACGCGTACCTCTTCGTCCTCCTTCTATTCTACGCCACAGGATCTAGATCCAACGTTCCTAATTAACCTGACCACACTCGGGCGGCGCTAGCAGCGCTGACTGGCGGCGGCGCGTCTGACTACGGTGGCGGCGGCGTTCTAGATCTTCCCAGGAAACAAGAAGGTGCTTACCAGATCCGCGAAGACTTGCTGAAGCTCAACGTGGTACTGGATTGTGGAGGGGCGCTCGGAGATGGACTCTGGATCTCGTTGGAGTTACGTCTGGCGTCAGGTGGATGTTGTCGGAGTCATTGCCGAGGTTCAGCATCGCCCTAACACGAGCCAGGGGGTTTAGGAGATGCGCAAGGCAACTGCGAGCAAGCTCGTGTGAAGGAAAAGGCAAGGGGCGCACGGGACTTACGGAAATTTGGTCGCCGGAGTCGAGGTGGTCGGTGCTTGCGGTGTCGAGCGGAAACGGCGACCTGGGGCAGTACAGGATGAACTAGTGGGGTCAGGAGGTGCGCAAAGATTCACTGAATCAGATAGCAAGAGTGAGAGGCAGAGGGGAACACGAGGCTCACCGGAATTGATCACCGGAGTCGGCTCTGTCTGCGGTGGTGTGGGGTTGATTGAGGGCAGCCTGGTGGCGGAGTGAGCGTGGTGTTTGGGGGGAAATGCTCGCGAGGCAGAGAGGATCTTATAGCCAGAGGCTCGACAGGAAACGCTCGTGGATTAATGCCCAATTAAGCTCGGTATCACTGCGGCAACGATCCGCGGCGGAGATCGTGCGCGGATTCAGGGGGAAGACGATGCTGACGTGGAGGAGGCCCGCTCGTCAGCGAAGTGCGCGAGGTGGAGGTGGGGTCTGTCTTACAGCGTCTGACTGGGTGCGCTCGCGCGTGAGAGAAGAAAAGGAAACTCCCCGGGTGGGCTTGTTGGGCTCGTTTCGTTGCTGGGCCAGAAACCTGGCGCGCGGCCTTTTTCCTTTGTTTCACTCTTTTCTTTTTCTAATTCTATTTTCTGGAATGATTTTGATATGAATTCAAATCCTTTTGAATTCAAACAGTTCTGGGGATTTTTTGTAGGGTACTGAGGTTTCAAAATCAGTCATTTAACCATGTGGTAACCTTGCAAGGGCTTGGTCAACTTGGATTTCAAACAAACAGAGACTTTGCTTCTATTTTGCAAATGTTTGAAATAGGGTTTTGAAATCATTTCTAAATTATAACTTTGATCTAAATTTTTCACACACACTTTCCAACAAGGGAGGCTAGCAAACAAGTTCCTAAACATTCAAGTCTCAAAGGGTGATGGCCATTTGAGTTAAATTTGCTTACATGAAATCATAGCACAAGCTTCTGCTTCTAAATGATTTTGAGAAAAACCCTAAATGAATGAAGGATGCAAGGATGATATGAATGAGTTTTGAAATATGATTTTAGGGATGTTACAAATCTAACCCCCTTAAGATGAATCTCGCCCTCGAGATTCGGATTGGCTAGCAAATAGGTGAGGGTGGTCTTTCCGAAGATCATCTTCTCTTTCCCATGTTGCTTCCTCTTCGGAGTGATGATTCCATTGCACTTTGCAAAACTTTATAGTTTTTGTCCTTGTGACTCTTTCTGCGGTCTCAAGAATCTTGACAGGCTTTTCTTCATAGGTGAGATCACTTTCTAGTTGAATTTCTTGCAAAGATATGGTATCCTTCAAAGAAGATTCTTCCATTTTTGGGTGACATTTCTTAAGCTGACTCACATGAAAAACATTATGGACTGCTAATAAAGATGCTGGCAGTTCGATTTCATATGCAACTTCTCCCTTGCGACTTAGAATGTTGAATGGTCCAACATATCTTGGTGCCAACTTTCCTTTGACTCCAAATCTTTTCACTCCACGAAGTGGTGATACTCTAAGATAAGCTCTATCCCCAACTTCGTAGGTGACTTCTCTACGCTTAGAATCCGCGTAGCTTTTCTGTCGCGACTGTGCTATCTTCAACCTGTCCCTAACCAATTTGACCTTTTCTTCGGCGTCTTTGATAAGATCTGGTCCGAACAAACTTCTTTCTCCCACACCATTCCATAGCAATGGGGTGGTACACTTCCTTCCGTAGAGAAACTCAAACGGTGCCATCCCAATGCTAGATTGGTAACTGTTATTGTAAGAGAACTCTGCGTAAGGCAGACTTTCATCCCAACTTGCTCCATAGTCTAGGGCACATGCCCTCAACATGTCTTCAAGAATTTGATTAGTCCTTTCTGTTTGTCCATCAGTTTGAGGATGAAAAGCAGTGCTGAATTCCAACCTCGTTCCTAAAGATTCGTGAAGCTGTCTCCAAAAGTGAGAAGTGAACTGAGTTCCTCTATCAGACACAATACTCTTAGGCACACCGTGAAGGCATACAATTCTGCTCATGTAGATTTTGGCTAACTTGGCACTGGTATAAGTTGTCTTTACGGGTATAAAATGAGGCACTTTAGTTAGGCGATCCACTACTACCCATATGGAATCATACCCTGACCTGGTCCTTGGTAATCCGGTAATGAAATCCATACCAATATTTTCCCACTTCCATTCAGGAATAGGCATTGGTTGAAGCAAACCTGCTGGTTTTTGATGCTCCGCTTTCACTCTACTACACACATCACACAAAGCAATGTGTTTGGCGATGTCCCTTTTGAGATTGTTCCACCAAAATCTTTCTTTCATATCCATGTACATTTTGGTGTTTCCCGGGTGAATAGAATATGGAGAGTTATGGGCTTCTTGTAGAATCAGTTTTCGTAATTCCGGATCTTGTGGAACACAAATACGTTTCCCGTTCCATAAAGTACCTTGTTCGTCTATATGGAAACTTTTAGCTTTCCCTTGGCTAATCCTTTCCTTAATCTCTTTGATTTCTTTGTCCGTCTTTTGGGCTTCTTTAATCTTATCCAACAGGGTGGGTTGAACATCCAAAGACATAAGATGTCCTTCTGGCACAATCTCCAATCTGAGTTCCTGGAATTGCTTACACAAATCATCTGGCAATTCACCTTTGGTAAGGCCATTTACAAACGCCTTACGACTTAGAGCATCTGCTACTACATTTGCTTTACCAGGATGGTATTGCAAACTCAACTCGTAATCCTTGATAAGTTCTAGCCATCTCCTTTGTCTCATATTGATTTCCTTCTAGGTGAAGATATACTTCAAACTCTTATCATCGGTGAATACTTCACAACGTTTTCCCAAAAGGTAGTGTCTCCATGTTTTGAGTGCATGGACAACAGCAGCTAACTCTAAATCATGAGTAGGATAATTTACTTCATGAGTTTGGAGTTGTCTCGAGGCATAAGCCACAACTTTTCCGCCTTGCATAAGTACGGCACCTAATCCTTGATGAGAAGCATCACAATACACTTGGAAATCCTTTTCCAAGTCTGGTAGGCACAGAACAGGTGCTGACACAAGCCTCTTCTTTAATTCTTGAAAGCTGAGTTCACAACCTTCAGACCAAGCAAATTTCTTATCTTTCTTTAACAATTCTGTCATTGGTTTAGCAACCTTTGAAAATTTTTCAATGAATCTTCTGTAGTAACCTGCTAGACCAAGGAAACTACGAACCTCTTTTACGTTCTTAGGAGATTCCCATTCTGTCACAGCTGAAACTTTAGCAGGATCAACTGCTATACCATCTTTTGTCATAACGTGACCAAGAAATCCAACTTCATCTAACCAAAACTCACACTTGCTGAATTTAGCATAAAGCTTATGTTCCCTCAGTTTCTCAAGTATCAAGCGTAGATGTCTTTCATGCTCTTCCTTGCTCTTGGAGTAGACTAAGATGTCATCGATGAAAACGACAACAAACTTGTCGAGAAATTCCATGAACACTTTGTTCATCATATTCATGAAGTATGCTGGAGCGTTGGTTAAACCAAAAGGCATCACAGTGTACTCATACAATCCATACATTGTGGTGAATGCTGTTTTAGGTATGTCTTGCTCTCTTATCTTGAGTTGAAAATAGCCTGACCGAAGATCAATCTTCGAGAATACACATGCTCCTTCTAGCTGATCAAACAAGTCGTTGATTCTTGGCAAAGGATATTTGTTCTTGATGGTTACCTCGTTGAGAGAACGGTAATCTATGCATAATCTTTGAGTTCTGTCTCTTTTCTCTACGAACAAAACTGGAGCTCCCCAAGATGAAGAACTTGGCTGGATGAATCCTTTCTGCAATTGTTCTCCAAGCTGTTTCTTGAGTTCTTTAAGTTCGTCAACTGACATTTTATAAGGCCTCTTTGCTCTTGGTCCAGAACCTGGTACCAAATCTATTATAAACTCTACATCTCTATCTGGTGGCATTCCCGGCAACTCTTCCGGAAACACATCTGGATATTCACACACAATTGGCACAGTGTCCATGCTAACCCCCTTAAGAGAATTCAGCTTACTTCCTTTAGATTTAAAATTGGACTTGAATTTTATCCTCTTACCTTCAGGGGTTGTGAGTGAAACTGTACGATTGGCACAATCTAGTACTCCCTCATACTTAACCATCCAATCCATTCCCAAAATCACATCCAATCCTTGGGAATTTAGGATTATTAGGTTCACTGGAAACTTATGTTTTCCAATCTCTATAACTAGATCCCGGCATCCAAGACTCACTATCATATTTCCACCCGGAGAGATAACTTTTATTGGACACCCAATGTTTTCAGATGCAAACCCGTTTCTATCAACAAATGCTTTTGATATGAATGAATGAGATGCACTAGTGTCAAAGAGTACAAATGCTGAGATGGAATTGAGTCTGAACTTACCAGCAACAGCATCAGGCTCTTCATAGACCTCCTCCACATTGATGTGGTTAACCTGTCCTTTCTGAAAAGGATTGGGCTTGTTAGGTCCTTCAACTTTCTTTTCAGGGCAATCATTAGCATAATGCCCCAGCTTCTTGCATTTGTAACATTCAATCTGACTGTTGTCCTTTTTAGGCTGGTTTCTACTTCCACTTCCACTTCCACTATGGTGGCTCTTATGTCCACTCTTGTGATTCTTGTACTTATCATTGTCATGACTGCGATGATGCTTGTTGTCATGACGGTTGTGGTTGTGGTGCTTGCTAAACTTCCCATGCTTGTGGGATCCTGAGCTGACACTATCATCATAGTGAGATCGTTTATGAAACGATCCTGAGCTGTGCTTGTCGGAGTGTTTCCTCTTTCTACTCTCGACTTGCTTCATTTTATTCTCCACAATAACAGCCTTGTCACACAGCAACTGATAAGTTGGAACATATGCCACAGACAGCTGCAGATTTAGCTCATCATTCAAGCCTTCCAGAAACTTTTCCTTTCTTTTGGCATCTGTGTCAACCTCATCCGGTGCATAGCGCGCCAGATTGTTGAACTCTTCAATATATTCAGCCACGCTGTGGTGGCGCTGCTTCAGGTTGTGAAACTCCTTTTTTTCAGGCTCATCATTCCTGGGGAGATATGAGTAGTGCGAAAGCCATCTTCAAAGATAGCCCAAGTCACCTCATCGATAGGAGTGGTGATCTGGAAGTTGTCCCACCATGCGGCGGCTGGTCCTTCCAACAGATGAGCTGCGAACCTGACTTTTTCAGCATCCGTGCAGCCTACGGTCACTAAGTCTTTGTTCACAGAACGTAGCCAATCATTGGCCACCATGGGATCAGTCGTTCCTGAGAACTTAGCTGGCCTCAGACGCAGAAATCTGGTGAGCATATCAAAACCTAGAGGGTTGTTGTTGTTGTTGTTGTTGTTATTGGGGTTGTTGTTGTTCTGGTTTTGGATGAATGTCGTCATCATTTGCATAAGTTGTGTCTGCGCATTCATCATCTGTTGCATTTCCGGGGTAATGTTGTTGGGGTTGGGGTTTGCGCGACGGGGAGGCATCTGTGGTTTGTTCATATAGAGATAAGAATGAGATACCCTTACATGATTCATGCACAATACATCATACAAGCAAACACATAGCATGCAACACAAGGATAAAAGCTTAACAACAAGATAACAAAAGTCTCAAAGTAAAAACACACAAGTGGCAAGCCATCCACATGTCGGATGGTCCATTAATAAGTTCACAAATAACGAGTACGGTAAATAAAGATAACTGAGTAGTCAAGTCTACTCGTCAGCATCAATCTCCTCCTCGACAAAGGTAAGACCTGCGTTCTCCATTGCGATCTTGTTCTCCTCGATGGTAGTGGTCAAGGAGTCGATCTTGGCCTTGAGAGCCCTCTTCTGGAAACGAAGTCTCTCAATCACTGTCTGCTGCTGCTCTAACTCGAAGTCCTTGGACTGCAGCTCCTCGGTCATATCCCGAATCTTCTTGTTCCTATCCTGGACACGTTTCTCTTGACTCTTGAACTTACGGTCCTGGGTCTCGAACTTTGCCTCCATCTCCTTGACTACCTCGTCCTGCTGTGCGAAGAGCTTGTCCTTCTCGCGAAGCTGCACCTGGAGCTCGTCATTGCTAAGCATGACGTTGGTCCTGTCAGTATCCACGTGCCTAATAAGAGTCTCTAAGTCCTGGAGGTACAGGCGTATCGGCTCTGTTGTGGTCCTCGAGTCGTCCTCAAAGTCGATGGACTCTCCGTCATCATCACGCGTTCCGAAGGCATGGAAGTGAGTGCCTATAACCTGTCGGGAGTGACGGCCTAACAGTCGTCCTATCAGGTCCTGCATGACAACCTCCATGCCTCTCTCCCTGTCATCGTGCATAAGCTTGAAGACGATGGCCTCCGTAGTAGGCTCTGTCTGGCGTCCTGGCTGGTTCACCTTGAAGCCCCAGAGGTCCTTCCTCTCAAACTTGGTGAGTGGGTGCACCGTAATGGTGGGAAGAGGGAGATCGAGCAAAGTAGTAAGCTCTACGATACGAGGACCAAAACGGGTAACCTGGAACTCCTCAACAGTGCTGACGGCAATAGGCATCTATTTATAAAATTGAAAAAGTTAGAACAACACAATTAAAATAAACAAGACAAACATCCATACATATCCATGGAACACAAAAAAAATCACAAGTCATGCATACATGAATCCATTACATCAACCAAGGTTCAAACTTATTTAAGGTAACATTTGGAAAATAAGGTGATAGGTGGTGGTCCAACTAACAAAGTGCGTTTTACAAACCTATCTCACTGGATCTGGTGGCTAACACAATGTTCCTAGAGGCAATCAGCCTATCTTGTTCACATGCTTCTATCACTAAGTCTATAATGTCTCCCCTTAAGGTTTGGTTGGTGACTTCCAACTCTTGGGTATGTTCCTTATCTTTCTCTAAGTCTTTTTGGAGGTTGAGCATCTTGCACTTGACTCTAGCACTGAGTTCTTTTATAGTCTTCCAAGCTGCTTCTCTTGCTGACACAAAGAATGTGGTGTGCATAAAAGTGTTGGTGTACATGCAGAAACCTCTTTCTTTGTGGTTGTCTTCCTTGTTTTTGTACAAGTGAAGTTGCACCCACCAATACTCCACTCCTTCCTCCATCACTGGAAAGCCCTTGTACACAGTTGCACCATGTGCTTCCATTGTCTCCATGAGGTCCTTGAGAATCTTGGGAAACTCAGTTTCACACTCCAAGGTCATGGTCATGAGTGGTCCTTTCTTCACGGCTTCGTTGATGGAGTTCATCTACAAATAGAGATGAGAATGAGAAGATTAGAAAAGTTTACGAGAAGAATAGACAAGTGTAGAAGTAGTTAAAATTTTCCTTAGTGGTTTCCAATCCTAGGGTCATAATCCTACGGGAAACACAGTGCTCTGATACCATCTGTAAGACCCCTCCTTTATAAAGGAAAGGATCCCTGTGATTGCAATGCTAGTCCCTGGATCAATGCTAGCATCCACAGTTTAAGATGAAGTACACAGATACAAGGGTCGTTTATTACATTCATTCCAGAGATAAAACATAGTCTTTTACAACTCAGGGCCAAAGGCCTAATACAAGAGTTTATGGAATAAGTAAATAAACATAAGTCTTCATCTTCATGTGCCACAGGCAAGCATGTTGAGTGTAGACTCATGACTCCTAATCATCATCGGAGTAACCTGCAACATTACAAGTTACAGCCACACAGGGTCAATACTTTGGAATAGTATTGGCAAGTGATACCTTAGCTTATTTAAGTGGACTATAATACTATATGCATTTGGCTAAGTGGAGCTTAGGCTTGCATTGCTCAAAATAGGTTTTTCCTTATCATTTGAAAACACTAAGTTTTTGTTTGGCACAAAACTTTCCCAAGGCATCTACTAATCAAAGACTGAAGATCCTTTCCAAGGCATCAATCAATCAAAGACTGAAGATCCTTTAACCCTTGTTCACCCACAAGATTTTAATTTAGAAATTGGGATGAGGAGATTCTTGATAGCTTCCATGTCTTTATGCTCAAATTGTCCTTTACCAGGGACATGGCTAAGTACTTAGATTTTTCACTCTGCAGAGGTGGTGCACTTTCCCCACAAGACTTGGTTTCACCAAGACAAGATCTTTCAGAAGCCTTCCCTTAGACCAACATGGACGCGCTCCAACCTATCAAACCCCTACCACCAACTGTCCATGTGGCTAAGTGATTGCAACCTATATGATCCAGGCAGAGCCCATAATGCCAATTGGCTGCACTTGAAGCTTCTCAACATTTGACATCTCAAATCTCTTTGTTCCTTGGTGGCCATCCACAAGTGAGATATCAAGTTTTCCCCAGTATACTGGACTTGGTGGATCCCAAGTTTTCCCCAGTATTCTGGACTTGCATAACCACTCAACACAAACCAAACTTTCCATTCCACCCAGGTGATTCATTTACTTAGTTGTTTTATTAAACAAAACATACGTCCACAGACTTAGAAATTTTCCATAGCATGAATATATATACCACCCTTGTTTTCTATTAGCTAAGCTAAGCATGATAGTAATAGGAATCTTGACTTAGGTAGTTTTCACTAAGGCTTCATCTACTAGGTTTTCCCATAGCAAGGTCTATACTTAGCAAATAAAATCCATGCAAGATTTACTTAGCAAAAACACTAATGCATAGTGAAAATAATGGGACAAAAGATATGAAGCATCACTTGCCTTGGTAATGGGGAGAGTAGCACTCTTCACAGTCACAATCACTAGCAAACTCTACACACAAAGTTGTAGCACACAATTACACACAATTTAAATACAATCAAAAATAATATGAATGCATGCATGCATGAATTTACTAAGTGGTGATTTTGAAACTCTACCAAGCAAGTGCATGAATACAGAAACATAACAAGACACCAAAATTTGCCAAAACAAACTTATTTAACCCTAAAACAAATTACTAAACTAAATCCATACTCAAAATAGCCTTAAACAAGTTTCTACAAATAAAGTCATTCTAGTGGTTACTATTTGTTAAACACATTGGATATTCAGAAAGGTCTTGTTTCACTGAATCCAACGGTATAAAGTTTGCAGAAATCTAACGTGGCATTCAAAAGTTATGGCAGTTTGAAGTTTGGATCTAATTCTGGTTTTAAATTCTGTTTTTGAATTCATCCTAGCCACACGTCGCAACCTCACTAGCGCGTACCGATTCGCACTGGATCGATCTCCATAGCCGCAGGATTTAAATGAGATCTGGTGGCTCAGACGCATGCGTACCTCTTCGTCCTCCTTCTATTCTACGCCACAGGATCTAGATCCAACGTTCCTAATTACCCTGACCACACTCGGGCGGCGCTAGCGGCGCTGACTGGCGGCGGCGCGTCTGACTACGGTGGCGGCGGCGTTCTAGATCTTCCCAGGAAACAAGAAGGTGCTTACCAGATCCGCGAAGACTTGCTGAAGCTCGACGTGGTACTGGATTGTGGAGGGGCGCTCAGAGATGGACTCTGGATCTCGTTGGAGTTGCGTCTGGCGTCAGGTGGATGTTGTCGGAGTCGTTGCCGAGGTTCAGCGTCGCCCTAACACGAGCCAGGGGTTTAGGAGATGCGCAAGGCAACTGCGAACAAGCTCGTGTGAAGGAAAAGGCAAGGGGCGCACGGGACTTACGGAAATTTGGTCGCCGGAGTCGAGGTGGTCGTCGGTGCTTGCGGTGTCGAGCGGAAATGGCGACCTGGGGCAGTACAGGATGAACTAGTGGGGTCAGGAGGTGCGCAAAGATTCACTGAATCAGATAGCAAGAGTGAGAGGCAGAGGGGAACACGAGGCTCACCGGAATTGATCGCCGGAGTCGGCTCTGTCTGCGGCGGTGTGGGGTTGATTGAGGGCAGCCTGGTGGCGGAGTGAGCGAGGTGTTTGGGGGGAAATGCTCGCGAGGCAGAGAGGATCTTATAGCCAGAGGCTCGACAGGAAACGCTCGTGGATTAATGCCCAATTAAGCTCGGTATCACTGCGGCAACGGTCAGCGGCGGAGATCGTGCGCGGATTCAGGGGGAAGACGATGCTGACGTGGAGGAGGCCCGCTCGTCAGCGAAGTGCGCGAGGTGGAGGTGGGGTCTGTTTGTCAGCGTCTGACTGGGTGCGCTCGCGCGTGAGAGAAGAAAAGGAAACTCCCCGGGTGGGCTTGTTGGGCTCGTTTCGTTGCTGGGCCAGAAACCTGGCGCGCGGCCTTTTTCCTTTGTTTCACTCTTTTCATTTTCTAATTCTATTTTCTGGAATGATTTTGATATGAATTCAAATCCTTTTGAATTCAAATAGTTCTGGGGATTTTTTGTAGGGTACTGAGGTTTCAAAATCAGTCATTTAACCATGTGGTTACCTTTCAAGGGCTTGGTCAACTTGGATTTCAAACAAACAGAGACTTTGCCTCTATTTTGCAAATGTTTGAAATAGGGTTTTGAAATCATTTCTAAATTATAACTTTGATCTAAATTTTTCACACACACTTTCCAACAAGGGAGGCTAGCAAACAAGTTCCTAAACATTCAAGTCTCAAAGGGTGATGGCCATTTGAGTTAAATTTGCTCACATGAAATCATAGCACAAGCTTCTGCTTCTAAATGATTTTGAGAAAAACCCTAAATGAATGAAGGATGCAAGGATGATATGAATGAGTTTTGAAATATGATTTTAGGGATGTTACAACATGCAATGACACTGGTGGATTCAATGACACTGGTGGATCCATATGTGGTATCTGAAAAGAACACACACGCAATGACTCTGGTTGTTGTTAGTAAAACGAACACACATGCAATGACACTGGTGCATCCATGTGAGGTCTCTGAAGAGAAGACACATTTCAATGACTCTAGTTTTTGTTAGTAAAAAGAACACACATGCAATAACACTGGTGGATCCATGTGTGGTCTCTGAAGAGAACACACACGCAATGACTCTGGTTGTTAGTAAAAAGAGCACACATGCAATGACACTGGTGGATCCATAGGTGGATTGTGAAAAGAACACACATGCAATGACACTGGTGGATCCATATGTGGTATGTGAAAAGAACACACATTTCAATGACTCTAGTTGTTGTTAGTAAAAAGAAGACACATGCAATGACACTGGTGGATCCATGTGTGGATTGTGAAGAGAGCATACATGCAATGACACTGGTGGATTCAATGACACTGGTGGATCCATAAGTGGTATGTGAAAAGAATACACATGCAATGAGTCTGGTTGTTGTTAGTAAAAAGAACACACATGCAATGACACTGGTGGATCCATGTGAGGTATCTAAAGAGAACACACATTTCAATGACTCTAGTTTTTGTTAGTAAAAAGAACACACATGCAATGACACTGGTGGATCCATGTGTGGTCTCTGAAGAGAACACACATGCAATGACTCTGGTTGTTGTTAGTAAAAAGAGCACACATGCAATGACACTGGTGGATCCATAGGTGGATTGTGAAAAGAGCACACATCCAATGACACTGGTGGATCCATATGTGGTATGTGAAAAGAACACACATTTCAATGACTCTGGTTGTTGTAAGTAAAAAGAACACACATGCAATGACACTGGTGGATCCATGTGTGGTCTCTGAAGAGAACAAACATTTCAATGACGCTGGTGGATCCATATGTGGTATGTGAAAAGAACACACATGAAATAACTCTAGTTGTTGTTAGTAAAAAGACCACACATGCGATGACACTGGTGGATCCATAGGTGGATTGTGAAGAGAGCATAGATGCAATGACACTGGTGGATTCAATGACACTGGTGGATCCATATGTGGTATGTGAAAAGAACACACATGCAATGACTCTGGTTGTTGTTAGTGAAAAGAACACACATGCAATCACACTGGTGGATCCATGTGTGGTCTCTAAAGAGAACACACATTTCAATGACTCTAGTTTTTGTTCGTAAAAAGAACACACATGCAATGACACTGGTGGATCCATGTGTGGTCTCTGAAGAGAACACACGTGCAATGACTCTGGTTGTTGTTAGTGAAAAGAGCACACATGCAATGACACTGGTGTATCCATAGGTGGATTGTGAAAAGAACACACATGCAATGACACTGGTGGATCCATATGTGGATTGTGAAAAGAGCACACATGCAATGACTCTTGTTGTTGTTAGTAAAAAGAGCACACATCCAATGACACTAGTGGATCCATGTGTGGTCTCTAAAGAGAACACACATTTCAATGACTATGGTTTTTGTAAGTAAAAAGAACACACATGCAATGACACTGGTGGATCCGTGTGTGGTCCCTGAAGAGAACACACATTTCAATGATGCTGGTGGATCCATATGTGGTATGTGAAAAGAACACACATGAAATGACTCTAGTTGTTGTTAGTAAAAAGAACAAAAATGCAATGACACTAGTGGATCCATAGGTGGATTGTGAAGAGAGCATAGATGCAATGACACTGGTGGTTTCAATGACACTGGTGGATCCATATGTGGTATGTGAAAAGAACACACATGCAATGACTCTGGTTGTTGTTAGTAAAAAGAGCACACATGCAATGACACTAGTGGATCCATAGGTGGATTGTGAAAAGAACACACATGCAATGACACTTGTGGATCCATATGTGGTATGTGAGAAGAACACACATTTCAATGACTCTGGTTGTTGTAAGGAAAAATAACACACATCAATGACACTGGTGGATCCATGTGTGGTCTCTGAAGAGAACACACATTTCAATGACACTGGTGGATCTATATGTGGTATGTGAAAAGAACACACATGAAATGACTCTATTTGTTGTTAGTAAAAGAACACACATGCAATGACACTGGTGGATCCGTAGGTGGATTGTGAAGAAAGCATACATGCAATGACACTGGTGGATTCAATGACACTTGTGGATCCATATGTGGTATGTGAAAAGAACACACATGCAATGACTATGGTTGTTGTTAGTAAAAAGAACACACATGCAATGACACTGGTGGATCCATGTGTGGTCTCTAAAGAGAACACACATTTGAAAGACTCTAGTTTTTGTTAGTAGAAAGAACACACATGCAATGACACTGGTGGATCCATGTGTGGTCTCTAAAGAGAACACACATGCAATGACTCTAGTTGTTGTTAGTAAAAAGAGCACACATGCAATGACACTGGTGGATCCATAGGTGGATTGTGAAAAGAACACACATGCAATGACAATGGTGGATCCATATATGGATTATGAAAAGAGCACACATGCAATGACTCTTGGTGTTGTTAGTAAAGAGAGCACACATGCAATGACACTGGTGGATCCATGTGTGGTATCTGAAGAGAACACACATTTCAATGACTCTGGTTTTTTTTAGTAAAAAGAACACACATGCAATGACACTGGTGGATCCATGTGTGGTCTCTGAAGAGAACACACATGCAATGACTCTGGTAGTTGTTAGTAAAAAGAGCACACATGCATTGACACTGGTGGATCCATAGGTGGATTGTGAAAACAACACACATGCAATGACTCTGGTTGTTGTTAATGAAAAGAACAGACATGCAATGACACTGGTGGATTCATATGTCGTATGTGAAAAGAACACACATTTCAAAGACTCTGGTTGTTGTTAGTAAAAAGAACACACATGCAATAACACTGGTGGATCCATGTGTGGTCTCTGAAGAGAACATACATTTCAATGACATTGGTGGATCCATATGTGGTATGTGAAAAGAACACACATGAAATGACTCTAGTTGTTGTTAGAAAAAATAATACACATGCAATGACACTGGTGGATCCATAGGTGGATTGTGAAGAGAGCATACATGCAATCACACTGGTGGATTCAATGACACTGGTGGATCCATATGTGGTATGTGAAAAGACCATACATGCAATGACTCTGGTTGTTGGTAGTAAAAAGAACACACATGCAATGACACTGGTGGATCCATGTGTGGTCTCTGAAGAGAACACACATGCAATGACTCTGGTTGTTATTAGTAAAAAGAGCACACATGCAATGACACTGGTGGATCCAAAGGTGGATTGTGAAAAGAACACACATGCAATGACACTGGTGGATCCATATGTGGATTGTGAAAAGAGCACACATGCAATGACTCTTGTTGTTGTTAGTAAAGAGAGCACACATCCAATGACACTAGTGGATCCATGTGTGGTCTCTAAAGAGAACACACATTTTAATGACTCTGGTTTTTGTTAGTAAAAAGAACACACATGCAATGACACTACTGGATCCATGTGTGGTCTCTGAAGAGGACACAAATGCAATGACTCAGGTTGTTGTTAGTAAAAAGAGCACACATGCATTGACACTGGTGGATCCATAGGTGAATTATGAAAAGAACACACATGCAATGACACTGGTGGATCCATATGTGGTATGTGAAAAGAACACACATTTCAATGACTCCGGTTGTTGTTAGTAAAAAGAACACACATGCAATGACACTGGTGGATCCATGTGTGGTCTCTAAAGAGAACACACGTGCAATGACTCTGGTTGTTGTTAGTGAAAAGAGCACACATGCAATGACACTGGTGTATCCATAGGTGGATTGTGAAAAGAACACACATGCAATGACACTGGTGGATCCATATGTGGATTGTGAAAAGAGCACACATGCAATGACTCTCGTTGTTGTTAGTAAAGAGAGCACACATCCAATGACACTAGTGGATCCATGTGTGGTCTCTAAAGAGAACACACATTTTAATGACTCTGGTTTTTGTTAGTAAAAAGAACACACATGCAATGACACTGCTGGATCCATGTGTGGTCTCTGAAGAGGACACAAATGCAATGACTCAGGTTGTTGTTAGTAAAAAGAGCACACATGCATTGACACTGGTGGATCCATAGGTGAATTATGAAAACAACACACATGCAATGACACTGGTGGATCCATATGTGGTATGTGAAAAGAACACACATTTCAATGACTCCGGTTGTTGTTAGTAAAAAGAACACACATGCAATGACACTGGTGGATCCATGTGTGGTCTCTAAAGAGAACACACGTGCAATGACTCTGGTTGTTGTTAGTGAAAAGAGCACACATGCAATGACACTGGTGTATCCATAGGTGGTTTGTGAAAAGAACACACATGCAATGACACTGGTGGATCCATATGTGGATTGTGAAAAGAGCACACATGCAATGACTCTTGTTGTTGTTAGTAAAGAGAGCACACATCCAATGACAATAGTGGATCCATGTGTGGTCTCTAAAGAGAACACACATTTTAATGACTCTGGTTTTTGTTAGTAAAAAGAACACACATGCAATGACACTGCTGAATCCATGTGTGGTCTCTGAAGACGACACAAATGCAATGACTCAGGTTGTTGTTAGTAAAAAGAGCACACATGCATTGACACTGGTGGATCCATAGGTGAATTATGAAAACAACACACATGCAATGACACTGGTGGATCCATATGTGGTATGTGAAAAGAACACACATTTCAATGATTCTGGTTATTGTTAGTAAAAAGAACACACATGCAATGACACTGGTGGATCCATGTGTGGTCTCTAAAGAGAACACACGTGCAATGACTCTGGTTGTTGTTAGTGAAAAGGGCACACATGCAATGACACTGGTGTATCCATAGGTGGATTGTGAAAAGAACACACATGCAATGACACTGGTGGATCCATATGTGGATTGTGAAAAGAGCACACATGCAATGACTCTTGTTATTGTTAGTAAAGAGAGCACACATCCAATGACACTAGTGGATCCATGTGTGGTCTCTAAAGAGAACACACATTTCAATGACTATGGTTTTTGTAAGTAAAAAGAACACACATGCAATGACACTGGTGGATCCATGTGTGGTCTCTGAAGAGAACACACATTTCTATGATGCTGGTGGATCCATATGTGGTATGTGAAAAGAACACACATGAAATGGCTCTAGTTGTTGTTAGTAAAAAGAACAAAAATGCAATGACACTGGTGGATCCATAGGTGGATTGTGAAGAGAGCATAGATGCAATGACACGGGTGGATTCAATGACACTGGTGGATCCATATGTGGTATGTGAAAAGAACACACATGCAATGACTCTGGTTGTTGTTAGTAAAAAGAACACACATGCAATCACATTGGTGGATCCATGTGTAGTCTCTAAAGAGAACACACATTTCAATGACTCTAGTTTTTGTTAGTAAAAAGAACACACATGCAATGACACTGGTGGATCCATGTGTGGTCTCTAAAGAGAACACACATGCAATGACTCTGGTTGTTGTTAGTAAAAAGAGCACACATGCAATGACACTGGTGGATCCATAGGTGGATTGTGAAAAGAACACACATGCAATGACACTGGTGGATCCATATATGGATTGTGAAAAGAGCACACATGCAATGACTCTTGGTGTTGTTAGTAAAGAGAGCACACATGCAATGACACTGGTGGATCCATGTGTGGTATCTGAAGAGTACACACATTTCAATGACTCTGGTTTTTGTTAGTAAAAACAACACACATGCAATGACACTGGTGGATCCATGTGTGGCCTCTGAAGAGAACACACATGCAATGGCTCTGGTTGTTGTTAGTAAAAAGAGCACACATGCATTGACACTGGTGGATCCATAGGTGGATTTTGAAAAGAACACACATGCAATGACACTGGTGGATCCATATGTGGTATGTGAAAAGAACACACATTTCAATGACTCTGGTTGTTGTTAATAAAAAGAACACACATGCAATGACACTGGTGGATCCATATGTGGTATGTGAAAAGAACACACATTTCAATGTCTCTGGTTGTTGTTAGTAAAAAGAACACTGTAAAATCCCTCCTTTGTAAAGGAAAAGATCCCTGTGATTGCAATGCTAGTCCCTGGATCAATGCTAGCATCCACAGTTTAAGATGAAGTACACAGATACAAAGGTCGTTTATTACAGTTATTCCAGAGATAAAACATAGTCTTTTACAACTCATGGCCAAAGGCCTAATACAAGAGTTTATGGAATAAGTAATTAAACATAAGTCTTCATCTTCATGTGCCACAGGCAAGCATGTTGAGTGTAGACTCATGACTCCTAATCATCATCAGAGTAACCTGCAACATCATAAGTTACAGCCACAGAGGGTCAATACTTTGGAATAGTATTGGCAAGTGATACCTTAGTATATATTTAAGTGGACTATAATACTATATGCATTTGGCTGGTGGAGCTTAGGCTTGCATTGCTCAAAATAGAATTTTCCTTAACTTTTGAAAATACTAAGTTTTTGCTTGAAACAAAACACCCAAGGCATCTATCAACCAAAGACTCTAGATCCACTCAGGGCATCTACCAATCAATGACTGAAGATCCTTTTACCCTTGTTCACCCACAAGTTTTATTTTTGAAATTGGAGTGATGAGATTCTTGAAGTTTCCATGTCTTGATGCTCAAATTGTCCTTTACCAGGGACATGGCTAAGTACTTAGGTTTTACACTCTGCAGAGGTGGTGCACTTTCCCCACAAGCCTTGGTTTCCCAAGAATGATCCTTTAGTAGCCTTTCCTTAGTCAAATGGACGCGTTCCAACCTATCAACCCATCTACCACCCACTGTCCAAAAGACTAAGTTCCAGCATCCTAAGATCATGGCAGAGCCCATAATGCCAAGTGGTTGCACTTGAAGCTTCTCAACATTTGACAGCTCAAATCTCTTTGTTTCCTGGGTGGCCATCCACAAGTGAGATACACAAGCCAAGTCCATGGACTTGTGAACCACTCAACATAAGCCATTCCTTCCATTCCACCCAGGTGGTTCATTAACTTAGTTGTTTTATTTTACAAAAACATAAGTCCTTAGACTTAGAAATTTTCCATAGTGAATATATAAACCACCCTTGTTTTCTAGTAGCTAGGCTAAGCATGATAGTAATAGGAATCTTGACTTAGGTAGTTTTCACTAAGGCTTCACCTAATAGGTTTTCCCAAAGTATAGCTTGTTCTTTAGAAATAACCATGCAAGTCCTATACTTAGAAAAATATTACTAATGCATAAATAAAAATATAGGAATGGAATATTCATGATGATATCACTTGCCTTGGTAGTGTGGAGAGTAGCACTCGTCACAATCACAATCACTAGCAAAATATACACACAAAGTTGTAGCACACAATTACACACAAATATATACAAACAAGAAATAATATGAATGCATGCATGCATGAATCTACCAAGTGATGATTTTTGAAAACTCAACCAACCAAGTGCATGAATACAGAAACTAAACAAGTCACAAAATAGCCAAGACAACTTAAATATCCCTAAAACAAAATACTAAACTAAATCTATACTCAAAAAGGCCTCAAACAAGTTTCTGTAATTTTAGCACATCTAATGGTTACTATTTGCTAAACAAAAAGGATAGGCAGAAAGGTCTTGTTTTTCTAATTCCAACGGTATAAAGTTTGCAAAAATCCAACGTGGCATTCAAAAGATATTGGTATTTGAAATCTGGATCAAAATCTGTTTTTAAATTCTATTTTCAGATCTAACCCTAGCCACACGTCATGTTCTTATTCGCCCGTACCGGTTCGCGCTGGATCGAGCTCCACAGCCGTAGGATTTAAATGAAATCTGGCGGCTCATATCGCGTACCGCTTCGGGGTTAAGTGGATCTATCCTAGCGCTACGATACAGATCTAACGGCTGCTATTTCCCTGGCCAAGAACTGGCGGCGGAGCGGCGGCTACCGGCGGCGGAACTGTCGGTCGATGACGTTGCCGATGATGCAGATGGCGAGGGAGAAGGAGGAGTAGCTCACCGGGCTCAGGAGGTCACGGCGATGCTCGTCGTACTCGTGGTTGGTCAAGGGGCGCTCGGGCACGGCTGCGATTGCTCACCGGAGTTCGTGGCGGCGTCGGGTGCGTCGGGTGGTCGTCGTGGACTTCGCTGTGGATCACCCCAAGGCAAGGCGAGGTCACGGTTAGATTCACAGGGTCAAGGCGAAGTAGTGAGCATGAACGGAAAGGCGAGGGGCGGTCTGTACCTACCGGGAAAACTCGTCGGAGTTGATGTCGCTGTCGGTGCTCGCGGTGTCAAGTGGAACCGGCGACTTGGGGCAGTACAAGACGGACTAGTGAGGTCAGGAGGTGCGCCCAGACACGCTGAGTCAGATAGTAAGAACGAGAGGCAGAGGGGAGCTCTGGACTCACCGGAATCGATCGCCGGAGAGGCTCTGTCTGTGGCGGTGCAAAGCTGATTGAGGACAGCCTGGCGGCGGAGTGAGCGAGGTGTTTGGGGGAAAAAGATCACGAGGCAGAGAGGATCTTATAGCCGGGGAATCGACAGGAAACGCTCGAGGATAAATGCCCATTTACGCCGCGCCATTACCAGCCTTCACTGCTGCGGCGACGTGGTCGCAGGCGCGGTCTGGGGAAGACGAGGGCGACGTGGACTGGGCCCGCTCGTCAGCGAAGAGTGCGAGGTGTTGGTGGGGTCGGGCTGTCAGCATCTGTCTGCGTGTGCTCGCGCGTGTGAGAAGAAAAAGGAGAACCCCGGGTGGGCTTGCTGGGCTTGATCCGCTGCTGGGCCAGATTCTGGCCGCTCGGCCCTTTTCCTTTCTTTAAGCCTTTTCTTTTTCTAATTCTATTTTCTGGATAGAATTTGATATGAATTCAAATCCTTTTGAATTCAAACTGCTTTGGGGATTTTTGCAGGTTTCTGTGGGTTCACAAACAATCAAATATCCTAGTGGTTACCTTGCAAGGCTTGGTCAAGCTTGGGTCTTTGAAATAAACAGAGACTTTGTCTCTTAGTCCCTAGTTTGAAATAGGGTTTAGAAAATATTTCTAAATTGGAAACTTGGGTTTAAATGCTACTCCTAAAGGGTGATGGCCAATTGAGACAATTTGCCACATAAAATCATAGCTCAAACTTCTGCCTCTAAATGATTTTGAGAAAAACCCTATATGAATGAATGATGCAAGGATGATATGAATGAGTTTTGAAACATGGTTTTTAGGGATGTTACAAACACACATGCAATGACACTGGTGGATCCATGTGTGGTCTCTGAAGAGAACATACATTTCAATGACATTGGTGGATTCATATGTGGTATGTGAAAAGAACACACATGAAATGAGTCTAGTTGTTGTTAGTAAAAAGAACACACATGCAATGACACTGGTGGATCCATAGGTGGATTTTGAAGAGAGCATACATTCAATGACACTGGTGGATCCATATGTGGTATGTGAAAAGAACACACATGCAATGACTCTGGTTGTTGTTAGTAAAAAGAACACACATGCAATGACACTGGTGGATCCATGTGTGGTCTCTGAAGAGAACACACATGCAATGACTCTGGTTGTTATTAGTGAAAAGAGCACACATGCAATGACACTGGTGGATCCATAGGTGGATTGTGAAAAGAGCACACATGCAATGACACTGGTGGATCCATAGGTGGATTGTGAAAAGAACACACATACAATGACACTGGTGGATCCATATGTGGTATGTGAAAAGAACACACATTTCAATGACTCTGGTTGTTGTTAGTAAAAAGAACACACATGCAATGACACTGGTGGATCCATGTGTGGATTGTGAAGACATCATACATGCAATGACACTAGTGGATTCAATGACACTAGTGGATCCATATGTGGTATGTGAAAAGAACACACATGCAATGACTCTGGTTGTTGTTAGTAAAAAGAACACACATGCAATGACACTGGTGGATCCATGTGAGGTATCTGAAGAGAACACACATTTCAATGATTCTAGTTTTTGTTAGTAAAAAGAACACACATGCAATGACACTGGCACATGCAATGACTCTGGTTGTTGTTAGTAAAAAGAGCACACATGCAATGACACTGGTGGATCCATAGGTGGATTGTGAAAAGAACACACATGCAATGACACTGGTGGATCCATATGTGGTATGTGAGAAGAACACACATTTCAATGACTCTGGTTGTTGTAAGGAAAAAGAACACACATGCAATGACACTGGTGGATACATGTGTGGTCTCTGAAGAGAACACACATTTCAATGACACTGGTGGATCTATATGTGGTATGTGAAAAGAACACACATGAAATGACTCTAGTTGTTGTTAGTAAAAAGAACACACATGCAATGACACTGGTGGATCCATAGGTGGATTGTGAAAAGAACACACATGCAATCACACTGGTGGATCCATATGTGGTATGTGAAAAGAACACACATTTCAATGACTCTGGTTGTTGTAAGTAAAAAGAACACACATGCAATGACACTGGTGGATCCATGTGTGGTCTCTGAAGAGAACACACATTTCAATGACACTGGTGGATCTATATGTGGTATGTGAAAAGAACACACATGAAATGACTCTAGTTGTTGTTAGTAAAAAGAACACACATGCAATGACACTGGTGGATCCATAGGTGGATTGTGAAGAGAGCATACATGCAATGACATGGGTGGATTCAATGACACTGGTGGATCCATATGATGTATGTGAAAAGAACACACATGCAATGACTCTGGTTGTTGTTAGTAAAAAGAACACACATGCAATGACACTGGTGGATCCATGTGTGGTCTCTAAAGAGAACACACATTTCAAAGACTCTAGTTTTTGTTAGTAGAAAGAACACACATGCAATGACACTGGTGGATCCATGTGTGGTCTCTAAAGATAACACACATGCAATTACTCTAGTTGTTGTTAGTAAAAAGAGCACACATGCAATGACACTGGTGGATCCATAGGTGGATTGTGAAAAGAACACACATGCAATGACAATGGTGGATCCATAAATGGATTATGAAAAGAGCACAACTGCAATGACTCTTGGTGTTGTTAGTAAAGAGAGCACACATGCAATGACACTGGTGGATCCATGTGTGGTATCTGAAGAGAACACACATTTCAATGACTCTGGTTTTTGTTAGTAAAACGAACACACATGCAATGACACTAGTGGATCCATGTGTGGTCTCTAAAGAGAACATACATTTCAATGACATTGGTGGATCCATATGTGGCATGTGAAAAGAACACACATGAAATGACTCTAGTTGTTGTTAGAAAAAAGAACACACATGCGATCACACTGGTGGATCCATAGGTGGATTGTGAAGAGAGCTTACATGCAATGACACTAGTGGATTCAATGACACTGGTGGATCCATATGTGGTATGTGAAAAGAACACACATGCAATGACTCTGGTTGTTGTTAGTAAAAAGAACACACATGCAATGACACTGGTGGATCCATGTGTGGTCTCTGAAGAGAACACACATGCAATGACTCTGGTTGTTATTAGTAAAAAGAGCACACATGCAATGACACTGGTGGATCCATAGGTGGATTGTGAAAAGAACACACATGCTATGACACTGGTGGATCCATATGTGGATTGTGAAAAGAGCACGCATGCAATGACTCTTGTTGTTGTTAGTAAAGAGAGCACACATCCAATGACACTAGTGGATCCATGTGTGGTCTCTAAAGAGAACACACATTTTAATGACTCTGGTTTTTGTTAGTAGAAAGAACACACATGGAATGACACTGCTGGATCCATGTGTGGTCTCTGAAGAGGACACAAATGCAATGACTCAGGTTGTTGTTAGTAAAAAGAGCACACATGCATTGACACTGGTGGATCCATAGGTGAATTATGAAAAGAACACACATGCAATGACACTGGTGGATCCATATGTGGTATGTGAAAAGAACACACATTTCAATGACTCTGGTTGTTGTAAGTAAAAAGAACACACATGCAATGACACTGGTGGATCCATGTGTGGTCTCTGAAGAGAACACACATTTCAATGACACTGGTGGATCTATATGTGGTATGTGAAAAGAACACACATGAAATGACTCTAGTTGTTGTTAGTAAAAAGAACACACATGCAATGACACTGGTGGATCCATAGGTGGATTGTGAAGAGAGCATACATGCAATGACACGGGTGGATTCAATGACACTGGTGGATCCATATGTGGTATGTAAAAAGAACACACATGCAATGACTCTGGTTGTTGTTAGTAAAAAGAACACACATGCAATGACACTGGTGGATCCATGTGTGGTCTCTAAAGAGAACACACATTTCAAAGACTCTAGTTTTTGTTAGTAGAAAGAACACACAGGCAATGACACTGGTGGATCCATGTGTGGTCTCTAAAGAGAACACACATGCAATGACTCTAGTTGTTGTTAGTAAAAAGAGCACACATGCAATGACACTGGTGGATCCATAGGTGGATTGTGAAAAGAACACACATGCAATGACAATGGTGGATCCATAAATGGATTATGAGAAGAGCACAACTTCAATGACTCTTGGTGTTGTTAGTAAAGAGAGCACACATGCAATGACACTGGTGGATCCATGTGTGGTATCTGAAGAGAACACACATTTCAATGACTCTGGTTTTTGTTAGTAAAAAGAACACACATGCAATGACACTGGTGGATCCATGTGTGCTCTCTAAAGAGAACACACATGCAATGACTCTGGTAGTTGTTAGTAAAAAGAGCACACCTGCATTGACACTGGTGGATCCATAGGTGGATTGTGAAAAGAACACACATGCAATGACTCTGGTTGTTGTTAATGAAAAGAACACACATGCACTGACACTGGTGGATTCATATGTGGTATGTGAAAAGAACACACATTTCAATGACTCTGGTTGTTGTTAGTAAAAAGAACATACATGCAATGACACTAGTGGATCCATGTGTGGTCTCTGAAGAGAACATACATTTCAATGACATTGGTGGATCCATATGTGGTATGTGAAAAGAACACACATGAAATGACTCTAGTTGTTGTTAGAAAAAAGAACACACATGCAATCACACTGGTGGATCCATAGGTGGATTGTGAAGAGAGCTTACATGCAATGACACTAGTGGATTCAATGACACTGGTGGATCCATATGTGGTATGTGAAAAGAACACACATGCAATGACTCTGGTTGTTGTTAGTAAAAAGAACACACATGCAATGACACTGGTGGATCCATGTGTGGTCTCTGAAGAGAACACACATGCAATGACTCTGGTTGTTATTAGTAAAAAGAGCACACATGCAATGACACTGGTGGATCCATAGGTGGATTGTGAAAAGAACACACATGCAATGACACTGGTGGATCCATATGTGGATTGTTAAAAGAGCACGCATGCAATGACTCTTGTTGTTGTTAGTAAAGAGAGCACACATCCAATGACACTAGTGGATCCATGTGTGGTCTCTAAAGAGAACACACATTTTAATGACTCTGGTTTTTGTTAGTAAAAAGAACACACATGCAATGACACTGCTGGATCCATGTGTGGTCTCTGAAGAGGACACAAATGCAATGACTCAGGTTGTTGTTAGTAAAAAGAGCACACATGCATTGACACTGGTGGATCCATAGGTGAATTATGAAAAGAACACACATGCAATGACACTGGTGGATCCATATGTGGTATGTGAAAAGAACACACATTTCAATGACTCTGGTTGTTGTAAGTAAAAAGAACACACATGCAATGACACTGGTGGATCCATGTGTGGTCTCTGAAGAGAACACACATTTCAATGACACTGGTGGATCTATATGTGGTATGTGAAAAGAACACACATGAAATGACTCTAGTTGTTGTTAGTAAAAAGAACTCACATGCAATGACACTGGTGGATCCATAGGTGGATTGTGAAGAGAGCATACATGCAATGACACGGGTGGATTCAATGACACTGGTGGATCCATATGTGGTATGTGAAAAGAAAACACATGCAATGACTCTGGTTGTTGTTAGTAAAAAGAACACACATGCAATGACACTGGTGGATCCATGTGTGGTCTCTAAAGAGAACACACATTTCAAAGACTCTAGTTTTTGTTAGTAGAAAGAACACACATGCAATGACACTGGTGGATCCATGTGTGGTCTCTAAAGAGAACACACATGCAATGACTCTAGTTGTTGTTAGTAAAAAGAGCACACATGCAATGACACTGGTGGATCCATAGGTGGATTGTGAAAAGAACACACATGCAATGACAATGGTGGATCCATAAATGGATTATGAAAAGACCACAACTGCAATGACTCTTGGTGTTGTTAGTAAAGAGAGCACACATGCAATGACACTGGTGGATCCATGTGTGGTCTCTAAAGAGAACACACATTTTAATGACTCTGGTTTTTGTTAGTAAAAAGAACACACATGCAATGACACTGCTGGATCCATGTGTGGTCTCTGAAGAGGACACAAATGCAATGACTCAGGTTGTTGTTAGTAAAAAGAGCACACATGCATTGACACTGGTGGATCCATAGGTGAATTATGAAAAGAACACACATCCAATGACACTGGTGGATCCATATGTGGTATGTGAAAAGAACACACATTTCAATGACTCTGGTTGTTGTAAGTAAAAAGAACACACATGCAATGACACTGGTGGATCCATGTGTGGTCTCTGAAGAGAACACACATTTCAATGACACTGGTGGATCTATATGTGGTATGTGAAAAGAACACACATGAAATGACTCTAGTTGTTGTTAGTAAAAAGAACTCACATTCAATGACACTGGTGGATCCATAGATGGATTGTGAAGAGAGCATACATGCAATGACACGGGTGGATTCAATGACACTGGTGGATCCATATGTGGTATGTGAAAAGAAAACACATGCAATGACTCTGGTTGTTGTTAGTAAAAAGAACACACATGCAATGACACTGGTGGATCCATGTGTGGTCTCTAAAGAGAACACACATTTCAAAGACTCTAGTTTTTGTTAGTAGAAAGAACACACATGCAATGACACTGGTGGATCCATGTGTGGTCTCTAAAGAGAACACACATGCAATGACTCTAGTTGTTGTTAGTAAAAAGAGCACACATGCAATGACACTGGTGGATCCATAGGTGGATTGTGAAAAGAACACACATGCAATGACAATGGTGGATCCATAAATGGATTATGAAAAGAGCACAACTGCAATGACTCTTGGTGTTGTTAGTAAAGAGAGCACACATGCAATGACACTGGTGGATCCATGTGTGGTATCTGAAGAGAACACACATTTCAATGACTCTGGTTTTTGTTAGTAAAGAGAACACACATGCAATGACACTGGTGGATCCATGTGTGGTCTCTTAAGAGAACACACATGCAATGACTCTGGTAGTTGTTAGTAAAAAGAGCATACATGCATTGACACTGGTGGATCCATAGGTGGATTGTGAAAAGAATACACATGCAATGACTCTGGTAGTTGTTAGTAAAAAGAGCACACATGCATTGACACTGGTGGATCCATAGGTGGATTGTGAAAAGAACACACATTTCAATGACTCTGGTTGTTGTTAGTAAAAAGAACATACATGCAATGACACTGGTGGATCCATGTGTGGTCTCTGAAGAGAACATACATTTCAATGACATTGGTGGATCCATATGTGGTATGTGAAAAGAACACACATGAAATGACTCTAGTTGTTGTTAGAAAAAAGAACACACATGCAATCACACTGGTGGATCCATAGGTGGATTGTGAAGAGAGCTTACATGCAATGACACTAGTGGATTCAATGACACTGGTGGATCCATATGTGGTATGTGAAAAGAACACACATGCAATGACTCTAGTTGTTGTTAGTAAAAAGAACACACATGCAATGACACTGGTGGATCCATGTGTGGTCTCTGAAGAGAACACACATGCAATGACTCTGGTTGTTATTAGTAAAAAGAGCACAGATGCAATGACACTGGTGGATCCATAGGTGGATTGTGAAAAGAACACACATGCAATGACACTGGTGGATCCATATGTGGATTGTGAAAAGACCACGCATGCAACGACTCTTGTTGTTGTTAGTAAAGAGAGCACACATCCAATGACACTAGTGGATCCATGTGTGGTCTCTAAAGAGAACACACATTTTAATGACTCTGGTTTTTGTTAGTAAAAAGAACACACATGCAATGACACTGCTGGATCCATGTGTGGTCTCTGAAGAGGACACAAATGCAATGACTCAGGTTGTTGTTAGTAAAAAGAGCACACATGCATTGACACAGGTGGATCCATAGGTGAATTATGAAAAGAACACACATGCAATGACACTGGTGGATCCATATGTGGTATGTGAAAAGAACACACATTTCAATGACTCTGGTTGTTGTTAGTAAAAAGAACACACATGCAATGACACTGGTGGATCCATGTGTGGTCTCTAAAGAGAATACGTGCAATGACTCTGGTGGTTGTTAGTGAAAATAGCACACATGCAATGACACTAGTGTATCCATAGGTGGATTGTGAAAAGAACACACATGCAATCACACTACTGGATCCATATGTTGTATTTGAAAATAACACACATTTCAATGACTCTGTTTGTTGTTAGTAAAAGGAACACACAGGCAATGACACTAGTGGATCCATAGGTGGATTGTGAAAAGAACACACATGCAACGACACTGGTGGATCCATATGTGGTATGTGAAAAGAACACACATGCAATGACTCTAGTTGTTGTTAGTAAAAAGAACACACATGCAATGACACTGGTGGATCCATGTGTGGTCTCTAAAGAGAACACACATATCAATGACACTGGTGGATTCATATGTGGTATGTGAAAAGAACACACATGAAATGAGTCTAGTTGTTGTTAGTAAAAAGAACACAATACGATGACATTGGTGGATCCATAGGTGGATTGTGATGAGAGCATACATGCAATGACACTGGTGGATTCAATGACACTGGTGGATCCATATGTGGTGTGTGAAAAGAACACAAATGCAATGACTCTGGTTGTTGTTAGTAAAAAGAGCACACGTGCAATGACACTGGTGGATCCATAGGTGGATTGTGAAAAGAACACACATGCAATGACACTGGTGGATCCATATGTGGTATGTGCAAAGAACACACATTTCAATGACTCTGGTTGTTGTTAGTAAAAAGAACACACATGCAATGACACTGGTGGATCCATGTGTGGTCTCTGAAGAGAACACACATTTCAATGACACTGGTGGATCCATATGTAGTATGTGAAAAGAACACACATGAAATGACTCTAGTTGTTGTTAGTAAAAAGAACACACATGCAATGACACTAGTGGATACATAGGTGTATTGTGAAGAGAGCATACATGCAATCACACTGGTGGATTCAATGGCACTGTTGGATCCATATGTGGTATGTTAAAAGAACACACATGCAATGACTCTGGTTGTTGTTAGTAAAAAGAACACACATGCAATGACACTTGTGGTTCAATGACACTGATGGATCCATATGTGGTATGTGAAAAGAACACACATGAAATGACTCTAGTTGATGTTAGTAAAAAGAACACAATGCAATGACACTGGTGGATCCATAGGTGGATTGTGAAGAGAGCATACATGCAATGACACTAGTGGATTCAATGACACTAGTGGATCCATATGTGGTATGTGAAAAGAAGACACATTCGATGAGTCTGGTTGTTGTTAGTAAAAAGAACACACATGCAATGACACTGGTGGATCCATGTGAGGTCTCTGAAGAGAACACACATTTCAATGACTCTAGTTTTTGTTACTAAAAAGAACACACATGCAATGACACTGGTGGATCCATGTGTGGTCTCTGAAGAGAACACACATGCAATGACTCTGGTTGTTGTTAGTAAAAAGAGCACACATGCAATGACACTGGTGGATCCATAGGTGGATTGTGAAAAGAACACACATGCAATGACACTGGTGGATCCATATGTGGTATGTGAAAATAAAAAACATTTCAGTGACTCTTGTTGTTGTTAGTAAAAAGAACACACATGCAATGACACTGGTGGATCTAAGTGTGGTCTCTGAAGAGAACACACATTTCAATGACACTGGTGGATCCATATGTAGTATGTGAAAAGAACACACATGAAATGACTCTAGTTGTTGTTAGTAAAAAGAACACATGCAATGACACTAGTGGTTCCATAGGTGGATTGTGAAGAGAGCATACATGCAATGACACTGGTGGATTCAATGACACTGCTGGATCCATATGTGGTATGTGAAAAGAACACACATGCAATGACTCTGGTTGTTGTTAGTGAAAAGAACACACATGCAATCACACTGGTGTTCCATGTGTGGTCTCTGAAGAGAACACACATGCAATGACTCTGGTTGTTATTAATCAAAAGAGCACACATGCAATGACACTGGTGGGTCCATAGGTGGATTGTGAAAAGAACACACATGCAATGACACTGGTGGATCCATATATGGATTGTGAAAAGAGCACACATGCAATGACTCTTGTTGTTGTTAGTAAAGAGAGCACACATGCAATGACACTGGTGGATCCATGTGTGTTCTCTGAAGAGAACACACATTTCATTGACTCTGGTTTTTGTTAGTAAAAAGAACACACATGAAATGACACTGGTGGATCCATGTGTGGTCTCTGAAGAGAACACACATGCAATGACTCTGGTTGTTGTTAGTAAAAAGAACACACATGCATTAACACTGGTGGATCCATAGGTGGACTGTGAAAAGAACACACATGCAATGACACTGGTGGATCCATATGTGGTATGTGAAAAGAACACACATTTCAATGACTCTGGTTGTTGTTAATAAAAAGAACACACATGCAATGACACTGGTGGATCCATATGTGGTATGTGAAAAGAACACACATTTCAATGACTCTGGTTGTCGTTATTAAAAAGAACACACATGCAATGACACTGGTGGATCTATGTGTGGTCTCTGAAGAGAACATACATTTCAATGACACTGGTGGATCAATATGTGGTATGTGAAAAGAACACACATGAAATGACTAGTTGTTGTTAGTAAAAAGAACACACATGCAATGACACTGGTGGATCCATAGGTGGATTGTGAAGAGAGCATACATGCAATCACACTGGTGGATTCAATGACACTGGTGGATCCATATGTGGTATGTGAAAATAACACACATGCAATGACTCTGGTTGTTAGTAAAAGAACACACATGCAATGACACTGGTGGATCCATGCGTGGTCTCTGAAGAGAACACACATTTCAATGACTCTAGTTTTTCTTAGTAAAAAGAACACAAATGCAATGACACTGGTGGATCCATGTGTGGTCTCTGAAGAGAACACACATGCAATGACTCTGGTTGTTGTTAGTAAAAAGAGCACACATTCAATGACACTGGTGGATCCATAGGTGGATTGTGAAAAGAACGCACATGCAATGACACTGGTGGATCCATATGTGGTATGTGAAAAGAACACACATTTCAATGACAATGGTTGTTGTTAGTAAAAAGAACACACATGCAATGACACTGGTGGATCCATGTGTGGTCTTTGAAGAGAACACACATTTCAATGACACTGGTGGATCCATATGTGGTATGTGAAAAGAACACACATGAAATGACTCTAGTTGTTGTTAGTAAAAAGAACACACATGCAATGACACTGGTGGATCCATAGGTGGATTGTGAAGAGAGCATACATGCAATGACACTAGTGGATTCAATGACACTGGTGGATCCATATGTGGTATGTAAAAAGAACACACATGCAATGACGCTTGTTGTTGTTACTAAAAAGAACACACATGCAATGACACTAGTGGATCCATATGTGGTATGTGAAAAGAACACACATGCAATGACTCTGGATGTTGTTTGTAAAAAAGAACACACATGCAATGACACTGGTGGATCCATGTGTGGTCTCTGAAGAGAAGACACATGCAATGACTCTGGTTGTTATTAGTGAAAAGAGCACACATGCAATGACACTGGTGGATCCATAGGTGGATTGTGAAAAGAACACACATGCAATGACAGTAGTGGATCCATATGTGGATTGTCAAAAGAGCACACATGCAATGACTCTTGTTGTTGTTAGTAAAGAGATCACACATGCAATGACACTAGTGGATCCATGTGTGGTCTCTGAAGAGAACACACATTTCAATGACTCTGGTTTTTGTTAGTAAAAAGAACACACATGCAATGACACTGGTGGATCCATGTGTGGTCTCTGAAGAGAACACACATGCAATGACTCAGGTTGTTGTTAGTAGAAAGAGCACACATGCATTGACACTGGTGGATCCATAGGTGGATTGTGAAAAGAACACACATGCAATGACACTGGTGGATCCATATGTGGTATCTGAAAAGAACACACATTTCAATGACTCTGGTTGTTGTTAGTAAAAAGAACACACATGCAATGACACTGGTGGATCCATGTGTGGTCTCTAAAGAGAACACACATTTCAATCACACTGGTGGATCCATATGTGGTATGTGAAAAGAACACACATGAAATGACTCTAGTTGTTGTTAGTAAAAAGAACACAATGCAATGACACTGGTGGATCCATAGGTGGATTGTGAAGAGAGCATACATGCAATGACACTGGTGGATTCAATGACACTGTTGGATCCATATGTGGTATGTGAAAAGAACAAACATGCAATGACTCTGGTTGTTGTTAGTAAAAACAACACACATGCAATGACACTGGTGGATCCATGTGTGGTCTCTGAAGAGAACACACATGCAATGACTCTGGTTGTTGTTAGTAAAAAGAACACACATGCATTAACACTGGTGGATCCATAGGTGGACTGTGAAAAGAACACACATGCAATGACACTGGTGGATCCATATGTGGTATGTGAAAAGAACACACATTTCAATGACTCTGGTTGTTGTTAATAAAAAGAACACACATGCAATGACACTGGTGGATCCATATGTGGTATGTGAAAAGAACACACATTTCAATGACTCTGGTTGTCGTTAGTAAAAAGAACACACATGCAATGACACTAGTGGATCTATATGTGGTCTCTGAAGAGAACATACATTTCAATGACACTGGTGGATGAATATGTGAAAAGAACACACATGAAATGACTCTAGTTGTTGTTAGTAAAAAGAACACACATGCAATGACACTGGTGGATCCATAGGTGGATTGTGAAGAGAGAATACATGCAATCACACTGGTGGATTCAATGACACTGGTGGATCCATATGTGGTATGTGAAAATAACACACATGCAATGACTCTAGTTGTTAGTAAAAAGAACACACATGCAATGACACTGGTGGATCCATGCGTGGTCTCTGAAGAGAACACACATTT